>CM067221.1:82925462-83525462 GCA_034190945.1 Octodonta nipae | reverse complement strand
GTGTGATCACCGTCCGCTTACTTGGCACTTTTCGATCAAAGACCCTGGCAGTCGTCTAGCCAGATGGCGCCTCAAACTAGAGGAGTATAACTATAGATCGAATACAAGCCCGGCAAGGTAAACTTGAACGCAGACGCTCTTTCCCGTATCAAAATTAATCACTTCAAACAATGCACCGACTTCCTTTCAAAGATAAAAATTTTCGCAAGTAACGAAACCAACCCAAAACAACCCGATCCAAGTACTAGTCACGATAACTCCGACGACTACGACAACGATCAACAACGCGATGATCATGACGAACGCATGACAACAGAATTTAATCGATTTGTTCAATTGTATAAAACCAAGTCAATAATCGACTATTCAAAAATAGAAATTTCTAACGCCCAACTTCTAGACAAATCTCACAAACGAATAGTCACTTTCTTCTGGCAAAATAAACTCAATGACTTGCATGACAAAATCATCGAAGATATTTTCGAAGAAGACCCAAACTTCACTACTGACACACTAAACGTTCTAGCCAGCAAAACTGTAAGGCATAGAAAATATTTAATTGTCCCTTTACCCTTTGGTCCTGGAACAGTTGTTGCACATCTTTTCAACATTCTCTATAACAACCAAGACCAGTTCGACGAATCCGAAACTTTTTGTATTGAAAACAACGTAGAACTATCGATTCTTGAAACACTACCCTTTATACTTGCAGACAAAGACGTAAAACTTTAAATTTGTCAAAATATTGTGACAACCCCTTCTCAAGACGAGATTCCCGTTATACTGCAGCAGTACCACTGCGGCAAAAATAACCTTCATCGTGGAATTAACGAGACCATCCGACGCATAAAAGAAAAGTATAATTGGACTGGACTAATCAAAAGTGTAGAGCAATTTATTAAGTACTGCGAAACTTGCCAAAAGGTAAAGTTCTGTAGAAAAAACTTAAGTGCCCCTTTTGTCATAACTGAAACACCAAAAACGCCCTTCGAACGTATCAACATTGATATTTTCGAATATCCAACCAGAAACTACGCACTGACTATTAGGGATGAACTCACCAAATTTACTCAGGCTTACCCAATTGGTGACAAAACAGCTAAAACTGTAGTAAACACCCTCCTAATATTCTTCCAACATTACGGTACACCTCTTCGCATCCATTGTGATTATGGACGTGAATTTGATAACACTCTCATAAGGGACCTGTGCGAACTATATGACATAAAACTATCCTTTTCGAGTGTCCACCATCCCGAATCAAATGGTTCTATCGAAAGGTTTCACGCGACTTTAGCGGAAATGATAAGGGCAAATACAGCTGAACATCCGGATGAACATCCATTCAACGTCCTCCCCTACGCAGTTATCTGCTACAACAACACTAAAAACAAGACTACCGGTTTCACGCCCTATGAACTTAACTTTGGGCACACTTCTAGTAGACCCCCAGAAACAATATACGATCAGGAAAAACTCATTTCCAAATATGTTAGGAACCTTAACAACAGAATGAACTACTATTATAGACTTGCCCGCGCAAAAACCGACCAACAAAAACAAAAATCTAAAGTTAGATTTGACAAACATGTTTCGACTAACCAACCAGAATACAAAGTAGGCGACAAAGTTTACGTGAAAGAGTCTCAGATTAAAAGCAAATCTGAAAACAAATTCAATGGACCTTTTGAAATTACCGCGATTAGAAAAAACTCTGCCACAGTTATAAACTTATAGACTAACCAAATCAGTAAAATTAACTTTGACAGACTAAAGCCATATTTTGAATGAATCCCTTCTTTTCAGATTCTGTGGACTGTTTTCAGTCGTGAACCTCCAACAATACTCTCTTACACCTGTTAACAATACAATAGGAGTTTTCTTCCATGAAGAAGGCACACTTAAAATTTCAAACGACAAATGGACACTTCTTGTCTTCAAAGACCTCAGCCCTTTCAGAGGTGCTATTTCAAATAACGACGCCATACTAAACCGAATTCTAGAGACAATCAACGAAAACACAACTAATACAAAATCATTTAAACCAAAAATACAAACACATGTTAGCCTCTTGAAACAAATTTCTAAATCCGTTAACTCTAAATATACAGACATCTTCGCTGACACTCAAACTTACCCTACTAACAGAAGAAAACGCGGACTTATTAACGGACTGGGATCAGTTTGGAAAGCTATTTCAGGAAACTTAGACGCAACAGATGGTGAATACATAAATGACTGTATAACTAAAATTACTAAAGACCAACACCAAATTCAGGACTTAGTAAAGAAACAAATATCTGTAACAACCTCAGTCATTACGAGCCTCAACAACACTTTACAAAAATTACAATCCGAGGAGAAACTATTCTCGAATAACGTCGAAAAAATAAGGCAGTCAATTTTATACATTTCAAATGATCTTGATTTTCATGAATTTCAAATCAATATCTTGGATCTGTGTGAAAGCCTAATGGAGAGTTACATATTTATCGAAAACACTCTCGATGATGTTTTAACTGCAGTCTCTTTCGCCCGCTTAAAAATTTTACATAGTTCGATCATAACCCCAGTAGATTTGGTCGATTCCCTTCATAAGATTTCTCAGTCACTACATGAAAATAATTTACCACTTCCTATTTACAGTTCAAATGTTGCTCAGTACATTGATTTGATAGAATTGGAAGCTTTTCAAATCAACACCAGAATCATTTTTGTACTCAAAATTCCTTTAGTTGATCCTGAGATTTACACCCTTTACCACCTTTATCCGATCCCAATTTTGGATGATCGAACAGGGTTCCATCATGTACTTTCAATAAAGACAAAATTTATCGCGAGAGATGACGATTCGTTATTATAAGCATCCTTCGAAGACCTGGGTGACTGCAAGCCTTTAACTAAACATCATAATATTTGTTCCAAAGCCATATCACATCCAATAGACAAAGATGCCATCTGCGAAGGCCAGCTTCTCAGACAGCCAGCCACACTTCCAGCAACCTGTAAAAGTTTAATATTATATGCAGCAGACTATAATATCCAAGAGATTGACGTAAACTTTTGGTTGATCTCGATTTCAAGACCACTGGTCATCACCATCAAATGCAAAGGGCAAGATGTCGTGACACAAACCATATCGACAAATTCAGTGTTGCAAATCCAACCCGACTGCAACGCCTTTATCGACAACACAAGGGTCCATGCTACAAGAACTTCTAAAAATGTCCAAAACATCACATACAGAAACCACCCAGTGGACATTCCTTTCAACTGCTGCAACGGCATGCCAGCCGCCAATGAGATGCCAAACCTGACACCCCTACAGCTACAAGAATTAGATGTACAAGACCTAGATGTTGCCAACCATAAGCTCTCCCAATATTCCAAGGAACTGGAAAAGCTGATGGAACAACCACCCTTAGAAAAGCATAAGTCCTGGCTCACAATCACAACGACCACCTTAGTAGTAATTGTGATTATACTCCTCACAATGAAGTCAATCCAGAAGAGGTTCAAGAATACCACTACACCAAGCTCCGCTGTCCAGCACACGCCACTGAAAGCACCATCAAACCCTAAGCCCAAAGGAAAGTTACACACCCTCCTGAATCCAACCGACGATACAGAACTCCAGAACTTGACGTAAAAGTTGATGCTGTACCATCAACTTTTTTATATGGATGGGAGTTGTTATATAAGTTTATACTATGAACTTAGCATGAACTTATATCGCAACGACAATACAACATTCCCAGCTGAGTCAGCGACACGTGGAGTATCAGATTACAGCACCACCGAGCATCCGTGGGAATCGCCGTGTCGACAGTGCCGATTCAGCACTCATTAGGTTATATATTCTAAAATCTCTCTTGTTTGTTATTCATTATTACTCAGTAACTCTGTCACTTTATATCGTTATTTTTCATTTGTATTTAAAAGGTATTATTTTGTTTGTTATTAATAAAAATCTTTTTTAAAAAGTTAATATTGAGAAGTGTGATATAACATATGTATGTATATATATATATATATGTTAGATGAGAATATTATGCACGTGTACGTTATCAAGTATCGTATTTCGCTGACAGCTTCCTTCGGATCCGTTGAATTCGTTGAAACCGTGGGAATGCAATTCAGCAAAGTAAATGTTATAAATGCGAGACTTGCCATCCCACGGCGTTCATTAAGATAGTTCATTTCATTCAAGTAACTTTATATTTTGTATTTTTCAACTATTGTTTTGTGTATTAATTAAATCAATTTTTTTTAAAAAGTGACTTGTGTTTTAAATAATATAAAAATGGCGCAGTCAGTAGGATTCGTTCAACACGTTTAGAACAAGGATCAAGTAAGAAGACTAACTAAACGTGGCAATTCCTAAATTCTTGTGAACGAGGACTTCCCGACCAGGACATAACTGTAAGATAGCTGACCAGGAACACGCACTGAGCTAACCAGTCATCGCTGAGCAGAACAGTCCATGCCAAGAGCATTTACGTATGTACAATAATTGTTTGAAACTTAATGACCACATTGCTATTTAATTTTTACTTTTAAATCGTAATATCAGTTCAATCGTTTAAAGTTAATAAGACATTTTCCTTACCTTTGAAGCAAATTTCGAACCACTTCGGAACCTATCACCAATTATTGTTGCCTTTGTATTTTACCGATACACTTGATAATTATTTAAGGGATAATTAAAATTTAAATTTTATCATTGCTGATTTCATTGCTATACACATTCAGATATTGTATTTGCACTTTATATATGCTTGCATATTTCGTATCTTCCGGTAGGTAATTTAAAATTACATTCACTACTCGCCTTGATCTACTATTTTTTCCACTTACGTGAAAATTGTTCACTCGATTTCATTTTATATCTAAATAACTATAAGCAACCATGCCTGAAACACGCCAGGGAACGGTAGAACCATACAAGATCTCTGAGATTTTCTCTATTATTCCCGAATATGATGGTAACCCGATTTTCCTGAATACATTTATCAGCTCATGTACGACAGCATATAGTATGGCTGTTGACAACCAATCCACGTTACTAACCTTACATATTAAAAACAAGTTAAGAGGCCGTGCCGCCGAACTTGTTAACTCACGCAACCCGCCTACCTGGGACGATATCAAATCGCTCCTAGAAAACCACTTTGGTGATGCCAGAGATATTTCCTCATTAATCCAGGATCTGCAACGAATGAGGCAGATACCGAATGAATCACCTCTTACCTTTGCTGCCAGACTCCAAACTCACGAAGCCAAAATGTATGCGGCAATTAATAAACAAAATTTAACAGGTAAAGAAAAACAAGCACAGATATCTCTTATAGAATCCATGGCTCTTAATAGCCTCCTGACCGGCCTAGAACCGAAAATAGGACAGATTGTACGAGCAAGCGATCCGATAAATATTATAACCGCAGTTTCTCGAATAAAAAGGGAACTTCAGCTAAGCCATCTAGAAAATCAGAAATTCCTTAACACCCGTAATCAACAAATACAACAACAACAAAAAAGACCCAACCCAGTAACTTTGTCCAAACAATGTTCATTTTGTAAACGTTTAGGGCATACTTTTAACGAATGCCTAACGCGTCTGAGACAACAGCAACAACAACAACCAAACAGAAACTTCAACAATAACAATTACCAACAGTTTCGGCATAACCCGCCTCAACAAAATGCCAACCAAACTAGACCAAACTTCGCCCAGCAAAACCGTCCCTCAACAAGTGGACAAAATCCTGGTCCTCGCAACACTTTTTCCCCAAATCCAAATTTCTACCAAAATCAACAACCCAAAACTCACCACCTCAACCAAACTGATACATATAACTATTCATATGACTATACAAACGACCAATTTGACAACCCTGACGAATCTAATTATTACCAAGATGATTATTCTGATCCTGACACCCAAGCCCTAAATAACTACACGGGCTACCCCCAAAATCAAAATTATGAAAACTATGAATATAAATATTCTGAACCCTCTTCTGACGCAGAAATATCTGGTCAAAATTTTCAAATAGCTATAAACATAGACAAACCGCCAGACAACGAGATATCGAACATACAAACTCAGATCCAGAACATGAACCTCGACGACTTCAACCCCAACTTGAATCTCGAAGAACAAACATTTCTATAAGGCCCCTCCTAACTGTAAACTCAAAACATTTATACTATATTAATGATGCTACAGGAAAATTCAAACTTCTGATCGATACAGGAGCCGGCATTTCCATTTTTAAAAAAAACACGGTCAAAAACTTTCCTCAACGATTTCCCGAAAGAGTTACCATACAAGGTATCACTCACGAGAAGATCCAAATTTCAGAATATACTTTGATCCCGTTTGCCCCACGAAATCCACACAAAGTCTTCATTTTCGACTTGGATATCGAATTCGACGGAATATTAGGTCTAGACTTTTTGGAACACTATGAATGTGTAGTCGACCTAAAATCCAAACAACTAATTACAAATTTTAAAACTATTCTCCTTCACAAAGTAGAAGACAATGACCACTCCAATAACATATCTTTAAAAACACCCAGCTGTGAACCACGAACCCCCACACAAACTTCCCTTAACTTAATTACTATCGAAGCACGTACAGAGAAAATTTTTAAACTTAAATGCATGCTTTCAAATACCGATGCTATTTTACAAACCCAAGAAAACGAGAAAGTACGAATTCCCAACGCTATTGTTCACGTTAATTCGCAAGGTGAATTCCTTACCTCCATCATAAACGCTAATGCAATACCCAAAACTATCGATTTCTCGAACATCCAGTTGGAACCAGTGAACCAAATGCATCGTCTTTTGAACTTAAGCCCACAAGACTACCCCGACTCTGACCATTTAGACAGGAACGAAATCGTTCAATCGCAAATTAGGACAGAACACCTTAACGACGAAGAAAGAGAGATGATTGTTAACCTCTGCTTAGAATTTCAAGATATCTTCTATCTTGAAGGTGACGCTCTGACATTCACTAACGAAGTCAAACACGCTATCGATACAAACAACGCAAAACCCGTTTTTACAAAATCGTATAGGTACCCCCAAATCCACAAGAACGAGGTGAAATCCCAAATAGGTAAAATGCTGGCCCAAGGTATCATCAGGCACTCTTCGTCCCCTTGGTCTTCGCCAGTATGGGTGGTCCCCAAAAAGGTCGATGCATCAGGTAAACAAAAGTGGCGCGTCGTTATCGACTACCGCAAATTAAACGAGTTAACCGTAGGCGACAAATATCCATTGCCGAACATCTCTGACTTACTTGATCAGCTAGGAAAATGCCAATATTTTTCTACCCTAGACCTCGCATCCGGTTTCCACCAGCTAGAAATTCGAGAGGAGGACATCCCTAAGACTGGATTTTCAGTCGAGAATGGCCATTACGAATTCGTTCGTATGCTATTTGGGTTAAAGAATGCGCCCTCTACATTCCAAAGGGTTATGGATAACATTCTGCTAGGTATTCAGAACGAGCGTTGTCTTGTCTACATGGACGATATAATCGTCTACTCTCCGACTATACACGAACATGTTACACGCTTAACGGAAGTCTTTAAAAGACTTAGGAAGGCAAACCTCAAAATCCAACCGGATAAATGCGAATTTCTCCGCAAGGAGGTCGCTTACCTAGGGCACGTAATAACTAAAGACGGCGTTAAACCAAACTCGTCAAAGGTCGAATGTATCGTGAACTTTCCGCAACCGCAAAATCCCAAGGATATTAAATCATTTTTGGGTCTTGCTGGTTATTATAGGAGATTTATCCCGAACTTCGCCAAAATATCAAAACCATTGACTAAACTCCTCCAGAAAGACGTACCGTACAATTTCAACTGTGAATGCATCAAATCGTTCAGTGAACTCAAAGAGGCACTAACTTCCACACCGATATTGATCTATCCCAACTTCGATGAACCTTTCGTCATAACCACAGACGCTAGCGCTTTTGCGATAGGCTCTGTGCTGTCACAAGGACCCATTGGCAAGGATCTACCAATAGGATACTCCTCTAGGACTCTTTGCAAAGCCGAAACGCGGTACTCAACCATCGAGCGAGAACTCCTAGCCATTGTTTGGCAGTCAAACATTGGAGACCTATCATCTATGGTCGAAAATTCCTTTTAGTTACCGACCACCGCCCATTAACATGGCTGTTTTCGATAAAAGACCCCGGAAGTCGATTAGCTCGTTGGCGCCTCAAGCTCGAGGAGTACGATTACGAAATCGTATACAAACCTGGCAAAATAAATAAAAATGCAGATGCTCTTTCCCGCATCAAAGCAAACCACTTTAACAATTATGTATCTTTTCAATCGAGTAACCACCTAACACCCTTCCAAGTACTCCCCACTAACGAAACCGATGATGACTCTTCAGAACCCGAGCCACAAAGCCCTAATATCCAACAAATCTGTGAGGAATTCAAAACATTTGTCGAACGGTACCAAACTTTATCACTTATAGATTACGACAAAATCCAAATGTCCAACTGCCAACTACTTGACAAGGAAAACAAAAACATCCTGGTATTTCCCCAAGGTTCCCTAATGAAAGATTTCCATCACAACATACTCGAAGACATTTTCGAGGCAAACGCCGACTTTCACACCCCAAAAGTCAATGTATTTGCGAGTAAAAGTGTCAAAAAAAGACGGTATTATATCGTCCCACTTCCTTCCGACCCCGATATAGTTAATGAAATTCTCTTCGCATCTATATATAATAGTAAAGATGTGTTCACCGAAAATGAAATCTATTGCGTTGAAAACAACTTAGAGCTACCTATATTAGAGGTACTATCGTTTATCTTTTCGGAAATGGATATCAAATGGAAAGTTTGCCAGAACATCGTGCAAACGATTGATAAGGAGCGGATACCTATAATCCTCGATCAGTTCCATAACGGGAAAAGTAATATACATAGAAGCATAAACGAAACCATCCGTAGAATCAAGGAAAGGTACAATTGGCAAGGACTAACCAAAGATGTCGATAATTTCATAAAAAATTGCCAAATTTGTCAAAAAGCAAAAATCTGTCGCAAAAACCTCGATAGCCCCCCTTATTATAGTTATTACCGAAACTCCACGGACACCCTTCGAACGTATAAACATAGACATCCTGGAAGTTCCTACCAAAAACTATGCACTAACCATTAGGGACGAACTTACGAAATTCTCTCAAGCTTATCCGATAAGCGATAAATCCGCGAAAACCGTCGCTAACATCTTACTCTTGTATTTCCAACATAACGGAACTCCCCTTCGCATTCACTGCGACTACGGCAGGGAATTCGACAACACACTGATGAGAGACTTATACAAACTTTTTAACATAAAAATTTCCTACTCTAGCGTGGGACACCCACAGTCGAACGGATCATTAGAACGATTTCACTCGACTTTACTAGACATGATTAGAATACATAAACTGGAGAACCCTAACGAACACCCCTTCAACATCTTACCCTATGCGGTTATCGCATACAACAACTCAGTTAACAAGACCCATGGGTTTACCCCATACGAACTCATATATGGACACACTTCAAGTAGGCCTCCTGAAACCCTGTATGATCAACAAGCTCTAATAACGAAGTACGTTAGAGATCTCAATAACCGTATTTCTCGTTATTATAAGATCGCCCGCGAAAAGACAAATTTACAAAAACAGAAGGCAAAAGAGCGATACGATCAACATGTTTCCGAAAACCGTCCGGAATACAAAATCGGCGATAAAGTTTATGTAAAAGAATCACAGCTAAAGGACAAGCTACAAAATAAATTCAATGGCCCATTTCAAATAATTGAAATCCACACTAATTCAGCCACCCTTAAGAACCTTAAAACCAACCAGCAAACAAAAGTTAACTTCGACCGGATAAAACCATATTCTGAAAATTAACTTCCTTTTCAGGCTCTTACTGCTGTTCGGATCAGTGGTATGTCAGATAGACATCAAACCCATTAACAACACTATTGGCATCTACTACCACGACGAAACTCGAATTGTAATCTCCAATTACAAATGGACGTTATTAGTTCACCGTAACTTAACAGCCCTTGAACAAGCATTTGAGAACAATAATCGAATCCTTAGGACATTGGAACAAACTGTTGACCCTATTCCGGGTTATAAATTTCACGATACCGGTGCTTTTCGCATT
Source organism: Octodonta nipae (assembly GCA_034190945.1). Classification (NCBI taxonomy): domain Eukaryota; kingdom Metazoa; phylum Arthropoda; class Insecta; order Coleoptera; family Chrysomelidae; genus Octodonta; species Octodonta nipae. Next base: position 83,515,243 of record CM067221.1, on the reverse strand, counting down.
GATGTACAAACCCACATCAGTCTTCTAACCCAAATCTCCGATTCTATCAAAACTAAGTTTTCCGAAGTACTTATAGACACTAAGAGGACTAAACGAGGAATAATCGATGGTGCAGGAACAATATTTAAGGCAATTACCGGAAACTTAGATGCAGCCGACGGTGAATTCTTCACCAACAGCATTAATAGACTTAACCAGGGACAACTACAGACAGAAAATCTTCTAAAGAACCAAATGAGCGTAACAACCTCAATTATCAAAAATTTCAATGAGACCATTCAGAAATTACAACTTGACGAGAAAACATTTAACGAAGATATAAATACTATCGATTTAGCCATTCACATCCTTAATGATAGCATTTCTGTTATCGAAGCCAAACAATCGTTTCTCGAGATCTGCGAAAACCTAATGGCAAGTTATATATTTCTTGAAGATAACCTTAATGACATTTTAAACTCAATAACTTTTGCTAGACTAAAAATAATTCATGCATCAATAATTTCACCCGATCATTTGATAATATCCTTACAGGAAATCTCACAGAATCTTGTTAAGAATAATCTGCCGTTGCCAGTTCGCCTGTCAAGCGTCGCCCAATATCTGGAAATAATAGAATTAGAGGCTTTTCAAACTCGCTCCGATTTAATATTCATATTAAAAATCCCTCTCGTTGAGCAGCAACTATATACCGCTTACCACCTATACCCAATCCCAATTTTAGACGATAGAACTGGTTTTCACCATATCCTATCATTTACACAAAAATATATTGCGCGGAACGACGACTCCCTAATGAACATACAGATCAAAGACTTAAGCTCATGCAAGCGATTAACCCCGAACCAAAAGCTGTGCTGCGAACTATATGCCTACCCAATAGAATCAAATGCACCCTGTGAGGCTCAACTCCTTAAGAACATTCATAGCCTCCCGGAAAACTGCCAGAGTGCCATAGTGTTTTCCGAAGGGTACAACGTCCAAAGGCTGGAATCGAACTCGTGGTTAGTGATCGTTTCCGAACTTATACATGTAACTTTTAGTTGTGCGGGAATCGATTCAAAAACTATCGTGCTAAAAACCAATTCAGTCATTCGGCTACAAACAGACTGTAGTGCCTTTGTGGGAATTACTAAAATTCAAGCCGAACCCATGAAAATAAGTAAAGTTACAGACAATTCACACCCAGTTTTAGTTCCGTACAACTGCTGCAATGCTCACCCCCAAAAACCAGCAATACCAGAGCTTAAACCCCTTAAATTAGATAATCTCAACTTAGAAGAACTCAGCGTAGCCAACAACAAGTTGAATCAATATTCTAGAGACCTAAACTACCTCATCAACCAACCCTTCGTCACCAAAAATATATCCTGGTTTACGTATGCAACCGTAAGCACCATCGTAGCAGCGGCAGCTGCATTTACCTTCTACAAAGTAGCTAAAAGAATAAAGAAATCTAAGGGAGCAGATTCCAGTCCAGGAAACCCCCAGAAAATTCTATCCAGATGGATTCCCAAACTCCGACCAGTAATAGAAGACCCCGCCGACGAAACCGAAAATAATTGTCCGGTTTAAACCAAAAGTTGAAGTTATACCTTCAACTTTTCTTTGTAAACGGGAGCTGTTAGATGAGAATATTATGCACGTGTACGTTATCAAGTATCGTATTTCGCTGACAGCTTCCTTCGGATCCGTTGAATTCGTTGAAACCGTGGGAATGCAATTCAGCAAAGTAAATGTTATAAATGCGAGACTTGCCATCCCACGGCGTTCATTAAGATAGTTCATTTCATTCAAGTAACTTTATATTTTGTATTTTTCAACTATTGTTTTGTGTATTAATTAAATCAATTTTTTTTAAAAGTGACTTGTGTTTTAAATAATATAATATATATATATATATATATATATATATATATATATATATATATGTTATATACGTCGTAAACAATACTTAGAATAATAATATGACAACACCGTGTAACCGGTCAAATGAGTCGTTCACATGGTGTCATATTACACGATATAGCAATTCCCAGGAAATATGCAAAACTGCTGATGCTGACAATGCAACACGTAGCTTGTAAATGCACATGCAATGGCTGTGAGCGTCATTAAGCGTATCGCTTTCATTTATTTCATTTATATTTTATAACGTAACTTTCAAGTAAAATATTTAATTTGTGTTTAAATAAAAATATATTTTTTTAAAAAGCATTTGTGTTTGTGAAAATATAAAATTGGCGCAGTCAGTAGGATTGTTCCAAAACGACTAGAACACGAGAATTCTAACTAGTTGTGGTGGTTTCCAAACCTTCGTGGGACAATCAACCTCTTGCTGGAGACACAACTGGAAGCGAGCTAGCACCAGGAACACGCAACGGCTAACCAGTGCAGTCAACTTACAGAACAGTCCATGCCAGGAATTATATTTTAAGGATTACGTTACTATTATTTTACTATTTCCATTTATTCATTCACTTAATCACCATTTCTATCAGCAAAGATATATCCATTAATATTCCTTAAATATTACATCACTACCTTTAATATATTGTTCATTTATTTTGAGTAAAAGTGCAAGGTAAGAAATATTTTTGATCAATTTTGGTACATACTGATAATTACACACTAAATTTATACCATTATTTTGAACGACAACTTATAATAACCTGATCTAATTATTTTAATATCTATCTATTTTCAAATTTATTTATTTACAAATTGATTTATACGTTTTACCATTGTCAATTGGACAATATAATCTGATTTAAATTTTTAATATTGTGCAAATACTTTATTCTTAAACAATATGACTACGACAAGGCAAGGTGCAGCCACTCCAACTGTGGAGCCCTATAAAATTTCGGAGATTTTTGCGATAGTACCAGAGTACGACGGTAACCCTATCTTTTTAAATACTTTTATTATGTCATGTAATACCGTCCACAGTATGGCGACCGATAACCAACACGTCTTACTTATACTCCACATAAAAAATAAACTCCGTGGCAGGGCAGCGGAATTAGTAAATTCACGAAACCCTAGCCTGTTAACTGAAATCATTACTCTTCTCGAAAACCACTTCGGAGACCCCCGAGACCTATCGGCACTCAATCAAGATCTCCAACGAATGAAACAATTACCATCCGAATCACCCTTAACTTTCTCAAACAGAATTCAGACCCACCAGGCCGCAGTCACAAAACAAAATATAACTTCCAAGGAAAAACAAGCCCAAATAGATCTCATTGAACATATGGCACTAAACAGCCTGCTTACAGGCCTAGAGCCAAAAATGGGACAATTCGAGCAAGCGACCCAAAAGATATCTTAACCGCTATCTCTAGAAATTCAATTGAACCATCTAGAAACCCAAAAATTCTCTAACTTCAAAAATACACCTCCAACTTTCCGAAGATCCAATCGATTGCCACCTCCAAAACAATGTACATTCTGCAAGAGAATGGGCCATTCAGTTAATGAATGCATCACTAGATGGAGGCAATTCCAACAGAACCAAAGCTTTGGATAAAAAATCAAAATTTTTGACAAAATTTCCAAAGACCTCGCCCACATTGTGATTATGGACGTGAATTTGATAACACTCTCATAAAGGACCTGTGCGAACTATATGACATAAAACTATCCTTTTCAAGTGTCCACCATCCCGAATCAAATGGTTCTATCGAAAGGTTTCACGCGACTTTAGCGGAAATGATAAGGGCAAATACATCTGAACATCCGAACGAACATCCATTCAACGTCCTCCCTTACGCAGTTATCTGTTACAACAACACTAAAAACAAGACTACTGGTTTCACGCCCTACGAACTCATCTTTGGGCACACTTCTAGTAGACCCCCCGAAACAATATACGATCAGGAAAAACTCATTTCCAAATATGTTAGGGACCTTAACAACAGAATGAACTACTATTATAGACTTGCCCGCGCAAAAACCGACCAACAAAAACAAAAATCTAAAGTTAGATTTGACAAACATGTTTCGACTAACCAACCAGAATACAAAGTAGGCGACAAAGTTTACGTGAAAGAGTCTCAGATTAAAAGCAAATCTGAAAACAAATTCAATGGACCTTTTGAAATCACCGCGATAAGAAAAAACTCTGCCACCGTTATAAACTTACAGACTAACCAAATCAGTAAAATTAACTTTGACAGACTAAAACCATATTCTGTGGACTGTTTTCAGTCGTGAACCTCCAACAATACTCTCTTACACCCGTTAACAATACAATAGGAGTTTTCTTCCATGAAGAAGGCACACTTAAAATTTCAAACGACAAATGGTCACTTCTTGTCTTCAAAGACCTCAGCCCTTTTAGAGGTGCTATTTCAAATAACGACGCCATACTAAACCGAATTTTAGAGACAATTAACGAAAACACAACTAATACAAAATCATTTAAACCAAAAATACAAACCCATGTTAGCCTTTTGAAACAAATTTCTAAATCCGTTAACTCTAAATATACAGACATCTTCGCTGACACTCAAACTTACCCTACTAACAGAAGAAAACGCGGACTTATTAACGGACTGGGATCAGTTTGGAAAGCTATTTCAGGAAACTTAGACGCAACAGATGGTGAATACATAAATGACTGTATAACTAAAATTACTAAAGACCAACACCAAATTCAGGACTTAGTGAAGCAACAAATATCTGTAACAACCTCAGTCATTACGAGCCTCAACAACACTTTACAAAAATTTCAATCCGAGGAGAAACTATTTTCAAATAACATTGAAAAAATAAGGCAGTCAATTTTATACATTTCAAATGATCTTGATTTTCATGAATTTCAAATCAATATCTTGGATCTGTGTGAAAGCCTGATGGAGAGTTACATATTCATCGAAAACACTCTCGATAATGTTTTAACTGCAGTTTCTTTCGCCCGCTTAAAAATTTTACATAGTTCAATCATAACCCCAGTAGATTTGGTCGATTCCCTTCAAAAGATTTCTCAGTCACTACATGAAAATAATTTACCACTTCCTATTTACAGTTCAAATGTTGCTCAGTACATTGATTTGATAGAATTGGAAGCTTTTCAAATCAACACCAAAATCATTTTTGTACTCAAAATTCCTTTAGTTGATCCTGAGATTTACACCCTTTACCACCTTTATCCGATCCCAATTTTGGATGATCGAACAGGGTTTCATCATATACTTTCAATAAAGACAAAATTTATCCCGAGAGATGACGATTCATTATTATACACATCCTTCGAAGACCTGGGTGACTGCAAGCCTTTAACTAAACATCATAAGATTTGTTCCAAAGCCATATCACATCCAATAGACAAAGATGCCATCTGCGAAGGTCAGCTTCTCAGACAGCCAGCCACACTTCCAGCAACCTGCAAAAGTTTTATAATATATGCAGCAGACTATAATATCCAAGAGATTGACGTAACTTTTGGTTGATCTCGATTTCAAGACCACTGGCCATCACCATCAAATGCAAAGGGCAAGATGTCGTGACACAAACCATATCGACAAATTCAGTGTTGCAAATCCAACCCGACTGCAATGCCTTTATCGACAACACAAGGATCCATGCTACAAGAACTTCTAAATATGTCCAAAACATCACATACAGAAACCACCCAGTGGACATTCCTTTCAACTGCTGCAACGGCATGCCAGCCGCCAATGAGATGCCAAACCTGACACCCGTACAGCTACAAGAATTAGATGTACAAGACCTAGATGTTGCCAACCATAAGCTCTCCCAATATTCTAAGGAACTGGAAAAGCTGATGGAACAACCACCCTTAGAAAAGCATACGTCCTGGCTCACAATCACAACGACCACCTTAGTAGTAATTGTGATTATACTCCTCACAATTAAGTCAATCCAGAAGAGGTTCAAGAATACCACTACACCAAGCTCCGCTGTCCAGCACACGCCACCGACAGCACTATCAAACCCTAAGCCCAAAGGAAAGCTACACAGCCTCCTGAATCCAACCGACGGTACAGAACTCCAGAACTTGACGTAAAAGTTGATGCTGTACCATCAACTTTTTTATATGGATGGGAGTTGTTATATAAGTTTATGCTATAAACTTAGAACGAACTTATATCGCAGCGACAATTCAACATTCCCAGCTGACTCAGCGACACGTGTAGTGTCAGATTACGGCACGGCCAACATCCGTGGGAATTGCAGCGTCGACTTTGCTTATTCGGCATATTATATGTTATAAATTGTAAAACTGCCCTAATGTTGTATTCATTATTACTTACAAAGTCTGTCTAGTTAGTTTAACACATAATTTTTGTCTTTTTTATTGTTATTAAGTTTTATTATTGTTTTCATTATATTCAAGTTTCAATTAAAAGTTTAATTATTTGTGAAGTATAAATAAAGTCTTTTTTTTTAAAGAGAAATTTTGAAAGTGTGATATTACAAATATATATATATATATATATATATATATATATATATATATATATATATATATATATACGATTTATTAGCTCGTAGAGCTACAATTTCTCCTTAATTTCTGCAGATCCAGCATAAATAGTGCGCATAATTCGAGCATCTGTAGATCAAATATTCCCTATTAGAGGGACAGGAAAATACAGGGTGGCCCACTGGGAATGATATCGATGGATAATGGGAAAACAGGATATTTACGAATTCAATATAAATTCACTGGTATCACTTTTCGATTGTGGGCAGTCCAGATAAAATATTTTCAAGCATATGCCACTTCCTGTTATACCAGAAGTTCATACCAACTTGCTTATTTTAAGTAGAACACCCTGTAAATTATTGCAATTCTGAATTCTACGAGTAATTTTAAGTCTAATTCATGCTTAATACCCTAAACTTAATTCCACCCTTTTTCGAGATATTCCAAAATGTTTATTAAAATTGACAATTTAAGTCCTTCAGATAATTGCCAATAATGCAGTAACGCAGAGGAATCAAGAGATTTTGTTCTAGAGGGTATTAGAATTTAATACTAGTTTGAAAACTGTATACAGAGTTTAAAACGAAAACTGTAATGCGAAATCATTAAAAAGTCAATTTTTTCAATGGAAACCACCATTTTTTACAACGTTATTAGATTAAGCATTGAAAATAAGAGGTACTTTGTTTAAAGTTACCTATATGAAAATCTGATGTGGCGGTTGGTAAGGACTCAACTGAAATATCAATGTGAGTTGACTGAATATTATAATATTAAATTAAACTATACTTAGTGCGTTAAATTTAAAAAAAAATGCCAACACATCTAAATTATACAAACGAAGATTATTTAAATTTACTTAATATTTTTGGAGAATGCAACAAAGTGATATCTAGAATATGTAATATGTTGGCAGTACGATATCGGTAAAAATTGAAACCAACATCAATGACTTTTAAACGGATTTTGAAGAATTTCAAAAACTTTTGGATCCTTCAAAGCTAAAAGTCGAAGGAGAAAACTAATTGTTGATAACGAAGAAATGGAAATTAATATTTGGGATATTTCGCCGCATATCCTAGGAAATCATTTTCAAATTTAAAAAAGAAAACATAATTTTTATTCAATCCTGTACAGCATCTGAAGGGTACAGATTTTTTAAGAAGAACTAAATTTTGTAAATTTATTTTAACTTCGTACCAAGGTAATGACTCATTCTTGGAAAACATCATTTGGACGCATGAGGCAAAATTCACGAAAAATGGAATCTCTAATAGGCATTACTCACATTATTGGAGTGATATAAATCCTCATGTTTTTAGAGAGCAACATTTTCCAGAAAGTTGGCAGTTGAACGTATATTGCTCACTTCAAAATGACAAAATTGTTGCTGTTTATTTCTATGAAGAAAACTTAAATGGTAAGAGACTATTTTTTTATGAACCAGGTGAACTAATTCTTTATTCATTAGGGAAAGGATATGTAAACATTTTAGAAGAACTGGAAAATTATTATTTAAATAATCTTTCATTGGCAGACCATCGACACATTTTTATCAACATGATGGGGGCTCCTCATAATGGTCATCTTGTCAATGACTGTTTGCAATCAACATTTCAAGGATTTTTTTATTTGGGGTGCAATCAATAATCAAATTTATGACCGTCCAGTAACTACCAAAGAAGAGTGCAAACGGAGAATACGAGATGCAATTTAAAATTTAAGTTCTCGTTCAATTAAAAGAGCCACCCATGAGCAACTGATTATGAGATAAGAGAAGTGTCATCAAGTTGATGGTCACCAATTTGAACATTTACTGAACTGATTTCAACATAATTTCCATTGTTTCTTAATCAACAAATGATTTTCTCTCTATAAATAATAAGTAAATTAGAATAATCTTCGTTTGTATAATTTAGACTTGCTGCTTTTAAATTTAACGCACTAAGTATTGTTTAATTCAATATTATTATACTGAATCAACTCACACTGACATTTCAGTGTCATTACCAACCGTCACCGCCAACTTATTTACTTTTATTGAGGATGCTGAAATATTTTATTTTTTTTCAAATAAGTCGAAGATTTTCGTATAGGTAACTCTTGACAAAGTATCTCTTATTTTCGGTGCTTAATTTCGGTCCATTTGAAAAATAAATTTTTTCATGATTTCCCATTTCAATTTTTCCATTCTATCACCTTCGCGAAAAAAATTGTTGATTCCACTCGTTACTGAATAATGGGCAATTATCTGAAGGCCTTAAAATGTCAATTTTAATAAAATTTTTGGAATACCGCGAAAAAGGCTGAAATTAAATATAGGGTATTATACATGAATTAGTCTTAAAATTACTCGTAGAATAATTTGCAGGGTGTTTTATTTAAAGTAAGCAAGTTGGTATAAACTTCCGGTGTAACCGGAAGTGGCGCATGCTTGAAAATATTTTAGATGGAAAGTGAGGCCAGTACATTTTTATTGAATTTGTAAAAATAAATAAAAGAACTTAAAACTTTCCTGACAAATTTCATTGAACAAATAAAATGTTTACCAAATTTCTCGAAAACAAATAAACCAATTGTATATGAAAAAAAGTCAAAATAAAATAATTGAAGACCATTTCCACTGAGCTGTTTTTGAGTACCACATACGAATTAAGACTTTTGAGATGGTAAAATGAGGTTTGTTTAAATGTTATACCTCGATATATGTATTTCATATATGAAAAATTTGATGAAAATTTCAAATTTCGAGAAATAGAGGGGTAGAAAGTTTTGAGATGAACAGTGTATCCAAAAACTTTATTACCATAAAATCTTGTCTGCAAAGATACAATGGTTGCTGAAATGAATAAATCTAATTGATCGCGGCTTTAATACAGACACCCAGTGCCCCAGCACCATAGTAAAGTAAGTCATTACATGATTTATTTTTGTATGATACCGACACCGTCAAATATTTTCTGCTAGGAAAAAATATTTCGAAGAATTTTCTTTCACGACGGAGCTTCAAAAATGATTTCTTTAGTAAATAAAATTGGCTCATTTGTGTATAGATACGAAATAACAAATATTCGTTTTTTATTAAGAAAAGTTCATCATCCGCATATCTTTCTTATTAGATTATTATATTGGTACAATTATTATATCTATTACACTATTTCGAATGATATTTTAATAGCACGCCCTTTTATTTTGTTTAATATACTATAAAGCAATCTACCCAAAAATATTATTTAAATATTTCGGAGCAGAATTGCACCAGGAATATAAATGCAACGAAACTTGAATTGAAGCAGAAAATTGCATTTGTACTCTCCCTGGCAAATAAAATAGAAAATGGAAAATGCGAAAAAGGCAATAATTGAATTACGTGGTACACTAACTGAGTTTAGGAGACTCAAATTCGTTAAACTAAACAAGGATATTGTATTTTAAGTGTAGATTTTTATATCTAGTTACGATTAAATAGTCGAATTACAGCAAACAATGCAAAGAGAGAAAGTTTTCAATGTTGAAATTAAATTATTTAATGATATATTAATATCAGTAAATATTAACGTGATCTGTACTACCTAGTTTTGATTGAATTGTAATATGGGGCTGGGCAAAATTCTAACCGTTTCCTATCTTTGTATGCTTTTGTAACTTTCAGTTACTATTAAAACTATTTAAACAATTTAGAATTAGCGTTCAATAAAATTGACGAATACTCTGAAACAGTTTAACGTTTGAATACTCTAAAATTATTTTCTATTGAGGCAGTAATGATTCCATTACGCAAAACATTTGCCCGTTAACGTCAACCATGTGATATAAATTTTCTACACTAATCTCTAGAATTAAATGTCAGCATATATCTGAAAACAATTAACAAGTTTCAAAAGAATTTAATTTAAATTTTAATTGTATGAAAACGTCAAACACTTGGTGATTATATCATTACAAGTGTCATGAATTCGGCAACTGTCTTAATACCAGCCTATTTCTTCATATTTTTCAGCCAGGACATTTGTTTAAGCACTCCACTTCCTTTTCTTTCCAACATTTTTGCTAATATTTTTTTTCTTTAAAGATGTAAGCTGGGTATCCGATTTTTTGGTTCTTATTTATCATAGTTGTATTGAAAAGTTCTGTTTCACAGAGAGAACTCTTAATCACCAAATTATAAAATGCCTCAGGTGGTTCATTGATCCAATATTTGGAGTCTATCTTACCTTACTATATAGCATCGTAATGTAATGCTTGTTTCACTTGTTGTTGCAACGAACTTCTCGATGGAGATTCCATTTCTCACTGATATTAGTTTGGAGGCATTTAAAAGTTGGTCTTACAAGTTTTAATTTGTTTTTGTTTTGTATATTTATGTTGTGCCAACTTTGTTGTACTAAGTTGCAGATCTTCTTTCCTTTACCTAATGATTACGGTGTTGTCTGAATGCAGTATGTTACTTATATGTTTTATTGCACATAAGTGTTAATATCCAGTTCTGGCGAAAGCTTTCTTTGCACTGTAGTGATGCATGCGTTCTGGTTCAACTATCTAAATATAAATAGGCAAAGGCAAAACGGTTAGGTACCATTTTCTCCTGTCTCACAACCGATTTTCTTTATTAATATTTTTTGTTAGTAACTGACGACCTTCAGTGCAGAATGCTAAAATTTATTTATAATATTGGTTCATTCATTAAGTAAAATATAATAAAAAAAAAACATTATTTACCTCCATACTGTCAATCAATGGCAAACAGATAACAGTAACAGTGTCTCCAAATCGCTAGGAGAGAAAATCCTAAGATGGATTGACTCGAATTTGAAAGACAAATTTGATGGAACTGAAAAGTAACAAATTTTGACCTGTTCCTGAAGTTCAAGAAAATTTATATTACATAAGAATGCTTATTTATTGGGCTCTCGCAAGTTTGCAACTTTCATTGCTTTGTAAATATGGTTTGTCAACTAAAATAAGAATTATGTTGCAATTGTTGAATTTATTTCTGATAATATTTTATTAATTTTAATATTGTACTTTCAATTTAAAGATTCTTTTAATTTTTACCGTAGCAATTTCATATAATTTGAATAAGATGACAAAAAATGTGAATTAATGCACTAATTGTAATATTCAAGAGAAATAGTTAATTCTGGCAGTCCTGAACTCACGACCATCTTTGATGTGGCGCCTTGTTTTGAATTTTAGCATTTCAGAATATTGTTTGTTGTAAGATTAGTATAGCACGATGATAAAGATAAGTTGTAAATTCAATCTGTAAAGTTCAAGATTTCGGCTTCATTCTCTGCGGAAAGTTTTTAACAAATTTGAGCATTACTGATTTATCATTAATTAACAGCAGGTGCTTATATTTTAATTTTTTATATTAAAAACTATAACTACATACTTGAATATATTTAAAGGCCGAATCTTTAGTTTAGGTAGGGAATCAGTTACAGTTTTGTGTTCATACTTTTTATCTAATAGATAATTTAGTAATTATTACATGGTTCCATTCCTGTCAAATCCTGGTTTTATAACAAGGTAACTGACTTTTACCTAATAAACATGACATTGCCATTTTAAAGATGTGTATTTAAAATATAAAGAAAGTCATTGCATTTACTGATTTGTTATGGTAAATTAGGTATATAGGTCTATTCTACAAGGAAATAAATTTTATGAAGTTATTTTTCTTTGGAAAACTATTCGACTATTGAGTAATTATATATGGAAAAAGCTTTACCTGCTGTTTAATCATGTGAACACCATCTTCGACAGTTCAGCATCAAGCGTTGTTTATTGTTCAGTAGTGGAATAATGAATGTAGTAGATCAGTATTGCTTTTTCGGACAAGTAGCAGTAACATTCGTTTTAATTATTCTGTAAGTTTTTGTTATGAATTTAATTATTTTTTTACTACATTATTTTGACAATATTCTGAACGTGTGGTGTAACAAATAAACAATCAGTGGAAAACAGAGAATATATATTAAAGATTCTAGTTTTTATAAGGTTGTTGGACATACATATTTTTTTATTTTGTGAACTCGATTGAAACTGCAAATGATGAAAACATTTAAGTTACAAAGTTCAATCCCATCAAAAACTGGGGGGTCACGCATTTTTCAAAATTATTTGGAATACCTATATTTGATAAAATTCTCATATATATATATATATATAATATATATATATATATATATATATATATATATTACAATAGATTTGTAAATATGACATGAGAGATTTGGGACTGGTGATGGATTTCATGACGCCTACTTCTCCGGTTGTTCCTCCACTTTATTTCTTATAGACATATACTTTTGATAAACGAACCTCAATAATGTTCACAATTTGATGAAATAAGGTCGAATTTCGACCACTGGGCGACCACTACTACGTTTAAAATGAATATATTGTTTTCTGCATCAATATTGGCGTTATGATAGAGTTTTTACGGTATGGTTTGTTTGACATTACCGAAGAAGAGCTTGTCATTGGTCTTCTCAACAATTTATTCAGAAAGCCGCCTTTCGAATTCCCATTCCAATATTGAAACTAGAGTAATTTTTTTTGAAATAGTTGCTCTATTTTTTTAATAATTTTTGTTTGTAGAATACGAGGAATACCTGAACCAAGTGCTTCAGATTCTATAAATTGTATGTTTTCATTAACTAGCTTATTAATGTTTGATACGGATTGCATTAACTGCTTAAATTGTTTCTTTTGAATTTCTTATTCATCTTGCCTTTCATTACGTAGTTTTGAGAGTAATTCTTCATTTAAGTTGTGTTATTTTTCTTTAGAGGAACTTAAGGCATATAAGTCCCTCCAGTTTAAATTTGCAATAAATTTCATATTGTAAAAGGCAATATGTAGTTTTCTATAAAGCTTATTAATTTGAATAATGGGAATAAGTTAAGCAAATAGCACAAGAAAGTTTATTTAAAAAAATATTAGTCTTCTTAAACTATGGTAGTAGTATGACAAGGGCTCAATGCAAGCTTGCATTTTTTGTTACTTATCTTCACAATGACCCTCTTTAAACCAGAAAAAAATTATTAAATATATTTTATTAATCACGGTGGGCTTTCTAGAATCTCAGGGGAGGCAATATGGCCATTTAACAAGAAAATAACAAAAAATAACGATAGAATTAGCTATCTTCACAAAATCCTAAACTATTTTACAGTCTATAACAAAGAAAACTAAAATAATTTCCACAGATTTATCAAAGCCCAGGTACAATATAAATCGTCAATTATGAGACGGTGTTTTTTACATTTTAAATTTTCTATTTTGTTACCTCTTGTAATTTTTGGTTTGGATTCCTTGGTTTCTGTCTTACCCTCGAAAAGCCCCTTAGTAATCGATTGCTTTTCTCCCGTTTTACGGGATTACCACTTCTCTGGTGGTTCCTCAGAGTGCGTCTTGGAATATTATTACGATCTGCTACAGCACGCTGTGAAAGTTGTTCCTGTTTCACTGCTGTCATGACTGCACGGAGATATTCTTCTGCCTCTAAATAAAAATGAAAAAAATAATATGTATTAATACAAATTGTTGAAGTAGGCTAATAAGGCACCCACACTTTTGCAGTGAGCCTTATTAGCCTTACGGCACATTGTATTCTACAATTATTTCTAATTCAAATAAGAAACTTTATGTTAAAATAGCAGTTGAATGATATAACTTATCATTTAAATTAGCAAAATTGTATAAAACTTTGCAGATATTGTCACCTCAATGGCGCATCGCACGTTACTCTTACTGTTATTTAGATCACCTAATCGCACTTTTTAAAAAATAATTGCTTGTCTGATCCATCGCAAATTTGGCACTTCGCGTCTTGACCATAATTGAATTTTAATTTATTTCAATTTCAATTAATGCCGTCTTCCGTTATCACTTGCTGAGGATTTCGCGGATTTCAAAACGATTTAATTAACTTCAAGAGACCAATCTTCTTTATGACTCCAATCTCACACCAATTCACAATTTAAATATTTGAAATAAAAAAATATATTTTTTAAACAGTCCCATTTTTATTTCTGAAATTATAAGAGTTAAAATTTTGAAAAAAATTAGGGCCCTCATTGAATATTACAGGAAAAATAAGAAGAAAACCCTCATATTAAGTTTGTGGCCAAATTACAAGAGTAAATAAATTTTTTTTGAAACTTATCATGTAATATATCAAGCGGTAATAATAAGGTGTTCAAAATTTATTAAAAATAGGCGAAATTCGACCAATTGTGTCAATATCTCTGGCAGGTTAAGTAACATGAAAATTTTATCGTGACATTCTATCCTAGGACTTTAGGGAGAACAGCAATTACACAGAACGGATCCAGATTCGGAACCTCTGTGTAATAGTTTCCTCGAAAATCCTAGATGTCGGTCTTACATCTCGCTTCTACAAATAAGTAACGAAATTCAAGTTTTTTTCAGATATAATTCATAGAACTTTATTTGCGTTCAAATTCGTAATTCTTAATTTAATATGACAACAATTCAACTGCTAATGGGCTACCCTACATATTTATTTTTTCTAACACCCCTGTATAGCTATAATTGCACTCAATTCTCTAACATTTATTAAAATCCTCATTATAATAATTCCATCTCATTATATATTTCCACCACCCTGTATATGCAACTGCTTATGGACCACGCATAATATTTTTTAACATTTTTCAACCACCGGGTAAACCATTCTGTATATGCCACTGCCTATGACCCACCATATTTACTCATTTTGTTTATGAAATTTTTAATTATCTTCTGTAACTATAAATCTACTCCGACCTATATTTCAATCATTATATATATGGAACTCTTCGTGGTCTACTCTATAAATCATTTCCTACTCTAACATTTTTTTATCACCATCCTGTATATCTATAATTCCTCTTACCCTATATTTCATCTAAACTATATATACAACTGCTTATGGGTTACGAAATGTTGCATTTCCATTTCCGCCACCCTGTATATGCATCTATGTATAACATTTTTTGCACCACCCTGTATAACTGTAAATTTACTGCACCTTCTATTCCAAGAACCCTGTAAATTCAACCGCTAATGGGCTTCCCTATATAATTATTTTATTAGTTATAATTGCACTCTACTCTATATTTTAAACACCCTAAATATGCAACTGCTTATGTGCCACCCATTAAAAAAATTATTTCTAACATATCTGGAATCGCCCTGTATAATTATGATATTAAACGATTACTTTACCCACTAAACAATAACAACGCTTGCATGCCACCTCCAGAAGTACATGCTCTAAGTATATAATAGCATTGGTCTGTCTATATATAATTACTCAATGGTTTGAGTCTGGCGGCAGCGGCATATTCATTTGTTTGGCATTGACATTATTGACGTAAATAATGAATTTTTATTATATTTTATTTAATGAATGAACCAATATTATAAATTAAGATTAGCATTCTGCACTGAAGGTCGTCAGTAGCTACTAAACAAAATTAAAATGAAGAAAATCGGTTGAGAAACAGAGGAGAAAATGGTACCTAATCGTTTTGTCTTAGCCTATTTATATATATAGATATAAGAAAATCCACTCATTACCTGGTTGTCTAAAAGTGGAATATTAGAAAAACATACACTGACAAGGAAATCGCTACACACAGAAAGAGACGTAAAAATTTTATATTGTCTGGTAAAAAATAGATGCTATAGTGTGGAGTAAATGATTAAAATTTGAATAAAAAATATCAAGTAGTTAGTTTTTTATGATTAAAATTGTTAATAATGTGTTTGTCCACCTCAGTTATCTATACAGTTTTCAACATTTGTTGGTATTGATCCAATAAGTTAAAATAAATATATGAATTTAAAAACAGTTGTCTAGAGTTTTTTCTAGGGGTTTTTGCTCTCTCTCAGAACGTATGACATTTTGTTGTTCGAAGCCTCTCGAAATTGCTGTATATTTTTCTCATCATCCGCTATAAGGACAAATAGTTTGGATTAAATTATAGAATGTTTGGCTTTCTTTAGTGGCATAAAGTAATGAAACATTGCAACACTAAGACTAACTTAAAGTAACCTTTTCAGAAATTTTTATAATAGGTTAATAGTTGTAATTATCTGATGCCTAAGTAACTATTTTTTATTCTAATTTACATATTTTAAGTGGAACCTGCAGTAATTTTCGAAATATAATTTTTCTAGGGGATATTTTTAAGAACGGCTTTTACTTCTAGTCTTGCCAATTGTCATATTCAAATAACTTGGTTTGCTCTTGTTGATAAATCCGAGGGTAAAAATTTTTAACATTACTTATATGCACATCGCTAGCCCATATTTTGAACCAACACGAATAAGTCATACTTAACCAGTAATACATTTTCGTGTTACATATATTTAAAAATTTATTGCAGTCTTGTACGAAAATTAATTAATTAAAAAAATTGTGATTTAATAAATGATTAAATTTGTTGAGAAATATTTAGTGTACTGATGCATTTGAACATCATTACATGCTGCAGTGTTACTTAAATATATGAAGAATTTATATCCTAAATATTTCAATTAATATAAATATTTCAATTATTATTTAGTGGAAGTAAGAAATTGAAATAACATTAAACAAAGTATTGTGAGATTCAGCAAATAGGAGAAAAACTAATTTCATATCTAAATTATAGATTATCCCATAAATTTAATTAACATACTATTTTTCCGCTACGTACAGAATGTGTTTAACAATGTAATTGTGGCTGGAGATATTTATTGCTGGTAACGCACTGTGAACAATTTATCGTCACCATAATCGCTAGTAGTTGACCGAAGCATGCATTGATTTCACAACCAATTAATAGCCGTGAAATTAAATTTTAATATCCACACCAAATCAGACATGATTCATAAAATCATAAGCAAATAGTAATTATAATGCTACGGGCATCTCTAAATATAATGAAAGTGGTGTTTTGTTCGTTGGAAGTGTCAATATTTCCGAGAAATCTGATATGCATTTAAAGTTTCTAGGGTGAATATTGGACTTCCGTTTAAGATAGCGGGCGAGCCACGCGTGTAAATAGTTCGCTCTGTAATCTAATTTGTTATAAGTGCAAAATTAATAGTTAAAGAAGTTAAAAGTGAATGTTAACCCATATCCTGTTTCTCCCTTATATTAAAATTGTGGATTTGTTTGGCAAAACCTATAAAGACACTCAGGAAGTGTATGACTCTAAGAAGTGATTAGTACTAGTGAAAAATTAAAAAACTAAGGCAAGGTAGTAGGAAGCCCAATAATGGCTGTCCCAGTGATAAATATGCAAACTAAACAAAAACTTATGAGATAAGAAATGGAGAGGAGACGACTGCCTAGAGCAAGACTAATCTTCTTTCATGGAGTATACCTGGCTAAATAATCTGAAAAAGATTGAGGCCAATAAAGGAAAGGAAGGAGAAGAAAAAGGATAAACACTAAAATCTGGAAAGAAACGTAATTTGAGCCCGACACAGAAAAAACTAATATCGACTAGTGATGTCAGATTGCTTTTCAGTAACGGGTAGTTTTTCTAT
This sequence comes from Octodonta nipae, assembly GCA_034190945.1. Taxonomy (NCBI): domain Eukaryota; kingdom Metazoa; phylum Arthropoda; class Insecta; order Coleoptera; family Chrysomelidae; genus Octodonta; species Octodonta nipae. Next base: position 83,497,227 of record CM067221.1, on the reverse strand, counting down.
ACTTCACAAGATAATAATTGTACCCGCTACTAAGTACATTTTTCCTCAAGTTTGCTAAAATTTCCTTTACTATTTAATTCCTCAACACGAATTGACCATAATATCACACCTATATATTAAATTTTTTAGTGTATTTTTAATATAAATTTCATTCATGAATATCCTCTTTATGGACATTAAAAGGCAAATCAATTGTTATTGGTCTATTTTAGATTCCATACATCCAGTATGCGGAATCCCTTATGAAGTCACGCGTGATTTGTACGTCTTTCACATCAGAGTAATTTTTACCAGAACTACTGGACGGTTGAAGTAAGGAATCAGTATATATTTTGGTATCTGATCAGAGATGCATATCGTAAATGAAGAAATTTTAATTTTAGGGATACTTCAGGAGTAAAATGTACAAAAGTGTATCCTTTCTCCCTTTATCACTGTAACTATTGAGCCCAATATTTTAATAAAAATAGGGAATCTATGACTGCCCAAAGTTTAGAAGAAAAATAAGGAGACACCCGCAATATTAATGTTCGGGTCAAATTATAGATTTAAATGGAAAATATAAAATAGGTTTTTTCAACTCAACATGTAACATATCAAATAAAAGGGCACATTTTGAGGAACATATATATATATATATATATATATATATGATATTTTAAAAATAATAATGCAATATAGTCCGTGGGTTCAATTTAAAAATTATAAAACTAATATTCACTTTAACATTTCTAGAACTTTTTTTACATTAAAACAGCTGATTCAAATATCACAATAACAATCCCATATACGCTAGTCGTCGCGGTATAACTGATCTCTCCATCGTGGCTTGCTTCCTTTATGGCTTAGCATAGAAAATCCTAGTAAAAATCATCATCACTCCTACAGGTGCCGAGTCTTTTCGAGAACCATTTTTTATCTCAAAGCGTTTGTTGTTGTACTGAAATGAAACAGGGTCGGCTTTGGATAAATTTCGTAACACTGCCCCCCTTTAATTCTGATCGTCCCTATCAGAAACATCCCCTCCATGGTAGGGAGCAAGTCGATCTAAATGTACCACCTTCAACTTAGCCTTGGGGTTTCGACGGATCCAGTAGACGAAGTCAGTAAGCCTCTTGACCACCTCGTATGGTCCATCCCAGGCGGCTGTAAGCTTTGGGGTTTACCCTTGCTCCGTTGGGGGTTGTACAACCAGACCTTGTCTCTCTCCTGAAACCCGACTGAATTGGCCTTGAGGTCGTATCGCGTCTTCATCAGGTCACTGGTGGCCAACATCTGCGTTCGGGCTAATTCGTGGGAGCCAAATGCCAAATCGCAGGGTAATCGCAGCTCCTTTCCGAATAGGACCCTGGCTGGGGTCAGGCCTGTACTATTATGTACGGCAGAGCGATATGACAACAGGAATAATGGAATGTGCTCATCCTAATCACGCTGGTTATTGCTGACGACCTTGGATAGGTGTTGTTCCAAGGTCCTGTTGAATCTTTCCACCATTCCGTCTGACTGTAGGTGTAATGGTGTTGTTCTCGTTTTCCTGATCCCCAACATCATGCAGACCTTCTGGAATACATTCGATTCGAAGTTACGCCCCTGGTCTGAACGTAATTCCATCGGGACGCCAAACCTGCTGAATAGTTGTTCTACTAGCACCGTCGCTACCGTGGTTGCCTCTTGGTTGGGTATCGCATATGCCTCAGGCCATTTGCTGAAGTAATCCATTGCGACCAGAATGTATTTGTTCCCCCTCTCAGACTCGGGAAACGGACCGGCGACATCGATGGCAATTCTTTCAAATGGGACGCCCACATTGTACTGCTGCATTCTGCCCTTGGTCCGGGTCTTCGGGCCCTTACTGGCGGCACAGGTGGCACATTTGCGGCACGAAGCTCTGACGTTGTCGAAGTAATTCACCCAGTAGTACCGCTGTCGAACTTTGTCTAGGGTTTTATTCATGCCCAGGTGGCCCCCGGTAATTCCATCATGTACTTCGGTTAGCATGGCTGATACCTTTTTCTTCGAACTACCAGTTGGGACTTGGTTTCTCGTCCATCAGCGCTTTCCCAAACTCGCTTGAGCATTCCATTGTCTACTCTTAGAGAGTCCCACTGAGCCTATAACGATTTCAGCACGCCGGAGTATCTAGCTACCTCGTCCCATCGTGACCTGGGTGCCCCTCTCATTTTGAGTGACAAGATTGGTTCGATGTCTGGATCAGCCATTTGGTCCTGGATGCACTGTTCCGTTGTCCAGTCTTCATTGGCCTTCACTCGGATCTGCCTGATGGAGATACCCTCTCGCTGTTCCGTCTTCAGACAATGTCCGCATTCCGCTCTACAGGGTCTTCTGGATAGGGCATCGGCGTTATTGTGCAAACAGCCGGCACGATGTTCCACCTTGAAGTCGTATTGCTGTAATTTCTCCATCCATCTTGCCAGTTGTCCTTCCGGTGTCTTCATGTCCAGCAGTCATTTGAGTGCGGTATGATCTGTTCGGATTAAGAAATGACGACCATAGAGGTATTTATGGAAATGGTCTACAGCCCTAATTATTGAAAGAAGTGCTTTTCTGGTGACGCAATAATTTCTTTCCGGTTTCGAGAATCCACGACTGTAATACTCGATTACCCTCTCTTCACCATCTTGCACCTGGGATAGGACGGCCCCCAAACCTGTGTTGCTGGCGTCGGTGTCTAAGATGAACTTGCCGGACTGTGTAGAAAAGGCTAGGATTGGGCTGGAACATAGTGCTGCCTTCAGTCGCCTGAATGATGTTTCGCAATACTGATCCCAATGGAAGGGCTCTTTCTCTGTGGTCTGCCGATGTGGACAGGCGGCGATGGTGGCAAATCCCTCAACAAAACGTCGGTAGTATGAACAGAGGCCCAAGAAGCTTCGGAGTTCATGCTTGTCTCTTGGGACTGGCCAATCACGGATGGCTGCTATCTTGTCTTCGTTGGTGCGGATTCCTGACTCGGACACGACGTGGCCCAAAAACTCTACTTCTTTTTGGAACAAGGAGCACTTCTTCGGGTTGAGTCTCAGGTTGGCATTATTAATTCTGGAGAATACTTCGCCCAGGTTTTTCAGATGGTCGTCGAATGTCTGACCCATGACTAGAATGTCGTCGAGGTATACTAAGCACGTCCTCCATGTTAACCCGCTCAGTACATACTCCATTAGCCTCTCAAATGTAGCGGGTGCATTACATAATCCAAAGGGCATGACCGTGAACTGAAACAGCCCTTTACTGGTGGAGAACGCTGTCGTTTGCGTGTAGACCAACCTGCCAATATCCACTTTTTAGGTCTAGTGTGGAGAACCAACGGGAGCCTGCTAGTGTGGTCAAAGTGTCATCGATTCGGGGTAGTGGATAGCTGTCTTTCTTCGTGACGTCATTCAGCTTTCTGTAATCCACACAAAATCGGGTGGTTCCATCCTTCTTTTTAACTAGCACGACGGGAGCAGACCATGGTCTGATGGATGGCTTAATAACTCCATATTGTAACATGGATTCGATGTTTTCCTCGAATGCCTGTTGTTGGCCCAATGGTAGTCGTCTAGGTGGTATTCTGATGGGTTGAGCCTTTCCGGTATCTATTGTTGGTGCGACCGGTGGTTCCATCTTGACTGTTAAAAATTTGCCAGTGCTTTGTGATAAATTGCTTGGGTTTCTTCTGGTTCTCTGGTCTCAGGTGTGTCAAATGGTCAGCAAACTGTTGTAGGAACTCTTTACTGGGCCCTGTCTCCTTCACCGACGTCTGGTACTCTTCTTTGCAATTGATGATGGTCTCTACTGGCTCGAAACAAGCTATCTCTTGACCATTGGCAATTCTGATGTCGTTGTTGAACAAATTCTGGACTCTGATTGGTATATCTCGTCCGGTTTTAACTATAGCCCGTTCAACTAAGTAGTTATGAGCGGAGTGTACGGGCTCCACCATTCCAACGCAGCTCCCAGGATTTTTGTCTAGCTGCCCATGAATAATCTGTTCCGTTCGACCGGGAATTCTGGCTGAAGACTTTGCCACAATTTTTATGGGGGTGACTGATGTGTTGACGGGCCGTGTCAATACAAAATTCCTCATTTAGGAACCGAAGAACGTCATATCTCGGGTCGAACATAAATCCATGCTGGCTAATTAGGTCCATTCACAGTATAAAATCGTCCTCAATATTCGCTACCATGACCCTATGCCGGATCATGTTGTCCCCTATCTGTAGCACGACATCTGCCTCACCCTGTATTGACACGGACTCGCCGGTGACTGTTCTGAGCTGGATGTTATTGGTAACTGGCCGAATTTCTGATGCTCTCAAAACCCTGGACTTGGCAATGGACACAGCGGCGCCGGTGTCGATGGTAATGGTAACTGCTCGCCCATTGATGGTACCTCTGATGACTAGGCTGCCGCTATCTCGGCAAAATCCCCGAATGGATACTATCCTGGGGGCTCGTGGAGGCTGAGTCAGCATTCGCCCCCTTATGCTGACTGGTTGGAGTTTCCCTGGTTCGTAAGGTCGGTTTGTTGGCTACCCCTGGTTGGTGATCGTTCCGGTAGCCTTACTCGGCAGTAACGTTGGAAGTGTCCTGTCCGTCCGCAGCGATAACATGCCCTTCTGGTGCCAGTTCTTCGTGACCGTTCTAATATTTTGTTCAGACCAGCCAGCAGCGCTTGAAATGGTGTCTCTGACTCTTCCTGGTTGAAGGAAACTGCTCGGACCCTCGGCTTGGACATGTTCATGACGGCCTCTACTTCCAAAGCCCGTAGTAGAGCTTTATTACTTTTCTTGACGCCGCTTAGTCTTAGATTTCGTTGTACTTCCACATCTCTGATGCCGTTTATGAAACTCTGTGTGGCCAACTGGTCTTTCGGTTCATCTGGCAGGTCTGGGTAAGACAAGTGAACTAACCGTCTAATCTCTGCTTCGAATTGTTGAAGGCTTTCACCGGATTTTTGCGTTTTCCCACTAAGTTGGACTTGGTATACCTGGCTCAAGGATTGATTGTCGTATCTCTTGTCCAGAATGGCGATGATCTTGTCGAAATTGCCTTGTTCTTCGACTGGAATGCTTTGGAGGAGTTTTAGGGCCGGACCTCTTAACGAAATTACCAGAGGGGTAGATTTTTCTTGATTATCCCATAAATTATCTGTAGCCATGGCCTCAAATTGCCGTTTATACATGGGCCAAGATGAACTGCCATCAAATGTGGGTGGTTTGTTAACGGAACCTTTGGTACTCACGGTGTAGTGGTATTTCCCTCTCTGCAAATCTTGTTGCAATTTTTTAATTGCTGTTTCCAGTTTATCTTGTACTTCACTGTGTACTGCGTCTTTAATTGAACTGATTTCAGCTTTTACCTGGCTTTGGATAGCACTTATTTCAAATTTCACCTGGTTCTGGACGGAATCGATGTCATCTACTTTGATTTCAAGAGTCTCCACATTACTTTTTAGCATCTTTATCTTGTAGTTTATTTCTTTTATATCTGACTCAACTATTTGCATTCTTTCATTAACTGTTTCATTAACTTGCGATACTATTTGCATTAATTGTTCAAATTGCAATTGTCTTTTTTCTTCCGTTGTGCCTTGTTTTTCTTCAAATTTTGAGAATAATCCTTCAATTAAATTATGTTGTTCACTTTTCATCTTGGAAACTAGATTTTGTTGTTCACTTTTCATCGTGGAAACCAGATTTTGTTGTTTTTCTTCCATCGTGGAAACAAGATTTTGTTGTTCGCTTTTCATCGTAGTGACAAGATTTTCTAATTCTATTTTACGTTTTTCATCAAAAGATTTTACTAACCTTTGTTGAATTTCTTCTTGATGTTGTTTTTCCTTCTTGTCACGTTTTTCTAGAATATTTGCAATTTTTTCGTCCAGTCCCTCTGTAACCTGCTTGACTATTTTTTTGGTAGTTTCGTCCATACTACGGGTTTCCATAAATCAAATTAGGATTTTAACTGCACTTAATCCTTTACTTCTGATCACCAAATTGCAATATAGTCCGTGGGTTCAATTTTAAAATTATAAAACTAATATTCACTCTCACTTTTCTAGAACTTTATTATTTATTATTTTATTATTAAAACAGCTGATTCAAATACAATAACAATCCCATATACACTAGTCGTCGCGGTATCACTGAACTGCGATCGTGGTGTGCTTCCTTTATAACCCCAGCGTCGAATTCTCCAGTAAAAATCATCATTACTCCTTCCGCTGCCGAGTCTTTTCGAGAATCGTTTTTTTTATCTTAAAGCGTTTGTTGTCGTACTGAAATGAAACAGGGTCGGCTTTGAGTAAATTTCGTAACATATATATATATATATATATATATATATATATATATATATGTTATATGAGAAGTGCACTAACTTACAATTTACACGTTAAAGTTACCATAGGTGCTTGAACCGTAATTGACTTCACACAAGTATCAGATTACAACTTCCTAGAATTCTTAAAAATCACGTAGACGCTTTGTTCACATGAAAACTGATGACATAGCGTCAGCATTTTTACGTTATAAATGTAACCGAAAACAATTCTCAGTGTTCATTATATTCATTTAACTTCATACCTATAATATTGTCTTTGTAACTTACAAATTTGATTTTTTTTTGTAATAAATATTTTTTTTAAAAAGTGAATTTAGTGAAACCAAATCTAAAAGTGGCGCAGTCAGTAGGATATTCCAGACGTAATTAGAACAAGAAACAGTCTAACTAATTACGGTGGTTTCCTAACCTTCGCGGATACAAAGAACCTACTTGGACACCAACTACCGAGCTCAACAAGGGAACAAGCAGCGGCTAACCAGTGTTCAGTGACGGATAGAACAAGTCCTATGATAGGAATAATCACGTAAGCGTTTAAAAAAAGTTACAATATTTAATAATTGTTGAACAAACAGTTCTATCATTCTTCCTATTTTAAATGAACCATCCTAAATATTTACCCAAGAACGAATTTTGATATTTTATTTTGATAGTTTAAGATATTCTAAATATTTATTTATGTTTATACCTTTATTTAACTTATACTTATTTTAGAACCAGTAACAAAAATTTATTTCTCATATTTTTCTTCATTTTTATTACAATCGCAATTATTTACTTCGCTTTTCCCAAGCTTTGTATTTTCCTAATATTGCACAATCTTGAGTAAAATTACAAAATGCCAGAAACTAGAGCTGTAGCACAAAATGTAGAGCCCTACAAGCTCTCAGAAATTTTCGCCATTATTCCCGAATACGATGGGAACCCAATATTTTTAAACACATTTCTCTGTTCTTGCAATACCGCATATAATATGGCATCTGATAATCAACAAGTTCTGTTAATTCTCCACATTAAGAATAAGCTCCGTGGACGAGCGGCTGAACTAGTTAATTCACGTGACCCCAGCCATTTAGCAGATATTCAAAGTCTATTAGAAAACCATTTTGGAGATCCAAGGGATCTCTCCGCCCTTATTCAAGACTTACAAAGAATGAGGCAATTACCCAACGAATCTCCACCGACATTTTCAGCTAGGCTTCAAACACACCAAGCAAAAATGTTATCAGCTGTCAATAAACAAAATTTAACTGTAAAGGAGAAACAGGCCCAGATTGACTTAATTGAGTCAATGGCTCTAACTAGCCTACTTACGGGTCTAGAGCCGAAAATTGGCCAAATTGTGCGAGCCAGTGATCCCAGAGATATTCTGACCGCCATTTCCCGTATTAAAAGAGAATTACAGCTGTCCAATCTGGAAACTCAAAAATTCTCAGTCAACCGAAATGCACCCCAACAGACTCGTAAATCGAATAATGGTCCACCCCCAAAACAATGTTCGTTTTGCAAAGGAATAGGACATTTCAGCAGCGAATGCCTCATCAGAATGAGACAATCCCAGACTAACCAAAATTCTCACTCCAATTACTCGGTCCATCGCCCATATTATCCGAATCAGCCCGCTAATCAACCTACGAATTTTAATAATAGGCCTCAGTTTTCTCACCAACAACAACAACCCTCAACAAGTAGACCAACCCCAACTTCTAGTAATTTCAGGCCAAATCCGAGTTTTTTCAAACAACAACAGAAAACTCATCACTTAAACAACGAACAATTCGATCCGTATGAACATAACTATGATTTTTCTTACAATGAGCAACAGAACTTTCAAAGACCAACTGAATACAAAACCGTATCAGACTATTATTACCCTGATACACAAAAACCCGACAAATTCGAACATCATTCCAGCGAAAATGTTTGTAATGATAATTATAACCAACAATATGATGAATATTACGATAGCGAACAGTTTTCTTCCCGACAAAATTTTCAGACTACCCCGGTAGAAACAAAACCTCCCGATCACGAGATCTCCGATATTCAAACACAAATTCAAACGATGAACTTGGACGATTTCAATCCAAACCTAAACTTTCCCGAACAGAATTTTCTGTAAGGCCACTTCTTTCGGTCTATTCGAAAAACCTTTACTACATCACCGACTCTTCCAATACATACAAACTCCTTATTGACACCGGAGCAAAACTGTCAATATTTAAGCCCGAAACTTGCCAACGATTTAAACAACGATTTCCCGAAAACGTAGTCATCCAAGGAATCACTGATCAAAAAATCTTAATAAACGAATCCACCCTTGTACCTTTCAACGTCGCCGACCCACACAAGGTATATATTTGTAACATCGACATTGAATTCGACGGATTACTGGGTTCAGATTTCCTTGAACATTATAACTGCGTTATAGACTTTAACAACAAACAACTTGTGACTAATTTTAAAACTTTACCTCTCTACAAAGTTACGGATGATACGGTCATGCGTACTCAGAACCCTTCAACTTTCAATAACTGCATCCCTGTTAATACAATCTCTATAGAACCCCGAACAGAACAAATATGTAAATTAGCTTGTAACCTCACTAATACGGAGGCTTTTCCTATCATCCGCCGAAATAGAAAAAGTTTATCTTCCCCGTGCCCTTGTTAAAATTAATGAAAAAGGCGAATTTCTTACTTCAGTTTTAAATGCAAATGCTATTCCCAAAACTGTTAATTTCGACAATTTGGAACTCGAACCGATAACCAATTTTTCCGTAAACATTCTTTCCGAAAATTACTCACAAAACTTAACCCACCTGATAGACAAACTACAATTATGGAACAACTTCGTTTAGAACATCTGAACGATGAGGAAGCCGAACTTATTTCTCAACTTTGCCTCGAATATTCCGACATATTCTATTTAGAAGGTGACCAACTGACCTTCACAAACGAAATTAAACATTCAATAGACACTAATAACGCGAAACCCTCTTTCACAAAGTCATATCGGTACCCACAAATACACAAACAAGAGGTAAAAAGTCAGATATCGAAGATGCTTGACCAAGGCATTATACGTCCCTCTAATTCGCCATGGTCATCCCCAGTTTGGGTAGTTTCCAAAAAACTAGACGCATCTGGTACCCAAAAATGGCGTGTCGTCGTCGATTATCGTAAACTAAATGAACTTACTGTTGACGACAAATACCCCCTACCGAACATTTCGGATTTACTTGACCAACTTGGCAAATGCCAATACTTCACCACTCTCGACTTAGCTTCAGGGTTTCACCAAATCGAAATCGATATAAAAGACATCCAAAAAACAGCATTCACAGTTGATAATGGTCATTTTGAATTCGTTAGAATGCCCTTCGGTCTTAAAAACGCTCCATCCACCTTCCAAAGGGTAATGGATAATATTCTTTTAGGTGTTCAAAATGAGAGATGTTTAGTCTATATGGACGACATAATCGTTTATTCTCCGACTATACATGAGCACATAGCCCGACTTTCTGAAGTTTTCAAACGGTTGCGCAAAGCCAATCTAAAAATCCAACCGGACAAATGCGAGTTTCTTCGCAAAGAGGTCGCGTATCTTGGCCACCTTATAACTCCCGAAGGCGTGAAGCCTAACCCCTCAAAGGTAGATTGTATCTTAAATTTTCCCCAACCAAAAAACCCAAAAGATATCAAGTCCTTCTTAGGGTTAGCTGGTTATTACAGGCGATTCATCCCCAATTTCGCCAAGATTTCGAAACCTTTGACAAAATTACTTCAAAAAGACATACCTTTCCAGTTCGATTGAGAATGCGTCAAATCTTTTGACGAATTAAAAAGAGCACTTACTTCTACCCCCATACTCATATATCCTAATTTTGAAGAGCCATTTATTCTTACAACCGACGCCAGTTCATTTGCTATCGGCGCAGTGCTCTCTCAAGGCCCCGTAGGTAAAGATTTACCCATAGCCTATGCCTCCAGAACTCTGCAATGCTGAAACTAAGTATTCAACCATAGAACGAGAACTCCTTGCAATAGTGTGGGCGGTTAAACACTTTCGTCCGATAATTTTTGGCCGTAAGTTTTTACTTCTGACCGATCACCGCCCGTTAACTTGGCTGTTTTCTATAAAGGATCCTGGAAGTAGACTTGCAAGATGGCGCCTTAAGCTCGAGGAGTACGACTATCAAATAATTTACAAACCCGGCAAAGTAAATAAAAATGCCGACGCTCTCTCTCGCATTAAAGTTAACAACTTTAATGAATACATATCATTTCAAGCAAACAATCACCTAACACCATTTACAGTACTCCCAACAAACGAAACTGACGATGACTCACAAGAACCCCAGACAAGAAGTCCCATTAATCTCCAACAAATCTCTGAAGAATTTAGAACTTTTGTCGAGCGATATCAAACCGTCTCTCTTAGACCGAGAAAACAAAAACATCTTAGTATTTCCCCAAGGCTCTCTCATGAAAGATTTTCACCATGACATCATCGAAGACATTTTCGAAGAAAATGCTGATTTCCGTACCCCTAGAGTAAATGTCTTTGCTAGCAAAAGTGTCAGAAAAAGACGTTATTACATCGTCCCTCTCCCTTCTTACCCAGAAGTAGTCAACGAAATTCTTTTCGCATCTTTGTATAATAGTAGAGATGTGTTCACTGAAAACCAAGTATTCTGTGTTGAGAATAACATTGAACTGGCCATTTTGGAAATGCTTTCGTTTATCTTTTCCGAAATCGATATCAAATGGAAAGTTTGCCAAAATATTGTCCAAACGGTTGAGAAAGACCAAATACCTATCATTCTCGACCAATTCCATAACGGCAAAAATAATATACACCGAGGTATCAATGAAACTATCCGCAGAATAAAAGAAAAATACAATTGGCAAGGACTGACTAAGGACGTTGACAATTTTATCAAAAACTGTCAAACTTGCCAGAGAGCAAAAGTTTACCGGAAAAATCTCGACAGCCCACTTGTCATTACTGAAACCCCACGGACACCCTTTGAACGTGTCAACATCGATATCCTAGAAGTCCCAACAAAAAACTACGCATTGACTATCAGGGACGAACTAACAAAATTCTCTCAGGCCTACCCCATAACTGACAAATCCGCAAAAACCGTTGTTAGTACTTTACTACTATATTTCCAACACTTCGGTACCCCATTACGGATACACTGTGATTATGGCAGGGAATTCGACAACGCTCTGATGAGAGATTTGTGTAAGCTATTTGATATCAAACTGTCCTATTCTAGTGTGGGACATCCCCAGTCGAATGGTTCATTAGAACGATTCCACTCGACCTTACTAGACATGATTAGAATCCACAAATTAGAAAATCCCGACGAACACCCCTTCAACATCCTCCCTTATGCAATCATCGCATACAACAACTCCGCAAACAAAACTCACGGATTCACTCCTTACGAACTTGTTTACGGACATACTTCGAGTAGGACTCCCGAAACTCTGTACAACCAACAATCATTGATAACTAAATACATCCGAGATCTCAACAACCGTATCACACACTATTATAAAATCGCTCGCGAAAGAACAGAAGTTCAAAAGCACAAAGCGAAAGCCCGATTCGATAAACATGTTTCCGAAAATCTCCCGAATTATCAAATAGGCGATAAAGTCTATATCAAAGAATCCCAAATCAAGGACAAACTCCAAAATAAATTCAATGGTCCTTTCGAAATCCTGGAGATTCACAAAAATTCCGCGACATTACTAAATCCAAAAACCAAACAAAAAACTAAAGTAAATTTCGACAGGATGAAACCTTTCTCAGAAAGTTAATTTCTGTTTCAGGTTGTGCCTGCTGTTCGGATCAGCAGTAGCCTAATATCAAGTCGAACCTATAAATAACACATTAGGGTTATACTACCACAACGAAGCCCAAATAACCGTTTCTAACAATAAATGGACACTCTTGGTCCACAAAAATATTTCGGCCCTCGAACACGTTTTCACGACAAATAATAGACTTTTACAAACACTTATCGAAACTGTTAACTATAAATCTTTCGCAATGAATTACTTCCGCTCAGATGTACAAACTCATATAAATCTCCTAAACCAAATATCCACCACAATTAAGGACAAATTTATCGAAATAAATATGGACACCAAAAGACCAAAACGCGGCATACTTGATGGCGCAGGTACTCTTTTCAAAGCAATTACCGGAAACTTAGACGCGGATGACGGTAAATATTTTACTGATAGTATCACTAGGCTCAATCAAGGTCAATTACAAATAGAAAATTTACTCAAAAACCAAATCAGTGTAACTACCTCTGTCATTAAAAACTTTAACGAGACCGTCCAAAAACTGCAAATTGACGAAAAACTCTTTAACAGCAATATGAAAAAACTAGAAACTACAATCGGAAAAATTAACGATAAAGTAGGCTATATCGAAACGAAACTTATGTTGCTCGAATTATGCGAGAAACTAATGGAGAATTACCTTTACCTGGAAGATAGCCTAAATGATGTGCTAAATTCAATTACTTTCGCGCGTCTTAAAATCATACATACATCTATTTTAACGCCGGAACATCTCATTACGGCATTGCAAGAAATATCGCAAAATCTAATAAAAAACAATCTTCCAATACCAATAAAATACTCAAGCATTGGACAATACTTGGAAATTATCGAGTTAGAAGCTTTCCAAACAAACTGTGATCTTATTTTTGTCTTAAGAATTCCATTAGTAGAACAACAACCATACACCCTTTTCCGGTTATACCCTATCCCAATTTACGATGACAGAACTGGATTACATCACCTTTTGTCTTTTACTCAAAAGTACCTCGCGAAAAACGAAGACTCTTTAATGTTAATTTCAATCAAGGACTTGAGCGCGTGTAAACCGCTTGCTATCGGAAGAAAATTGTGTCCCGACCTATACGCCTATCCTATAGACTCTAACGCACCGTGTGAGGTGCAACTTCTGAAAAGTATTCAAAATGTGCCGGACAATTGCAGGAGTGCAGTAATTTTTAGTCAGGGTTACAGTGTCCAAAAACTTGAACAGAATATGTGGCTTGTCGTGACCTCCGAACCTTTACGTGTTGTGGTGAGTTGCAATCAAAAGAACTCAACAACTTTAACTCTAGTGCGCAACTCCATTCTAAAACTTCAATCGGAGTGTAGTGCCTTTGTAGGTGTTACTAAGGTCCAGGCTGAGTCTGGAAAGGAAACAGCCCTTTCCGAAGTCTATCACACAGTTACAGTACCTTACAACTGTTGCGATACAGTTCCAGAAAAGGTACAAATTCCCGAGCTGAAACCCTTCGACATAAGCAGCATCAACGTGGAGGAACTGGACGTTGCGAACCATAAGTTAGAACAGTACTCCAGAGACCTAGATGGTCTTATAAATCAGCCTTTCCTAACCAAGAACATCTCTTGGTTTACGTATACGACAATAGCTGTCGTCATGATCATTTCAGCGATCATGATTTTCAACATCATCAAAAAGAAAATTGAAGAGCGCCCAAAAGCTCAAGAAAATACCGACCAACCGACGACGCCTTCATCGTCTCTAAGAATGCTGCCTAAACTAAGGCCAGTATTAAAACCAAACCCGATCACAGAGACAACTGTATAAACATTTCATTTATAACAATGTATTTTTGTATGTTTACCCATATTTTATGTATTACCCTTTTTATTTTATTTACTAACCATTTATCGTTTTATTATATAAGTTTGATTTTTGACTTATTATTGACACTAACATATTTTATACTAACAATTTTAATTTCATATTCGAATTACCTTTGTAATGTTAATACTACCATTTGATATTCCTAGCGATATTTTGTTATTTACAGATGTTTCATTCTTATTAAAAAGTTGATGTAAAGCATCAACTTTTCATGTATAAGGGGAGTTGTTATATGAGAAGTGCACTAACTTACAATTTAAACGTTAAAGTTACCATAGGTGCTTGAACCGTAATTGACTTCACACAAGTATCATATTACAACTTCCTAGAATTCTTAGAAATCACGTAGACGCTTTGTTCACATGAAAACTGATGACATAGCGTCAGCATTTTTACGTTATAAATGTAACCGAAAACAATTCTCAGTGTTCATTATCTTCATACCTATAATATTGTCTTTGTAACTTAAACATATTAATTTTTTGTAATAAATATATTTTTTTTTAAAAAGTGAATTTAGTGAAACCAAATCTAATATATATATATATATATATATATATATATATATATATATATATATATATCTCCAGTACAGTAACAATCATAAATAGTCATAATATCATAAAGACATTCAGTTGCCCAAGATGTAGAGTTCTACTATCGAATGATAAATTTTCCGTCAGGAATTTACTGTTGAAAATTCTTTTCTAAAAGTTATTTATAGGTAGTAAACTAATTGTAAAATTTCTATGCATTAAATCTTTATCAGGTAACCCTTTCGCGTAACTAATTCTACGTAAAAAATATTTTCATTTTCAATAAAATTCATTAACTATAATTCTGTTTCATGGCATACTGTTCTTAGCAGTAATCCAATAATGATTACTCTATAGAGTCATAACCTGTATGTTTCATGTATTTTATGATCTCAATACGGGAGAAATAATATTGTACCTGGCGTATGCGATATATCCCAACCAACCCAAGTATATATGTACGTACACCATGAACGATTAATATGCTATTCCTAGCTACACGGAATACATTCTAAAATTAGACCGTATGACAAATTAGTCCGAACGAAATAGAAAATTTTTGCAAAATGGAGAATTGACCCTTTTAGTAGACATGGATTCTAAACTATGTATAATAATCTATGTGTATCTATGTGTGCCATCTCAGAAATTTCTGGAATTTTTTATAAACAAATGAAAGTTGAAATAGGGTCTTTTTTGCATTTTTTCTTTAAATTTTCGTCTCTACAGTTTGTATAATATCAGGTTCTTAACAAAAGTTAGTTGAAATAAAATTTTCTACAATTGTAAGATTTGTCGAATAATGAAAAAATTACAAATATGTAACAATTTTAAATTTACTTTTTAATGCAGAATATAAAGTGATGGGCAAATGTGTGGAACCAAGTAAATATCTCTGGAATTATTAGAGATATCAAAATGAAATTTGGACGGTGGATACTGCAGTAGATTGCCTATTTGTTTCCAGTTTTTTTTACAATTTTGAGCTTCCTGTTTTACCGGAAGTAATGTCGATTTTAAAATTTGCAATGATACACCCTGTATAGTATTTTAGTTTCTGATGAAACATTTTATTGCGAATACAAAAATATCGGGTTTGATATTGTTTACGTCAATACCTACCGCGATATTAACAGAAAAGTAACTAAGGAAAGGAAAAATTCGATGGTAGCTAAACTCGGTTCAGATTTCATTTACGCCCGATATAAACAAACCGCTCGGTAAAGATTTGCATTTTTATTGGTCAATCGGTGGCATTATACCGTCACAGCCAACAGCACTGCTTGTTCCATAGTCGAATACACTTGCGTTTGTTTAAATCAGGCGCAAATTAAATCTGAATCAAGTTTAGTAGTCCATGAAATAGAAATATTAATGATGATTGGGTATGGGGAGAGGAAAAGGACGCATCAAGAAGTTTGTGACCTTTTTAACATTGTTCATCCGAATACAAAAATATCCCGTTCAGTAGTGACTTTGGGAAGGTACGACACAAGTGGAACAGTTAGCAATTTACCAAAAAGTGGACGGTTAAAAAGTACACGTAATGAAGGTGTAGCTCAAAATGTTGCTATATCTTTGGAAGAAAATCCTCACTTATCCACTACCGACCACGCCAATATGCATGGAATTAGCCGTCGTTCAGTAGAAAGGATATTAATTCGAGAAAAATATTATCCATCCAAAATTCGCCTCGTTCAAGAGACGATTTCGACAGACGTTTGCAATTTTGTGAAACGATGATGGATATTTGTAACCGTGATAATAATTTTATAAGAAATGTGGTGTTTTCAGACAGGCTACATTTTGTTTAAATGGCACGGTTAATCGACATAAATGCCGCTACTGGTCGCAAAGTAATTCTAATTGGGTACAAGTGGCTCAAACACAACATCCCCAAAAATTGAACGTTTGGGCCGGCATTTATAACAACAGAATCGTGGGACCCTTCTTCATACAAGAAACTTTAAACGGATATAGGTATTGACAGCTCTTAGAGACATAAGTTATTCCGGCATTGGAGGTAAATGGACAATTACCAAATAATATCTGGTTTCAGCAGGATGGAGCACCACCCCATTACGCTCGCATTGTTCGAGATCATTTAGATAGGACATTTCATCACAGATGGATTGGAAGAAGGGGTACTTATGAATGGCCTGCACGAAGTCCCGATTTTAATCAACTAGACTATTTTCTGTGGGGTTACTTAAATTCTAAGGTTAATGTTGATACACCAAATAATTTGCAAAAATTAGCTGCAAGAATAACTCAAGACATCCAGAGAATTACACCAGAAGTAATAGCTAATGCTACTAGAGAATTTAAAAACCGACTTGCTTATTGTCAAGAAGTAAACGGTGCTCAGTTCGATCATCTAATACATTAAGTTTAGTTAAGTTAAGTTTCAATGTTTTGAAAATCACTTAGATTTAGTTAATAATTATGACTATGTATTTCTTTAATGGATATTAGTTTTTTCCTTTCCTTAATTACTTTTCTGTTAATATTTCGGTAGCTATTGAAGTAACCCGATATTTTTGTATTCGCAATCAATTGTTTCATCAGAAACTAAAATACTATACAGGGTGTTTCATTGCAAATTTTAAAATCGAGATTACTTCCAGTAAAACAGGAAGTTCAAAATTGTAAAAAAATTTGGAAACAAATTCCAGAGATATTTGCTTGGTTCCACACATTTGCCCATTACTGTACGCTTCTGTTGAGTTAATCTGTACCGCTGCATTACGGGAGCAACAGCAAATTTGCCGATTACAAGCAAATGCAAGAGAGTAGATAGATAGTACAGGAGAACGCCAGACCACTTTTTCTTACGGGACTAAAATCAGTTTTTGAAATCGACCTGGTACGCGGTGGAATCACGTCGGGCGGGTTACTTATTGCAAGTTTATGTATGAATAATGTGCGTATTGTTTGGTAATGTATGTGTAATTAAAAAAACACATGTAATTGGTGAGATTTTATTATGATTTTGTTCATGACTGGTGCCAGCGCATTCACCATAACATACCCGACACCTGCACACTTGGTCATAGCTAAACAAGGGTCATCGGCATTGGTATCTCCAGGAGGCCAGCCGGCCGGATTCTCGATTTTTGCAAATAATGGCTTGTAAAGCGCCCCACTCACCTCGTTCTTTTCTGACGTTTACAAGGTTTGCTACGGACTGAGAACCTAACCCAGGATACAAAAAATCGTTTGATACATAGCATTGTAGAAAATATAGTACTTTATATTGCAAAGATGTGGCCAATAAGCTGCAGCTGGAAATAAGATACGAGCCGCAGAAGGGTTATATGGCAACAAAAATTAATAGCGCAAGATATCTGGCAGAGAATCGGAAGAAACCAGTCTATAACATAGCCACTGGTAAATCAAGCACTCCAATGGGATGGACATGATGAAAGCATTCCAGAAAATATGTGGCCAAAAAAATTACGGAATTGTTGCCATACAAAAATAATAACCTTTGACTTGCGAAAATCATAAAAAACGTGATGCCTAAAAAGGGACTAAGAATAGGAGGTGGGAAAATAAGAACCTGTGGAAACAAATAAAGGTAAACCCAGAGCAGTAAAAATTTGAAGAAAGAAATAAGAAGAACTCAATTAAGTAAAACAAATCAACTCTAGAAACACTGGCATAACTTACTTAGCAGATATGAAATAATATATTTTGAGGAAAATTAAAATAATTATTTGATCATATGAATATTTATTAGTTAAAAATACAAAAGGTAGTCAGTTAAAGCTATGCATCCAGTTCGTATTATGCTTCACGATACATACAAATTTCGACCCACTCGTGTTAGCAATACCAATGCCATCACACGTAGCCTACTCTAATACCAGACTTTAATGCAACCAAAACACTCAATATGCCAGGCAGAGAAATCATGAGGGGGACTTTGTTACACTCACGTTCGACATAATAAACTGAAGCCACATTTTCAATCGAAAGCTAACAATTCTCCGGCGTCAGAATGGCAAGCATTGTATCCACGTTCGGGGACTTCAAGTCAAACCTCAAAACTATATTTTATTCCCTTTTCGCCCCTTTGGATACGACGCATAACTCATTCCTCTCACGCAACGTACGCCGTTGGAAAAAAAACATCTTTTGAATCGTCAAACACCATATTGTACGGAAATTGTTGCATTTTTCCGACTGTGATGAAAAGTATTTTATATTTTTCACCACGAATGGTTTTTGTCAATACGCTCGTTTTCTCGCTGAGGTGAAAAAGTAAACAACATATATAACCACTAGTATACCCAATATTCTGCGATGGCAAGGATTCTGACAGTTATTAGGCTATGATTTTGTTTGCATTCGAACGAAATAAAATAACTTGGTGGAATTTTTAAAGAGATTACTATATACGGAAAATTTAGATAATTAACTGTGATAATATAAAAATTAAAATCTAGATTGAAGATAAAATTGCTAATGCCTTCTGACATAACTATTTGGGTTTATTTCATAAATTACGTTAGTAGATTAAAAACGTTTTCATTTAAAATTTGAAATACTTATCCGTTGCAGAAAGGACGTTAATGAAGACAAGCGGAATGAGCACAAAATAATCATGAACCTACTAAAGGTTCATTTCTAAATCACATTACATAAAAAAAAGACTTTTACGTTTTGTGCGAAGACGAAACAATACTTTGGCCACTCATATTTTAAAAACTAAACAATTTTAAACTTTTTGCCCAAGAGAACTTTTGTTTTACATATCTAAAGCAATATCTTACTATAGACTTGGCTAATTTGGCCGAAAACCATTTTCTATAAGCATATGGCAACGTCCTCTTTGATAGCGCAGATTCCCACAGAATCTAAAATCAATTTTCTCTTTATTCAAAACTTTCAGTATCTATTTTGGCCCATTTCTGGAATTTACCAATAGTTGGATAGTTACCACTAGAATTTAAGAATTGAGAAATTTTGTCCAGTTTCAAGGAATAGTCTCTAGAATCAAGCTGTTATCTTGAGTTGAATATCCCTGAAAGTTTTCCTTTGGGGCACCCAATTATTTAAAAACTTCCCATAAATTGCTCACGATGTGCTCATGTAATTAGTGCACCTGAAAATGGGTTACTATTGAATAGCAAAAAATGCCTTAACATTCACTTTGGTAGATCGTTCATTCCTTTTAGGCCCTATGTTCTAAATAATGAAATTCTAGAACTTGTTGACCATATAAAAAATCGTGGGATTATTTTTGACTCCAACTCATCTTTTAAACATTATATGCGTACTTATATTGAAACGTTAGTAAAAAGATTTATTTTATTGAAATATTTTGAAATAATTTCTCAAAACCTTTGACTTTTAGACAATTATATTTTTCATATATTTATCCCACATGAGGTATGGTTCTGTCATTTGGTTCCCTCACTTGTTAGATCTTATCAAAAGGTTGGAACGTTTTAATCATCAATACCTAAGATATGCTGCCTATAGAACTGAACGAGCATTTATTTATACCGACCACTATAACATGTTGCCTTTAAAATTTTCACTAATTGAATTGACTGTCCTGAACTACTATTTAAATTCAAATTTTATAAAAATTATGTAGAATAATAAAACATAATCTAGGACATGGAGCGATATGGTTTAATTTTTTTGGGAGGTTAACTTACATTGAAAAATGATAACAATAACGTTGAAAAGATATATCAATCCGAGAATTATGAACTAAGGTACAAGAATTCATCTATATCATTTTATTAGGATAACATTTTCACCTCTCACATCTTAAGAACGAAGTAATTTTGAACTTGGTTACCATGAAAACTTTTCTTCCACACATGATAAACAACATTCTACTATATATTCAGTTAATTTGACCGAAAGCCCATTTCCAAAGGATATGGCCGATTCCTTAATTAAAAAATTAAATGTTAAGTATATCTTTTGAAAGCTGAACCAACATGGGAGCTCAAACTTGGTCAATACCTACAATTAAGTCAACAAGAGTATGTATTGACAAAAATAATAAAACAAGCCGTACAAAAATAGACTATTTAGGCACTAATGTAAAACACATCAATCCAAGTGAAACATTTGTGTTGACCCAAATGTAGGTGATCATTTAGCTATAATACACACATCAATGTTATTTCTGGGAATAGTAGTGATGAAAATATTAATAGTGTAACAAAAACACGCGCGAGAGAGATATACTGTTGGTTAGACAATACACATCCCTCTTACCTGTCCTGGCGATATTGTGCCGATAGGCTGCTCAGATAGTATCCGGTGTCCGTGAATTCTTTGTACAATTGGCAGAGGGACTACACAAGGGTGCCAGGCCAATGGACACACACAGTTCACAGGAAAAATAAGATAACGAAAATTTTCTAATATAGTTAAGTCGGTAACAGAGAACATTAAACAATCTAGGTATATATAAAAATTTGTTAGAGTGAAGTTACAAACCAAATAATTTATAAAATTCTTGCCTTACAATGCCCACGGTAGGCATGCCCTTCCGTTGTGGTGGGTCTGCTGTTCAAGGTCCTGATCCTGGAGCTATACGCCAACCAGCAGCCGGGGTTCAGGGCGGCCTGGAGTTGCCACTGTCCTTCCAGAGGACAAGTCGAATCAAGAAGGACTGCCAGAGTTCTGCTTCCTTGATTTGAGGCTAGTGGTTACTCTCCTAGCCCCGGTTGATAACATGCAAGAAAAAGTTATTGGCCAATTAATTATAGCCCTTAGAGTATCGATACTCAAATTTCCCCCTGACTAGTATAAGCGTATATATTCTCTATAGGATCGATTTGGCACGTGTATGAGATGAGGCACCCTACCTTAGTTTTCCCTAAGTTCTTCACCCTAGTTTAACTATTTGAATACTACAAAAATGAATGAAAATACTTTAACTAATAAAGGTAAATTTGAAACCCTTCAAATTCTAAGTAAAAATAGATAACGATAAGACTTAAGGTAGATTGCAACTGTTAGTTATAGTTTCAAACTAATTTAGATGTAAATCACAAATCAATTATTTAATTACAAGTTAAAATCAACGGTAAATTAGATATATAACAATTACTTTTGAGAGTCAATAATGTGTTTACAGATAATGGAAAATGAAATATAAAAACTTAAAATTCAAAATCTAATCATATGCCTTCTAATTCGACGAACCATTCGACAACTGACGAAAGCGAATTTTCGCCGAGATGATCGGAAAACTCAGTACTCTAACTTAATATCAATGTAGGGCACTTTAAAATTATAAGGCAATAAACGATAAAAATGGTTATTGCATCTATATTCATAAATATAATAAAAATCAGATGCGAAATCTGGTTATATATATTTCCCCCAAGTCAAACAAATTAAATAAATGAAACTAGGCATAGTTAAGTGCTTTAACCCAGAACCTGCTTGGCTCTCTACGGCAATCTCAGAGAAAGGAAAATTTTCAATGTGATTTATCTAAAACCAAGCAGACAAGCAACCAAATCTGGGCCAATGAATAATGAAAAACCAGCGAGTGACAGTGAAAAAAATGAATATATTTACTGGTATAATATAATAAAAAAATCTAAATTTCTGAGCACTTACATGTTTATCCTTAGTCGCAGTCTAACCCAGTTGGGAAGCTTCTTCAGCTACTAAATTTAGGCTCACAGGAGATTTCGCCTAGTGGATCAATTAGTCCTTTCCTGAATTTTGGTAGATATCGTCAATCAAACTCTCCAGATTCACTAATACCTAAAAGTGCAAAAGAGGCCAGCAAAAATTGTTCCCTACGTTGCAGATGCAAAGCAAAAAAATTACAAAAACATTAATGAACCACGCAGTTAAGCCAGAAATGATTTATCATTGCAATAAAAGGCGGTATATCGATATTAAGATGAATATGAAACCAGATTCACCCAAGATTTCTTTCCAAAATTATTAAAAGATATTATAAAGTATGAAATATAGCCGATAAAAAAAACTATATAGAAAATTCATTCAATAAATCAAAATACTACGATAAGCTGAATCTGCTTAATTACAATCAAATATACGGTAATAAGAAAAACGATAAATTAAGCAAATTCTAACTGTTAATTTTATGATAAAGATAAAGATTTTTCCCAAGAAAAAAATAAACTCAGTACGAAATTCGCTCACATACCTATTTCCATTACGGTGGTCGGATAGAAGAGACCAAATCTGCTTCCTTCAACAAGCATTTCTCCCACTTGTCCTATCATAGAAGTAAGGTAAGGAAATGACATGTAAAATTTCAAATTTTATTGAGCGCGAAAGCACGAATATTAATCAATAGTTGGTCAATACAAGAACTAATACAAGAATTTCGATAAAAGATCAAAGCAAAATTTTACTAACTAAATCGTAGATAACATTTTATTAAAGACGATTTCCTTCTTCCCAAAATTTTATATTAAATTAATATTTCCTCTTTGAAGGAAAGTTACTTCGCAATAGCACGTGATGTTCGATCTGTCAAGGTATTTATCGTGTTAAATTCTGGAGACAGAGTTGGACTTGGAATATTTTTCAACTGAATTAACTGTTATTTAGCAATTAAAAGCGGGAAAGCAATTGCGTAACCGACTAAAATAGGAGTATTTACTTACGTGTTTATTTATTAAGGTAAAGACACTGGTTTATGATATAATTAGACAAATGATTTGAAAAATATAAAAGGTAATTTATTAATGGGACAAATATTAGTAAATATCAATGTAACAGAATTTTTTTTTAACCTTTACGCTATGAAAGATGTAGATAATAAATACAACGATATAAATGACACAATACTTTAGGCTATATAAGCAAACTGTCCTTTAAAAAAATCGAAATATTCGAGAACTAACTAACGCAAAAAAATTAGATTTCCATCTGAAGTAATCAACAAAGAAAAACGAGCTATAAAATCTGCACTGGTTAAAGTCTCATATTTCTGATATTGATAATAATATAGATTACAACATCGCAGATCTAAACAAAAAGGCGAAAAATGAATATACCTTATTAGTAGACTGAGCGAAAAAAAAGACACAATAACATAATAGTAAAGAGCGATAATAAACAAAAAGTGGTTTGTAATCTAGAAAACACAAATTTAGGCAGGATAAAAGAAAAGAATAAAATCGAGCTTCTTAAAAATGAAATAAGGATTAGTGAACCTAAAGAAATAGCAAATATATTTGGCGATTATTATTCCACTGTCACAAGAAATACACTCAATAAAAAACTCGGGAGTCAAAGGTCAACAAACTGTACGTTGTCAAGTAAAAATACATTTCGAGTAATTTTTTTTGCACGTTAAATAATTTAAAAAATGAAGGTAGTTCGGGGTTGGATAATATTCCAGTTAAAGTCATAAAAAACATAAAAGAGTTTATTGCAGAACCGATTCAGTATCTAGCAAATGTCATGTTGGAATCCGGAGTATTTCCGTCTGATTTAAAAATAGGATTAGTTGTTCCGATTTTTAAGAAGGTTGATCCTACAAGTGTAGACAAAACCCCCGACCGATAACCATTCTAAAAATAATATCTAAAATTTTAGAACGACTAATTTTTGGGCACTTGATTGTGTTCATAAACAAACACTACATATTAACCGAATATCAACATGGATTCTGCAGGGGTAAATCGACAGAGAGCGGCGAGTCTCATAGAATTTATTTACAAGAAGATAGACGAAGGAGAACATGTCGCTGGGCTCTTTTTTGATCTATGGCGTGCGTTTGACAGTTTGAATCATACATTCCTTCTAGAAAAATTCTATAGGTATGGATTTCATGGTACATTTTTGGAGCTAATACCATCGTACTTAGAAAACCGAAGTTTTTGTGTTAAGATTGAAAACGAATATTCAGACGTCGCCAATATAGTCCTAGGGATCACTCAAGGTTCGGTCTAAGGTCCCCTAATTATGGTCTCATCAAAGAACCCACATCACCAAAGAAATAAAGTCAATACCACCATTGAAGCGTTTCATAACTGGTGCGCCAGAAACCACCTTATTTTGAACGTTGAGAAAACCAAATATATAAATTTTCGTAGCTGCAACCAAAAATGTTATGATTGAGGGAGTAGAAGTTTTTGAATCTGTCAAATTCCTAGGCCTACATATTGATCAATATTTCAAATGGGATACTCATGTTGAGCGATTATGTAATAAATTAAGTTCTTGTTATTTTGCAATTGCAAGGATAAAAAACACCTTCACAAAATCAATTCTAATATTATATTTTCTGGGGCAACGGTGTCGATCATCACAGAGTTTTCACAAATCAAAAAAGGATCATAAGGCTTATTTTTGGATTGAATTTTAGAGAAATTAAATCGATATTTAAGAGTTTTATTGAAAACCTGACCATAGAGATTTCAAGTCGGGAATCATTCAGTGTGTAGCGCCGTTTTCCTGAATCACACGTAGCTTAACTTAAACCTCTCAAGGCAAATGTGTTATCGTCTCGAGATTTCGCAACACATTCAAGGTAAGACAATATGTTGTTCCTAGCAGAGAACCTTCATGAGTTGCGCTTCCGTCAACTCGTAGAAATTCTGACTATTTATTTATGTAATTCGTAAATACAAAAGAATTTACTATTTTAGCTTGAAATGATAATTGGCATTTACATGTTTTGGTGAAAATATGGCCACAAGTCGGGAGCCGTACACTGTCAAAAGCCGTATCAGTTAACTTATGCTAACTTCTATCACAGGAATCAGAGGTAAACGATGACCTGTAAACATCGCTTAAAAATTATTTCTGCTTCTATAATAGATTTTGGTTAAAAACAACGTTAACACTAGCACAGCAACTAACTTAAAAAAACTGATGTTCATTATCTGTTTGCGGCATAACTGAGTGAACCTGATTATTTTCCTCAAATTTTCGATAAAAATTATCTTCTCCGATAATAGTTTCTCCGTAAAGCAATACGCTCAGTCGTACGAGCTAAGAAACTACTTAGTAACTGAATCTGGTTTGCACTTAGGAGATCTCAAGTTTCGAGTTCTGTATGCAAATGTTACATTACAAATGTATAATTCAGGACTAACATTTACATAAGTAACTTTCAAAGAAAATATTTGTAGCAAATTCGTAATATGCGAGTCAATAGTTTCTTAGTATTGTTTTTGGTGTAATGCAATTCTAACACTTGCCAAGATACCTGTCTTTTTTACAAGATATTGCATTATCTCAAAATTGGATGGTAGATACAGATATTTTGTAACGGGAGACCACCCAAATTAGGTATGATGACAAATAATATTCAGTTAAATAAATCTGTTCAGCTCACGAAATATGATTATTAAAAAACATTGAAGGTTATATTTTTAACGAGATTGATTTTTGGTTGGATAAAATAATACGACTTTTAAACTTAGATATTAACTGCAATTTTTTATGCCTTTTCTAATATCTTGTTAATCTTAACAAGAGTTGCATAATTTCTAATAATTAAATCATATTTATTAAATTATTAGTCAAGGAAGATATCGGATAATAGATGACTATGGTAATGAAATTAAAAAATTAAAACTGCATTTATTTCGACACTTCATTGGGACCGATATCCCACTACCTTTATTTTGGAATACCAATCCTACTTACTTTTCTGTGTAAAACAGTTTATATTTTGAGAGCCCCTTCTTTTATAGAAAATCAATAAATAACAGTAAATAAACAAATAACAACATCCAATTGATACACAAAATGTTCTTTTCGTTCTAATAAACTTTCCAATTATTAACCTACTTCCAAAAAGGAGGAGGTTATCAATTCGTCGCGTATTTTACCTGATTTCTTCTCCTGTGTTGAACCGTTTTGAATGAATATGGTCTTGTTTAATTGAGGATTGGTGAAACTTCAAATTTTGGAAAAGAATTCTATTGGTAACGTTATGAAATTTGTGAATGAACCAATATCCATAACATATTAGTCGATTTTTCGAAAACTCATTATGGATATGTATAGTTTTTTAAAGTTTAATCTATTAAGAAAGATCCCTAGGTGATCTCATATACTTTTCTGCGACGTGAAACTTGCAGTTTTGAAGATAACGCCGAAAATTCCAAAATTCTTATCAAAAATTTCATCGAAAAGGCATAACGGATATTTCCTCATAAATATTTTAATTCCAATGTAATAGTGAGGTAATTTTAGGCACTGGAAGTTTTAATTGCGAATTTGAAAATTATCTATGTACATCTCAAGCATATAGGTAGTAAAGCATAGTATTTTCGGCTCCTTAAATCAATGAGTACCAAGCTCGTTTTGTTTGTATACCAGGCAAATAACTATTTAAATGCAAATTTTTCCATTTTGCAAAGACGGTGCTTTTGGTTGTCACATTCTCCTGGCCTAATAGAAAATTCAGTGACAACACATGTCAAATTATAAACTGCTATTTGGTGCGTTTATACACAGGGTATTTAGTTATAGCAAACAAAATCACAAAGTAAAGTGATAGAAGGAGTTGCATTTATAAGATGATTTAAATATAGGACGGATTAGAATGACAGTGGTCCACCGGCAGCAGTATATACAGGATGGTTGGAATATATGAATATATATAAAATGTAAAAAATGAAATAATTTATGGGGTAGCTAGACCAATCAATAGAGATTTTTTCGTGCAAAAAATACTATCAGGATACTGCCTCTGCCATCACACTAAGAACGATTTGTAGTGATTTTTTGCTACATTTTCCACTCGCAACTATGTTTTTTTTACTTTATTATAAACAATTGAAACAAGAAAATTGCGTTTTTTATCGTTGCATGTTTTTGAAATGAAAAATAATAATCTAATCTCAATGGTGCCAACAGGTGAATTGTTAAGCATGAAAACACCAAAGAAATGAGCCCAGGATCGATCCGATTGGATCTTTAGTAACACGGAAATTAAAAAAATACTGGAAGATTTATCGGTTTTTATAATATTACCATAACTCTGTCACTATCGAAGTTGTATTACTGGGCTTGTGGGAACTGATAGTAATTGATATCAACCTTATGCATGACTAAACCAGGCGCTATCGGTTTATTAGTTTTTGAATAGTTGCAATATGAAGTTTTTAGTCCACTATTCTTGCAGTGGGTCTCAATGCGATATGGATTGTCAAATATCAATTCGGAATAGATATATTGGAAGTAGAGGTATCATTCTACAACGCCTCTATTTTCATTTTTCGTTAAATGTCTGTGAAATATACGAAAAATTTTAGCAAACATCACCAAAATTTGGTGAGCGTGTTCATGTAGTGGGGGGAACACGGTTGTTGAGGGGAACTGCTGACAATAATTATTTTCGATAGTAACTGTCACTCTGACAGATGGTGATAGAATCTAATCGCTAAAAAAGCTTATATACAGAGCGATTTGTTCGATTTTATTATATCAATTGAGAACTGTTTCTTTATTAAAATATTTATTTAATATTTTATACAGATTTCCAGAAATAAAGCAATAGGTTTATATTAAAGAGACACAAACACTGAATTAAGTAAGTCAAAAAAAGTCTTGAAAATATCTAAATTAGATTCTGACAAAAGCAATAAAAATATTTATAAATTACAGGCAGCCTGCCTATATTATATATTAGTAAACGCTTCTCCTCAACAACCGTGCTCTTTGGATACATTCATGTTTGCTAATATTTTTCAGATATTTCACAGACATTTAGTGACCGCTGACTTGAGTGTTGAAAGTTTATTTCAGTCTCCCCCACTTACATCTTATTGAGATGTCTAGGGCGAGGATAAGTTGGTCAGTGTTCACATCGCTCGTCCCACCCAGGGATATATTCTTTCCCGTATACCCTAGGAATATTTTTTACAGCGCTCATCGTTGCTCCAACAAGAGATCTAGGTTGCTTTCTGAGTTCCAGGCCACTGATTTGAAATTGCCTTTATCTTTGGTGTCAAATGTAAGAGAGATGTCATTGTAATCGGCCCAATTGGCCAATCTTGTGCCATTTTTGTAGCAGTGAGGGTATCTCCACTATTGGTGATGGCTACTAAAATTACTTATATATAGATCCGAGTGTTGTTTTACTGGAAGTGGTTGTCCAGACAACTCTGCTGCCGGTAGTTTATACACGTTTACAATAGTAACTTCTCCCACCTTTACTGTCACAATGTGTATGTTGTTTTTTGAGTCACTTGGGCATTGCCAATGTTGTTGTGGATATAGAAGGCTACGCCGTAAGTATGTTGGTAGGTGGCTCCAAGTAGTGTATAGCCCGGAATACGTCCCCCTTGGGTTGGGTGATTCCTCACTGTCGGCGTGAGCTGGCAAATACTGATCAGTGTTATGATATATTTCTAGTCGCAGGTTTTTAGCAATTATATTTTAGGAAGTCTCAAAAAAAGAAGAAGAGAACGGGTTGCCAGGTTCGCTCTAGCTCATATAGCGTTACCGAGGGTGCACATGTGACTCTCTCCCACGGACGCGACCTAATTTGCACCCCAGAATTTGGGAAAGGTATGACCGCAGAAAAAAAAGGTCTCAACTAGTAGGCCCAATAAAAATGTTCTCGTCGTCCTGACGAGTACATAATGGGATTACCGGAGGTCATCTGGACATTACTAAAATTAAAAAAAAAAAACTAAAACTGGTCAAACTATTGGGTAAATTACTTCGAAAACTTCGTAGCTTGGTGCCAGAAATGTGACACCTGTGAAGTCATTAAGGGCCGGAAATCCATACCAATGGTAGTATGCAGCAAAACAATGTGGGCGTGTTATTTGAGAGAATTGCGATTGCTGTTGCCGGTCCATTTCTCGTGTCTGAAAGGCGGAACAAATACATTCGGGTCGTAATGTATTAGTTGAACAAATGGCCTGATGCAAAAGCTATTACCAATCAAGAGGAAACCACGATGGTTGCGGTACTGGTTAAACAGTAATTCAGCAGGTTCGGTGACCCGTTGGAGTTACATTCAGACCAATGGCGTTAATTTGAATCAAATTTATTCCAGAAGATGTTGGGAATCAAGAAAAGGAGAACCACACCTTGGTATCTATAGTCAAGCGGAATGGTGGAAAGATTCAACAGGACTTTGGAACAATATCTATCCAAATAGCTATAACCAACGCTTAGCCGTACATAACAGTACAGCCAGTGTCAACGAATAAGCTTGAACACAGATTTTGGCCACCAGCGATTGGATGAAGACACGCTATGAACTCAAGTTAAATTCAGTTGGGTTCTAAGAGAAAGACAAGATCTGGCCATACAAACTCCAGAGGAGCAAAAGCATATCTCCATAGCTCACTCCAGCGTGGGAGGGTCCATGCGAAGTCCAAACGAGGTGATCAATGAAGTTCATTTGTTTCAGCCAGCTCCTTACCATGGAGAGAATAATTCCGAACGAGATCAAAATTAACAGTGGGGCAGTGTTATAAAATTCATTTTACGCCTCCGAAAATTAAGAGACGATTTAAATTATTCATTTTGATAAAACATTGCGGAAAATAAATAGAAACGGCTGTATATAAAAAGCATCAACAAAGATAGCCCCGAGAATTTTATGGATGTAAAAACCTAAGTTCGACTATTTAAGGTCGACGGAGAGACTCGATCAGCTGTTTCGTTATTCCGATTTGTAAACCGTGAATTTATTGTGGGAAAATAAAGACATTGAAAGTGAATGTAAATATTTGTGTGAAATTGAACCCACGTTTAATCTATTACAGTATAAATACGGGAAACCGACGAAAGAATTCATTCAGTATTCGGTTACCTTCTAGTAAATTACAGGTATTCAAAATACATTGTATACAGTTGTATGAATATAAAATTTAATGGAAATAAATTATAATAAGTTTCAACAAGTTTTTTAATAAATCTACGAACTCAGATTATAAAATAAAAACACCAATATATTTTGTAATCTGATAAAAATTGAATGAAATTGGTCCTAATCCGATTATTATTTTTGAATTCTGAATTTACTCTAATTATTTGAAGATACTAAAATATCTGAGGTATGTATATTCACTTTGCTGCTGTTGTTTTCTTAAAATAAACTATAAAGCACCAAGGCACAAAAGCATGGTAACAAATTAAAACATATGTATCAGAAATAAAGTTGCTAAAGGAAAAACTGACATTCTTTCAATGTACTACTATTTTTTTTCACTACACTGTGCACAGACATATTTGTTTATTTCGTTATACAAGCTGTTTTCCATTACTTTTGTAACAAACTTTAAATTCCGCATGACTATTAATCAATTATAAAATTCTTTGTCCCATACTCGTTTAGTCGGGTTCCTTGTTAAACAATTCAGAGTTGAATTAAACGTTTTAGTCTAGTATTGTTCTGAATAATCGTCCATTTCACTTTAAGTATTAATCAATTTGTTTCTATAATTCTCTACTCCAAAGCCTTCAGGCAAACCCAACAGTTTGGCTGATCAAAATTTCTCCATCTATAGCATTGGGGGGATCTTTTTCCATCACAGATTCATCATTTCAGTATCATGAGGGATGCCGAAGAAAAATTTTAGGAAATCAAATATACACAAGCGGAGTACCACATGCCGATTTTTGCTTCCATCAAAAATAAATGTGATAAGATCATACAAATCGGTCAAAAGGTGCATATTGAGAAACTTAATAAACTTATCAGGAAGCAGTTGCCAAAGGATACAACCACGAAGAAAACAGTGCTGAAACTGCCATCCAGAATTTTCCCCGCAATTGAGAAAACATTGCTTTTTAAGGGTTTATCTAGGCTGTAGTTCCCAAAAAATTACCAGTACTAGATGTCATCAGTTTAGTTCTGGCAGCAATAAGCAGCAAAGATACTTCGCATCTAGAGGAATATATATGGAAAGTAAGAACTGCAATTGAGAAAATACAACCCATCAAAGAAAACATAAACGAATCGGAAAGAACACTTAAGGAGGACAAATTTTTTATCATCATATGAGCTGGCAAAAGTAATGCTACTATTCTGTTGGTCAGAATTAAATACAACAAGACAATCGTTGACGTAAAATAGAAGCCATTGGCAACTAAGCCAATTTTCAAAGTAGAATGATCATGCTGAAAACATTCCACCCGAGGAGAAAATTGACGCCATATCATAGGAAAATTGATGCCATATCATAGGAAACCCTGACAGCGTATACGATGTTTATTCCATTGAAAAGCGCACTTATTTGATGGTATACCATCTTCGAGAATACAGATTTCTATTAGTTTTCATTCGACTGAAGTCATCCGTTGAGTAGTAGCGCGTTCGCATGGTTTCAAGAATCGGGGCCCAGATCGATTACAAGATGATGTAACTCACCAACGGCGCACCTATCAAAATTCCTTCTACGAATCATCTAACTTTTGGAGTGCAAAACATCAGCAAGGAGTCTGAATGACTCTATAAACCAATTTAGTGTAGGGAACTTAGTATAATATTCCACAGGTATTTGAATAGTTTTTGTTGAAGAAAGTGCATAACATAAACAAAATTTTGTTAACACACATTTACTGCTTACTTAATTATACTAGGTATTTAAAATAGCAAAAACCTTAATTTTAGCAGTTTTTGTGACTTCTCAGCAACAAAATAAAAATTTAAAGTATCAAAGGTAAGTATGCGCATTTTCAGAACCTATTAAATGAGCTGTTGGTCGATAGGATTGATTAATAAATAAATGGGTTATTCGCAAAAATTGTGAAAACGGCCGCAATTTACAATCGTAACTCTTGTAGATGCGATATGTAAGACTGACATCTAGGATTTTCCGAGAAACTAGCACACAGAGGTTGCGAATCTGGACCGTTCTCTGTAATTGCTGTTCTCCCGTAACTCCTAGGTTAGAATGTCACGATAAAATTTTCAGGTTAATTCGCCTGTCACAGATATTGAGTACTCTCTTCGAGGTGTCATTCTTTTGTAAGCAAGACAATAAATATGATATATATTGTTTCTGGTCGGGATTTTTCATCAGTTGCGTTTCCTACAATAGAATGTTCCCTCGAACATTTATTTATGTAATTGATACATAAATCTTAATAGGATTTTTGGGAAAACTAGCACTCAGAGGTTCCGAATCTCGAGCCGTCCCGTGTAATTGCTGTTCTCCCCTAACTCCTAGGGTAGAATATCAGGATAAAATTTGGAGGTTAATTCACCTACCAGAGACATTGAAAATTCTCTTCAAGGTGTCATTCTTTTGTACACAAGACAGTATATATAATATATATTGTTTCTGGTCGAGAATCTTCATCAGTTGCGCTTTCCACAATAAAATGTCATATCGACCAGTTATTTATGTAATTGATACATAGCAGTAAATTTGTAGACACGAGATGTAAGATCGACATCTAGGATTTTCGTGGAAACTAGCACACAGAGGTTCCGAACTTGGAGCCGTTCTATTGTGGGAAACGCAACTGATGAATGTTCCCGACCAGAAATAATACATATCATATATATTGGCGTGATTAAAAAATACTGACACCTCGAAGAGAGTATTCAAAGTATTCAATATCTCTGACAGGTGAAGTAACCTGAAAATTGTATCCTGATATTCTAACCTAGGAGTTACGGAGAGCAGCAATTACACGAAACAGCTCCAGATTTGGAACCTCTGTGTGCTAGTTTTTCCGAAAATCATAGATTTCGGAAATACATCTGGCGTCTACAAATCTACTGTTATGTATCAATTACAGTGTTCGAGAGGACATTCTATTGTGCGAAGCACAACTGGTGAAGATTCCTGACCAGAACCAATATATATTGTACTGCGTAGAAAAGAATGACACCTCGAAGGGGGTACTCGTGACTCTTATCTGAAAAATTTTAGAACGATAAAACTTGGCAAAAAGTTTCATTTTCCTCTTGAAAATAACTGTTTTAAACTTGATGGCATTGAAGGTTTTCTCATAAATATATTTCTGGTGATGTTTATAATTCTCCCATTTTGCATCAAATTACTTCTTTATAAATCTGAATGGAACATGGGAATTATGAAATCTTTCGGTAAATAAATATTAGTAGAGAGGGGGGTCCTGATTTCCCCGCACGGTAGAATAAGAATAGCATGTCATCGAATTGACATGACGTTTAAAATTGTTTTTCCAAGCAAATTACATTATATACGAGGGTAAATCAAATATAAACGGTAATACTGCTATTCTGCTTAGAATGCAGTTTCGTGCTAGATTATGTTCTTTGGAGTATATGTTTGGTTTATGGGCACTGGAGAACCAGCCGGGTACGAAAGTATGCTTGGCCTTGTCGTCAATACCTATTGTATGATGTGCCTCACTACAGAGTACAGACATGACTAGGCTAGAGGTACATTCGTCTGTTGTGCAGCAGATTATCATAAAGTTGTAACCAGTAAAAGTATTAAAATTTCAGAAATTCTAACTCACAGGCACAGTTTGAGGATAGTACTGTCTCAGAATGGTGTGTATATGTTGGGGAGAAAATTTAAGGGTGTACGAGAACGATAACCAGGATCGAAGCACAAGGACAAGCCAGCTGACAATGCCAATAGCTTATTGAACGTGACCGCCGATTAACCGTGGAATAATTTTCTCACAATTGGGTATCAGTTATGGAATAGTTCAATCAAATATCATTGATCAACTCGATTTCAGAAAAATTAGTGCTCGATGGGTTCAGAGAATGTTGACTGTAAACCAAAAGAGTGCAAGTTAGGAGATCGTTGAAAGATTTCTAAATCTATTTAGAGATCTATTTCAGCGAGAAGGGAAGATCTTTTTGAAGAGTATCGTCTAAAGTGGCACAAAAAGAATAAAAGTCAAAACTCGCCTTTCATCTGGAAAAGTCCTTGCGACAATTTTTCTGACCCTAAGAAAATTTACTGATCGATTTTCTACATGCCCAACGTGCAGTGAATGTGGATTACTACTGCCAGTTGTTACAGTTGGCAAAAGTCGCGTATTTGAAAAAAAAACAAGGAACACACTGCAAGAAAATGGCTGAGAACCCTCGGCCACCATCTGTATAGCCCTGACTTGACGTATTGTAACTATTTTTTTTTGGTGCCTCTTTTCGTGCCCTCAGACATTCAAATGTTAAAACTTCTATTATGGGTTCTGATATTTTTTTTCTAAATAGTTCTCAACAATTATAAAGTCTAAAAATAATCACACCAGATTAGTTCACATTTATTATTCATCCAAAATTTAAAATAAAAATGCTGAGGAAGACAAACACCTCCATCAGCGATAAATGACAATCAACTACATTGTCGGTGTTTGAAGTTTCTTCAGTGTAAATATAATTCCAATTAAATTCTCGGCTACAGCTTGAATTAAACGGGGTATCGAGGGATTCAGTGGTTTTAATTTCTTGATCACTTACGAACACGAGCCCCATTTTAGTACAATTCCAATCCGGACTATTCGGACATTATTAAATTATTCCTTAACGAGTAGCTATACAGTATGAAAAAAGTTTTCATAATCTTTTTTATCAGTATGTGCAGGCAGATAAGTTATACAAGTTTTCCTTTCTCTTAACCTATTCTGGGTGATTTATGCTTATATTGATTCAGATTTGAATGCCAAATGGAACCCCCTAGATTATTCACTGTGTACTTAATGCATAACGCATTTGTGGTTGAATAGCAGATAGAATCTCGTATTGCATTGTTCGGTGATTTCAGAACGCATTAATTTAATTCGCTACAGTTAGAATATCCATATTGTTTGTTTGTCACAATTTTAAGTTAATTGTAATATTTTATTTAGCAATAAATTAACGTAAGCTACTAGCATTGTACGTAACAAAAATTTCAGCATTAAATATACCAAGAGAGATAAAAATGATTATACCAGAATAGTAGGTTTTTTATTAATATTTTGTTTTGTTTAAAATGAAAAGGGATTGTTTTTTAGTCATATTGGCAGGCTGATTTTTATCTTATACCAAAACCTGGTGAAAGATAATAATTTTTATATTGACTGCAAGTCATTTTGGATAGTGGGCTTAAGAAAAGCCGATTTTTCTTTCATTGAAATTCGCGTTATAAACAAACTTCGCGTGCTTTGCACTTATTTCTATGTTTTAAACTGATTCTTAAATCAAATGTATACACACTTTAAACGTTACTTGCATGGAGTTTACATGGAGGCATATATGGGATTTAACATGATGCACTGCTTATATGATGGCAGGTAATAGTCAGTATGAAATGAAAATTCATGATGCATCTTTCTTGTTTAGTTAAAAACAATTGTTAAGTTTTTTAAATTTTAATACATCTGCCAACATCGTACGTGTAAGGTACTGAAATTACACTAAACAGTAAAATTTTTCTAGATGGAGAACTGACAGTATTGTAAAACAAGCTTATTGTAAGAAACAAAAAAATCTGAATATGCATGTTCAGGTGAAAAGTGAAAGGCGAAATACATAAATTGAAAACATAGGCTGGTATTACCGATTTGTGAATATTTCAATCACAGATATATCATGTTAGTTCACAAATGAAGAAAGTATAACACAAAATTGTTCTATTTAATATTTAAATCAAATTAATTTACTTCGTTAAGCCAAACCACATTAAAATGTTACATTCAAAGATGTATCACCACAATTTAGCAATGCACAACCTACCGCTTTATTTACTTTTACTGCGTTTCGAATAAAAGTAGTTTAACCAATGTTGCCTTGTTTCTTTAACTCTGCTGAAAATTATTAAAAATATTTAATAAATGTGGCATAAACATGCATATTTTTATAGCAATGGTGGACGTTTTAATATTCTTCTATTCAGTTTATAAATTTATTGTTTTTTGGTAATCAATGGTTAAATACGCACTTAAGTGCTTAGTCTAGTTGACAACTTTGCATATTTTTTTTCTAATAAACCTTAACCGTTTTGACATATGTTATATAAAACTGGAGCAGCTTGTTAAAAATAGCATCAACCTAGGCCAGGCCATTGATTTATTCACCTAACTAAACACAAATAGTTTCCAATAATTCATGATCAGGTGCATTCATTATTCGGCAATATTTTTCTTCAATTTTATGAACACAGCCAAATATTACAAAAGGTGACTGAAAAAACATTCTAGTCCGCACCTGATTAAACTAAATCAAGTAAATATTGGAATATTGTAAATGTAAGAAATCGTTAAAGTATATTATATAAAAAGGGTCGAGATATTGAAAATATCAAAAAAGACAAAATATACAAAAGCTTTAATTAACAGGCTGAAATCACTGCAACTAGTTGTGAGCAAGTAGGAGCACATGAAAAAGTAAACACAAGAAAGCAAAATATTTGGTACACAAAGTTGACAAACTACGTAAAACCGTCTTAAAATTTCATCAATAAATAAATAGAAGAAACTGATAATATACCAATATAGTTCATCAAACTTGGTAATGGTAACAGTTTAAGAGAATTAAAGGAAATAGCCATGTCTTCTATATAGAAATTTCTGTACCTGAAATATTGAAAAAAACACTGAAGTTAGGAACCAAATATAGGCGCAAACACACTGGGTTTCTTTTCTCTCTCTTACAACTTTACTAGTCTACTTGTATATGGTGGCAAACTAATAATGCAAGAGAAGATATGAAAAACCGGATTCTTAATGAAGTACGTAAACTACCGAGCGGCAAAATTGGAGCTGCAGTTTTTTGAACCCATGAAAGGCTGCAGCAATGCATAGAGCGTGAGATTAGCATTTCGAGCATTTACGGGGTTAGTAATTTCTTTCTTAAATCGGTCTTTTTTAGGGTCACAACTTATAACAACGTTTCTGGAAAAATCAGTCCGGAAAAATCAGTTAAACAAAATAAAAATTTAAGGAATTAGGAACAAGATATCGAAATGCAAGATATAGCGAGCTTGTTTAGGCTTCAATTAGCTACTTTTTAATGCAAACAAATTATAGCAGCGCATTAAATTTTTTTGACATAATCAACCATCTAGCGATGTCATGCGACATTAACAAAACTTCAAACATGATAAATAACATTTGTAGCGCAAGAACAGCTCTCTTCGATAAGACCCATTTGTTAAAATCGACTCAGCTGTTTCGAAGATACAAGCTGTTTTTTACGAAAATATTTGCATTCCAACACCATTTGATTTTTAGAGATACAGCAAAATTGTCAAACAAAAAAAGTTCAGTTTATCCTCAAGTTTAATTTTCAGGTTTTTGTTTTCAGATTAATATAGCGGAATGCACAGAAACTTCAGTTTTTAGTTTCAAGATTGCAGTTGAGCCCCCTAGTGGTCATTGCAGAAACTTGAAATTATTTTTCAGTTTTTTCTCTTGGCCGTTTTAGTAATATATTTGTTTGCCGCAAGCCTCTGCGATGGCTAGTTTCCCAGATACAGAACTTCGTATTCTTAGTTGGTAACCCTGTACAGATGTACATATATAAGGCACTCTATCTTAAATATTACCTCTATGGTGTTTCTAGGTAACACGAAACGCTAGGCTTCTTTGAAAATTTTGGCACTACGACTAGGTACTATAATTTCTAATTTGTGCATCCCGCAGTAGAAATTCTAATGAAAATTTTCACCTGGATCTTTATTAATTAAACTCATAGCAGAAACACAGATGTGGTCAGAGAAAGAAATTTCTTCGGTGTAATCATGATCAAACTATCTTCTTGTTTATCTATAGATGTACTGCATATTATGTATACTGTTTTATTTCGAAGACTATTCAAATCCAAGTTTAACTCTAACTTTAACTCCAAGTTTAGAGTTGTTGCATGTATTAGTAATTTCATATTCCTTGAATATTTGGTGAGAGTCAGATTTTTTTGTGTTTGTCAAGTAAACACGATCAAATGAAGACTTTCTGCAAAGAGCAGTCAGTAATCTAGGAAATATATATTACAAAATAGATATAAAAATCCCAATGATTAAGCGGAATAAACTAAAGTCACTTTTACAATCGTATCGAAATTACTATAAAAATTATGGTTCATATTCATTTATGTTATGAAAGTGAACTAACTTTCATACAATTATTGACAATTAAATTCGAAAATAATCACTTTATTTTTAACATTGTAGTCTTAAGTAAGACGCTATTTGAGGTTTGTTTTCAAAACAGGTTTCTTCTACACTATAGGTATATGGAGTGACTATTAAAATAGGAATAGCTGATTCAATAATAAAAGGCCTAGTTTGATGCAAAAAATAATAATTCCCCCTAATCTCGAGCGATGTTGGAACTCCTGTAGTATTTATCACCCTTTGTTAGTTAATTAAAAGTTTCCTTGCGTATATATACATTTACAAGAAACTAATTAA
The DNA here is from genome assembly GCA_034190945.1 of Octodonta nipae. Classification (NCBI taxonomy): domain Eukaryota; kingdom Metazoa; phylum Arthropoda; class Insecta; order Coleoptera; family Chrysomelidae; genus Octodonta; species Octodonta nipae. Next base: position 83,458,328 of record CM067221.1, on the reverse strand, counting down.
AAGAGTAAGGAATAGGATGGGTGGGAAAAGGAAAAGTATATTTAATTCGGAGAGAGTTAGCCTATATAAATAGACGGAAAGGAAAACCAGGATTTCACAGAACTAATTGCATTTGCAAGTGTAACTTATAACGAGAGATAGGAAAAGTTGTGAGTAAATTGTTTAATTCTTAGTAATACAGTAATACAGAAAGTCATTATTGAGCCTGCTATTAACAAAGTTTGTCCACAGAAGATTTGGTGAAAAGAAGGTGCATAGTATAACTTAGAATACTGTGCTAATTATGTCTGATTCTGCGGGGTTAGTAAATACAGTTGTTTCTTAATTAAAAGAAGTCAAATGATACTAGCACTTACACGTGGTTCAACTCCACATTTACTGTACAGTCATGGAATCAATGGTTAATAGATAAGTATATAATTTACCTTATGTGGTTAGTAATAAATGGCTCCAAGTCAGAAAAGTGCTATATAGAAAACATACGAGAGCTGCTACTAGTAACGAATCTAGGACCTACATAGACATTAAGAGTGCTTTATGCAAAATTATAAACTTCCGGCTGAAGAAACACGTTATCTATATACAGGTATGGAAAACGTTTGACTGGGGTCGGAGAATGCTAACGTTAAACAAGGACGGAACGGCTACTATATGCATGAGACGAGGATTGTCGTTTTAAGTACGTCTGTTTCACGAGCATTCAAGGTAAAGCACGAGAATATCGTATCGTACAGCATCGATCGTCACAGAGCGACCGCCCGTCCCTTTCCTCGTCAGTAAGGTTTTATCAACGAAGGAGTATGTTGTTCGTCGACAGATTATTTACGCAAATAATACGGATTTTGGAGCATTTTTCCTTTTCATGATTTTTGCGATGAAAAATTAATTGTCCGCTATTAAGCCAGAACGAAAACTTAACATTTTTTCTGTTTTAAAAATGAAATAAAACAGATACTCTTAAAAATAAAATAAATTAGTAACTATTAAAAAAATTGTCAAGAAGAAATTAATCATTAACCTTATAATTATTTACAACATATCGTATGTTTTATTTTTAAGCGATTGGAATCGTCGGAATGTGGTGATAACAAAAAAAGTATTTATCGCCCGAACACCTCCGAACCGGCTTCACACCGACTTCATTCTCCTGGTGCGTATTGCGTTGATTGATTCAAAATCGCATGGGATTCTACCCGACTCCAGTGAACGAATTTCCACACCTGTATAAATAAAGACAAGGCAAATACAAAACGATTAGGTACCATTTTCTCCTCTGTCTCTCAACCGATTTTCTTCATTTTTGTTTTGTTAAGTAGCTACTGACGACCTTCAGTGCAGAATGCTAATATTAATTTATAATATTGTGTAATTATATATGGAGCGATCGTTATTCTTAGAGCATTTACTTCTGGAAGTGCCATACAAGCGTTGTTAGTGTTTTGTGGTAAAATAGTCAAAGTAGTAGATCAGTATTGATTTTTCGGACGCGTTGCGGTAACTTTCATATTAAATATTCTGTTTTTAATGTGAATTTAGTTATTTGATTAATATATTATTATCACAACCTTCCCGAAGGTGTTGCGTAAAAAATTGTCAGAAAGCGGACAATAGACAATGTATTAAATAATCAAGTTCTCCTAGGGTTGTTGGTCCCTCTTTTTTTAATATTCCTGAACTTGATTGAAACGGCAAATGACGAAAACTTTTAGGTTGCAAAGAACAATCTCCCAATTATTATATCGAATATTTTGTCAGGAGCGGTTCCAGTCAAAAATTTCGGGGTCATTCATTTATCAAAAATATTTCTAATACCGATAGTTGATTACATTTTTATGTTTTTTTTATTGCAATATATTTCTCAATATGAGTGAACAATTTTGGTCATTACATCTACTCCGATTTCTCCACAACTCTGTTTCTTATAAAAATATACTTTTTACAATTTCATGAACTAGGGTCGAATTTCAACCACTGGGCGACAACTAGTATTATATCAAAACACTAGAATCAACTTTGCCTGCCTATCGTTTCCTACGACGTACTATAATCCAAGGGGCACTTTTTTGAGAAATTGTATCTATGAAAAGATTAAAGATATCAAAATAAATTATTTTTTAAAATGAAGCTAAAACATAAAATTGTAAAATTTAACCTTAAATTGCATTTTTGAAAAATATTGGAATTCGTAAATATAGAATTAGATTCAAATATAGAATTAGATTTTCCTATCGGTCGATATTTTCTTATAACCTCAAAAAATAGCAACCGCAAAGATGCAAAAAAAAGATTTTTGGTGAAAATTAAGGTTAAGGTTTATTTGGATCGCTGATCATGATATTTTTATTGATTTTGTAAAATTCAAGACAGCTGAATCAATAAGACCGACCACTTTAAGTAAACTAAATGAAACTTGCTGCATTTTATTATATTTTGATGGCACTGTATGCAAGTAGTTTAGATGAATTTCATGTCAGAGTCAGTTTAGTAGAATTAATATGGCGGATAATTGTAAGTGAATACAACAAATGTTGCTGAAAATATATATGCCCGAATGTTTGAAGTCACGAAACCGACTTCAAGAAGAAGGAGGTTCTCAATTCGTCTGTATCAATGATTTTTTTATGTTTGTTCAGTGTTCACTCGCTCAAGGAATTTCGACTGTTTATACTGGATCCTGTTCCGGGAGCTCGTGAAGTGGTCCCATATTTTGTTCATTAACATAGGGAAAAACTTTTTTACCTATTTTCTTATACTCTATGCCTTGGTGGAGTCGCCGGTATTAAAAATATGAAAAAAAATTATACGGAACATGGGACAAATTGAAAAGATTAGTTCCGGGATATGCCGAAGTGGTCCCATATTGTTTTCAATAACATAGCTTGCATGTACCGTTTCTTAGAAAATTGAGAACAACTTTTTTATCGACTTTCTTATATAGTAAACATTGGAGGAGTCGCGGGTATTAACAGTATGAAAAAAATTTCTGTTCGGAACATGTGATATAATGAAATTAAAAACGGAATTGGATTATTTCCAGGAGAGCCCGAAGTGGTACCATATTGTTTTTCAATAACACAGCTTGTACCATTTTTTAGAAAATCGGGAAAAAGTTTTTAACGACATTTTTATACAGTAGGCTTTGATAAAGTTGCTGGTATTAACTGTTCAGAACTTGGGCTAAATTGTAAATGAGATAAATTAATCAAACTAAAGTCAGTTAATATATATATACAGTGTGTATTCATAAATCAAACGATTTCTTTTTATTAATACTTTCAAGAGAAAAATGTATTCTTCACAAACAGATTTGCTTGGTCTAAAACGTAAACAGTAATCATTCCATGTCGCTTTTTTACTGTAGACAAGGTTTGCCATCAAAGAGGGCTTTTGATTACAAATTAAGGTATTGTTATAAAATTTATCTACGCCGTTGGTGACTAAAGCAACATAAAGCATTATTCATCAATTGCTGGGATTGTAAAAAAACCTGGAATTTCCGAATGGGGCAAAAACTGTTTATCTGGAGTTTGTGCGAAGAAAGGTAGAACGACCAGAAAACTCGACGTAAATTCTGAAATATGGCTCAAAATCAGCTATTATTTTGAGCCATTAGAGACCATCATCAATTGCGAAAAAAAGTACCAGACATCGGTGAAGGAAACAGGGCTCAGTAAAGAGTTTCTATAACAGATTGCCGACCATTTGAAACACCTTACACCAGAAGAACAGAAAAAAACAAGCAATGTACTTCAAATCACTGGCAAATTTTTAACAGCCAAGATGGAACCACAGGTCGCACCAACATCATCCAGCACCGGATAGATACCGGAAAGGCTAAACCCATCAGAATACCACCTAGGCGACTACCCTTGGGGCAACAACAGACAGTCGAGGAAAACATCGAGTCCATGTTGCAAAATGGGGTTATTGAGCCATCCATCAGCCCATAATCTGCTCCCGTCGTGATAGTAAAAAAAGAGGATGGAACCACCCGATTTTGTGTGAATTACAGAAAGATGAATGACTTCACAAAGAAAGACAGCTATCCAATACCCCGAATTGATGACACTCTGACCACATTAGCAGGCTCCCTTTGGTACTCCACACTAGACCTAAAGAGTGGATATTGGCAGGGTGGTCTACACGAAAACGACATAGAGAAGACAGCGTACTTGATTTACCTCGACGACATTCTGGTCATGGGTCAGACATTCGACGACCATCTGAAGAACCTGGAAGAAGCATTCTCCAGAATTAAAACGTCAACATGAGACTAAACCCGAAGAAGTGTTCCATGTTCCTAAAAGAAGTATAGTTTCTGGGCCACGTCATTTCCGAGTCAGGAATCCGCACCAGCGTAGACAAGATCCGTGATTGGCCGGTCCCGAGAGATAAGCATGAACTACGTAGCTTTTTGGGGCTCTGTTCCTACTACAGACGATTTGTTGAGGGATTTGCCACCATCGCCACCCACCTACATCAGCAGACTACTGAAAGAGACTATCCGACTGAAGGCAGCACTTTGTTCCAGCCCAATCCTAGCATTTCCTACACAGTCCGGCAAGTTCATCTTAGACACCGACGCCAGCAACACAGGTTTTGGGGCCGTCCTATCCCAGGTGCAAGATGGTGAAGAGAAAGTGATCGAGTACTACAGCCGTGGATTCTCGAAACCGGAAAGATATTATTGCGTCACCAGAAAAGAGATTCTTTCAATAATAAGGGCTGTAGACCATTTTCACAAATACCTCTATGGTCGTCATTTCCTAATCCGATCAGATTATGCCGCCCTCAAATGGCTGCTGGACATGAAGACACCGGACGGACAACTGGCCAGGTGGATGGAGAAATTAGAGCAATACGATTTCAAGGTGCCGGTTTTTTGCATAATAATGCCGATGCCCTTTCAAGAAGATCCTGTAGGGTAGTATGCGGACATTGTCTGAAGACGGAACAGTGAGAGGGTATCTCCATTAGAGAGATTCGAGTGCAGGCCTATGCAGACTTGGGAATGGAACAGTGCAGCCAGGACCAAATGGCTGATCCAGAAATCGAACCAATCCTGTCACTTAAAAAGGTAGGGGGACCCAGACCACGATGGGACGAGGTAGCTAGATACTCGGGCGTCCTGAAATCGTTAGGGGCCCAATGAGACTCTCAAAGAGTAGAGAATGGAATGCTCAACGAGATTGAGAATACACTGATGGCCGAGAAACCAATTTCCAACTGCTAGTCCCAAAGAGGAAGGTATCAGCCATCTTGACCGAAGTACATGATGGAATTACCGGAGGCCACCTGGGCATGAATAAAACTCTAGACAAAGTTCGCCAGCGGTACTACTGGGTGAATTACTTCCAAGCCGTCAGAGCTTTGTGCCGCAAATGTGCCATCTGTGCAGCCAGTAAGGGCCCGAAGACCCTGACCAAGGACAGAATGCAGCAGTACAATGTGGGCGTCCCATTTGAGAGAATTGCCATCGATGTCGCAGGCCCGTTTCCCGAGTCTGAGAGGGGAAACAAATACATTCTGGTCGCAATGGATTACTTCAGCAAATGCGATACCCAATCAAGAGGCAATTACGGTAGCGACGGTGCTAGTAGAATAACTATTCTGCAGGTTTGACGTCCCGTTGGAACTACATTCAGACCAGGGGCGTAACTTCGAATCGAATGTATTCCAAAAGATCTGTACGATGTTGGGGATCAGGAAAACGAGAACAACACCATTGCATCCACAGTCTGGCGGAATGGTGGAAAGATTCAACAGGATCTTGGAACAACACCTATCTAAGGTCGTCAGCAATAACCAGCTAGATTGGGATGAGCATATAGCCCTATTCCTGTTGGTTCGAAAGGAGCTGAGATTACACTGCGATCTGGCTTTTGGCTCCCAAGACATCAACGATTATGCCGACCAGCTCCGACATAACATGCTGGCTGTACACGAACTAGCATGAGCGCTGATTTTGGCCACTAGTGACCGGATGAAGACACGATTTCACCTAAAGGTCAATTTAGTCGGATTCGAAGAGAGGGACAAGATCTGGCTCTACAACACTCAGAGTAGCAAGGGTAAATCTCCAAAGCTAACACCCGCCTGGGATGGTGCATACGAAGTGGTCAAGAGGATTGATGACGTTGTCTACCGTATCCGTCGGAACCCCAGGGCTAATTTAAAGGTGGTTCATTTAGATCAACTAGCCCCCTACCATGGAGAGGATGTTTCTTATCGGGACGGTCAGAATTAAAAGGGGACTGTCTTAAAAAATATATTTACGCCGTCCCTGACTGAAGCATTATTCATTCCAATTAAACATCAATCGCTGAAATAGTAAAAAAAAGAACTGGAATTTTCGAATGGGCCAAAAACTGTTTATCTGGACGCTGTGAGAACAAAAGTAGAACGACTAAAAAACTCGACGTACGCTATATAAGGCGATATTAATTTCAGTATTTAGTTGGTACAGCTTAGCTAGTTGAGTTTATATTGTGTGAATTGTTATTTATTTTATTTTGGTACGTGTAAATAAAGGTCTAGAAAGTATCTTCATTTTTGTTAAGATCTAAATTTCTCATCAAATAGAAGTAATTAGAAGTAAAAACTGTATCTTTTTTGCCTTTGCACTAAAAATTGCACAATAACTATTTCTGTAACTTATCCAACTAATTATTAGATTTCAAAAAATATATCTATTTTCTTTAAACGTGAGGTACTTTTATTTTTTTATAATATCTCAAATTGTAATTAAGCTCAGTTTATTAGAATTGAAAAGTGCATCCAATTGTTTATTATTAAAAATTGTAATAAATTAAAAGTTGATTGGAAATAAATCGAAATAAACGTCATTTAAAAAACTTCAAGGAGAAGGTCCTCAATTCGTTTCTATATGCAAAAGTTGAGATCAAACAGAAAACGTTCTTATGAATATTTTTTAGGGAAAAAAATATTCTTGATAAAAATTTTTGCATGGTCGGAAACATATACTGTAATCAATACTTGTCACCTGTAACTGTATACGAGGTTTGTCAGCAAATATGAATTTTGCATAAAAGTAAAATGCGTTTATTTTTCATGTATACTATTATAAAATTGTAAGTTTGTCTGTCTGTTTGTTTGTTTGTTTGTTTGTTCGGGCATCATGTAAGAACTACTTAACTGATTTTGCTGAATCTTTTTTTGTTGCGAAGCGTATACTTTGACTTAAAATCTGGTAGACATTTTATCTCTTTAAATTGACAGAAACGGTAGATATAGCGAAAAAACTTCTACCATGTTGGGTAATTCAATTACTCAATTGGTGGAGCACGCACAAAGTATTAGATACTGGCATCAGCTTAGCTTTTATTCAAAATTCTGAATGTGCAAAAGTAAGATGTTTCCATTTAACAAAAATCAACATATATGAAGCGTAATTTTACAGGGTGTTCTATATATAGGAAACTTAGAGCGGAGTAGAATTACATGGATTTAAAAAATTTAAAAAACGTTATATTTGGTGTCCTGTAAGCAGCTGGATACATACGATGTGGTGGAAATAAAGAGGAGTGAAATTAGTTAAACGGGGTGGTCCAAAAAAGTTATACTGAGTGGGCCACAGACAATTCCATATACGAAGTGGTTGAAAAAGGGTAGAATATTTATACAGTTAGGTAAGCAGTTAGGATCTTTGAATAATGTTCATAAGACACTATACTTATGAAATGGGTTGAAGAAATGTTAGAAGCAGTAGTTTATACAGGGTGTTTGAAATATAAGATGGAGTGGAATTATAGTTTATGTTGTGGTTAAAAACTTGTTTTATATCCATAAGTAGTTACATATGTAGGATGGTTGAGATATGTATAATTACAGGTTTACAGGTAGGTTTAAAAATATTGTAAATGGTATGTATGTTTGATATATAGGGTGGGCTAGGATTCTAAGGATACAGGGTCATTCAAAATTGTTATATTTGGTGGCAAATAAGCATATAAAAGGTTGTTGAAACGTAGGATGGCTTACAGTTAGAATTATATAGGGTGGGTAAAAAATGCTAGAAAAATTTTTTTATATAGCACTTGCATATATAAAGTACCTGAAGTATGGTGCGCAGTAAAGTTAACGTTATACAGTGTAATTTAAACAAGGTTAGAAAAAGTTGTAAATGAAGGGTGGTTTAAATGAAATGTTGAGAGAAATTATACTTTAATATATTTTGCAAAAATATAAGGAAAAATGTGAAATAGCGTAGTTCATAATAAGTTTCAAAGATAGGATAGTTGAAACATAGGGTGAAGAAGTGTTATTATAATAATTATTTAAAAAATGTTATATTAGTTGACCAATAAGCAGTAGCGTATACAGGGTAGTTGTAATACATACAAGGTGATTCAAAAACATGTTGAACAAAATTGTTATTTTCGGAGCCACATAAGCAGTTGTGACTTTGGTGAAATATTTTTGGCATTGATGGAGTTATTGTTATACAGGGTGGTAGAAAAAATGTTATATTGGGTGACCGATAAGAAGTTGCAAATACAAGGTGGTTGAAATAGCGAGTGAGGTAGATTTATAGTCAAACAGGTTGGATAACTTTTTTTGTAAGATAGAACACGAGCTGTTGCATATATGCAATATCTGAAACATGGATCGAATTAAAATTATAGTTTATACAGTGTGATTAGAAGTATTTAAAAATTTTATTTTTTGTTGCCCCTAAGCAGATGCACATACAGGGTGGTTGAAATATTTTGTAAAGTAAAATTATGGTTATACAGGGTCGTTCAAAAATACGTTGTAATGTTTGACAAATTGACAGCGGTGTATACAGGATGGTTTTAATGTAGATGGAAGTAGGCTTAGTTATACAAAGCGGTTAAAAATCTTTTAGAATAAAATTGTTATATAGGGTGGCCAATAAGCAGTTGCAGTTTGGGTGAGGGTTTAAATAAAAGTTGTGTGTAAGGATGCAAAACTGTGTTTTTATATTGACTCACGAAGGGTTCCACATCATTTCCGTTAGGATGGATTAAAATTTAATTTTATATAGGGTAGACAATAAACAGTTGCATTCTACTATATGGAATATCTGAAATATGGGGAGAAGCAAGATTATAGTTTTAGAGTGTTGGAATGTATTCGATGGCACATTCCATAGAGAATATTTAAAAAATGTATGAATTAGATGTTGCGGTTTTAGTTCAATGCTGGTTCAATGCAAGTATATAATTGACGAAGGACCTTTAGCGGAACATTCAATAAACACGTGCCGTCACATAAACGAATCACCAAATAAAAGTTATCACTAACCTTTAAGTCGAAGCTCTGGTGTTTTCTTGGTTCTTCTTTCTTCTGAGGCTAGCCCCGTAATAACAGGAACAGTTTCTTAGAGCTTCGTCTGGACAACACGTTACACAAAAAACAGCGACGTAATGTTCATTGATTGAGCATACAAAAAATGCGGGTTTAACAACAAATGGTGCGCTTTTGTAAACACAAAAGAAATAAAATGAAAGCGGTTTAGCGGTCGTTACGTACGAAGCTACTAACTCGCGAAATCGTAACGCAAACAACAACAATAAGCGTCGTCTCTTCAGACGGAATCAAAAAATGTGTCCGAATAATTCGGAGCACAATACACGAAACTCCCAAGCGTCTAAACAGCTAGGGAAGCGAACCACGAATGTCAATACTGTCTATATTTTACACGCAAAAAAAGACTTACAATTAGCATTAGCGCGACGGAATGTTTTAGGAAAGGTGCAGAAGTTTAAAAATCAATGAAGTAATTCAATCAAATTGAACACAATACACTAAACAAATTGCGGGAACGCACCATTCCGCCAGCCTTGAATTACTTATTTCAAAACTAAGGGTCCACTGGCAGTGGACAAAGCTTTACAAAAGGTCGCTTCAAAGTACCACTTGCAGTTCTAACTGTAGCAACGCGTACAATACCATCACCTCCAGGATGTACGTCAATAATGCGCCCTAATGGCCAATTCAAAGGAGGTGAAGTGTCTTGCTTCAAAATAACAAGAGTACCTGGCTTAACAACCTCCGAGGGATCAGTCCATTTACTCCGTTGATGAAGAGTATGTAAATATTCTTGCGACCAACGTTTCCAGAATGCCTGATGCAAACGATTCAGTAACTGCCATTTGTTGAGACGATTAGATGGGACAGATAAGAAATCAGATTCAGGAGGTGCTGTTAAAGGTTCCATGGTAAGAAACATACCAGGACTCAAGGCGGTAAGATCCGATGGATCGTTGCTACAAGGAGTTATAGGTCGCGAGTTTAAAACTGCTTCGACCTGTGCAAATACTGTAGAAAGTTCTTCGTAGGTTAAGATTTGATCTTCAACGACACGTCTTAAGTGAGCTTTAACGGATTTAATTCCGCTCTCCTATAGTCCTCCAAAGTGAGGAGCCGAAGGGGGATTGAAATGCCTAGAAATGATTTCTCGTGCAGCAGTAGCTCTAAAAGCTTTCAAGATCTGCTTGTGAGTACACACAAAATTAGTACCACAATCACTATATATATGGCTACATCGACCACGACGTGCAATGAATCGTCGCAAAGCTGCCAAGAATGCATCAGCAGACAAATCTGATACGAGTTCTAGATGAACAGCTTTCGTTACAAAGCACTTAAACAGGCACAGATAGGCCTTTAAAGTTTTCGACCCTCTAGTTTTAGCCATGGTTATAGTGAAGGGACCAGCAAAATCTACTCAAACATGAGAAAAGGGTTTCAATTGTGAAACGCGGGAAATGGGCAAATTTCCCATGAAGGGTTGGTAAGCAGAAGGATTAAGCTTCCAACAAGAAACACATTTTGCAATGACACTACGAATTACTTTCTTTGCAGATAGAATCCAAAATCGTTGTTGCAAAAGAAATTGAACGGTTTGGATTCCTGCGTGAAGATTGGTGACATGACAATCTTCGACAATTAGATTAGTCAAACGACTTTTACTTGGTAGCAGTGCGGGGAATTTAGTGTCAAACGGCAATGGAGCATTAGCCAATCTACTACCAACTCTAAGAGTTCCCTGTTCATCAAGAAACGGCGAAAGTTTACGAAGCGATTTGGGCAATAGTTTTCGTTCTCGAAGAAGGGAAATCTCTTTAGAAAAATATTGATCTTAAACATAGCGAACAATGCGAAGCTGAGCCTGATATAACTCAGCAGCCAAAAATGATCCAGAGCCCCTACGGTCTGGATTGCGGGCGTTATCAACAAAGCTACAAATATGAGCTATAATGCGGGTAATGCGATTAATAGAAGAATGTTCTTCTAACAAAGTACCAAATAAATTTGGTAAAGCGGTGACTTGAAGAGCCACTATACGGGCTTCAGTCATAACTAGCGGTGACATGCTTGAGTCTGAGCAAGCATGTGGGAAACAAGCGGTAATCACCAATTGTGGGCCTTTCCACCAAAGTGTATTGCCTAACAACTCTGATGGCAAAGTGCCGCGGGAACCCAAGTCAGCGGCGTTATCACAAGATTGAATCTAAAACCAATGAGAAGAAGGAAATTTTTCCTCAATGTAAGCAACTCGATTACTGACAAATGTCTTCCAACGGTGCGGGGAAGAACTAAGCCATGAAAGGACTACCGTGGAATCTGACCAGCAACGAATCACCTTGAACAACAAACGACTATTGAATTGCTCATAAACATAATGAGCCAACTTAGCAGTAAGAACTGAAGCACACAGTTCCAATCTGGGAAGTGACAAAGTTTTCAAAGGGGCAACTTTCGATTTAGACAACACAAAAAAACTTTGACGAAATCCAGATGCGGTTTCGAACACAAAATAAACAACAGCGGCATAACCTTTCTCAGAAGCATCACCAAATGCGTGAAGTTCACAACTAGAAAAGTTTTCTACAGCAAGCAGGCGAGGCAAAACTAAATTCTGTAAGGAGGGAAGATCACCTATGAATTTTGAATTTTGACCATAACGAAACAATGTGAGCAGGCGGGGTTTCATTCCAAGGCAATTTCGAAATCCATAATCTTTGAATCAAGTGTTTAACCAAAAACGTTACAGGTGAGATAATTCCTAATGGATCAAAGATTCTGGCCAAAGTGGACAGAAGTATGCGTTTAGTACAAGAGCTATCAACATGTGGGAGACTAGTAAAGAAAAAGGAGTCAGAGGATGGATTCCAATGCAAACCTAAAACTTTTAAGGGATTATCAGATTCAAAGGAGTATGGATTCATCGACAAATATTCCTCAGGGAGGTGTAGCAACAATCGTGAATCATTACTGGACCACTTGCGAAGCTCAAATCCTCCTCGTCTTAAGAGTTCAATAATTTCTAACTGCAATGTTTGAGCCTTTTCAAATGATGAACTTCCAGCAATGATATCATCTACGTATGTGGACGATCGAACAATAGCGGCTGCTGATGGCAAAGAGCGGTCTTCTTCATCAGCCAACTGATTTAAAGTGCGGATAGCCAAAAAGTGTGCGGATGAAACTCCATAAGTGACAGTCTTGAGCCTATAGACTGCAACTGGATCTTCCGGAGAAAAACACCAAATGATTTGCTGATAATTTTGATGTTCTGGGGCAATCAAAATCTGTCTATACATCATTTTGATGTCTGCAGTGAACACTACAGGATGAAATCGAAAATTCAACAAAGTAGCGATAATGTCTTGCTGCAATTTGGGACCGATAAACAAACAATCCTTCAAAGATAGCCGATGAGGTATCTTAGCGGATGCATTAAACACTACACGAAGTTTGGTGGTTCTACTATCAGGTTTCAAAACACAATGATGCGGTATGTAGTAACAATCAGAAGAAGTAGATGATGGATAGGGAACCAACTCCATATGATCCAGCTCCAAATACTCTTTGAGAAAATCACAATATTGTTTGTAAAGATCTGGTGCCTGTAGAAGACGTCTTTCTAAAGAGTAGAAACGTTGTACGGCGAGATTATACATTCCATCAAAAGCTGGAAGTGTATTTCGAAAAGGAAGAGGCACAACGAATCTACCTAAATCCAATTCCCTGCATCCCTCGGAAAATATTTTTTCGCAGATAAGATCATCAGGGGACTGAACCAGTGCGGTAGGAACATCTTCAATTGTCCAGAACCTTTGGAGTGAATCATCTAATGATACTACATCTTCAATTTGACAAAAAAGCGAAGTTGGGTTTATGACTGACTTAGAGTGAGAGTTAACAGAACTCGAAGACACTCTACCCATAAGGATGTAACCAAACACAGTGTTAATAGCGTCAGGAACACCTTCCTTTATCAGAAGACGCCCATCCAACAAAATTTGAGAAAATATTTCGGCACCTAACAAAAGGTCAATAGCGCCTGGGCTATTGAAACCAGGATCAGCAAGTTTCAAATTGGTTAGATATGCCATATTAGCCATGTTAATGGGCGCAACAGGCATATCATTGCAAATGCGGGGTAAAACAATAGTATCAACAACAAAATTGCACTCACGCTTTACTATAGAGCGAAGAGAAAGGGTAAGAGAGCCCTCAGCAGAGGTACTCTGCATAGAACCTAGCCCGTTGACTTGAATCGAAGCGGGCGTAGGTCGGAAGCCAAGGCGTTTCACAGCCTTGCTCGCAATGAATGATGTCATGCTACCAGAATCTAGCAGACATCGCAAAGTTTGATAAGAACCGTGCTTATCTAATACCTCAACTAAAGCGGTAGATAACAACACATTTGAATTGTATGACAAAAGTGAACTATGACAAGAAGTCTGCGGTAGAGAAGTTTCGGGACTTCAACAGTATTAATGGTACTGGATCCACCAGATGTGGAAGCCAGGTTTGCGGGGGGAGCACTAGATTCAGATCGAATGCCTGAATCACCACGATTCACAAAATGAAGCAATGTGTGATGGCGTTGTTTGCAGTTGCGGCAAGTGGATAAAGATTTACAGCGATTCAACCGATGAGAATCGCCTAAGCAATTAAAACAAGGTCTAAAATCTTTAACAAACTTAAACCGCGCGGATACTGATTTGTTCGAGAATTCAGAACATTTGTAAATCGCATGATCGGATTTACAAACTAAACAATTTCTATTCTTAGTGACAAACAAAGATGTAGTGAAACGGGAAGAATGTTGCTTTGAATTCAATGGTAACTTTTTGTCAACACTTCGCTTTGCCTTGCGGGATAGTTCAACATGTTCAAAGGCATCGCAATGCTTCGACAAAAAATCAACAACTTCCGAGAGGATCGGAAAGTCATCTTGAGCGGTCACAGTACCATGGTAAAGTTCAAACTTAGCGGCTAAATTCTTTGGAACTCATTTCAACGATACAAAAATCCCACTGATTTACTGGTAAACCCAAATTCTTCAGTGCTTCCAAATTATCACTGAAGTTATCCAATAACTTCCGAACCTCTGAAGGGCTATCTGAAGTTAGTTGGGGGAATTGTTCTAAAGCTGACCGACTCCGCGATTAAACGAGTTTGCTTGAATTTTTTCAAAAGTGTTTCATAAGCACTCACGTAATTGTTTTGTGTTAGTTTAAAATTCCTAATAGCCCCAAAAGCAGGCCCTTTTAAAGCTAACTGCAAATATTTGAACTTCTGCATAGCACTGAGTTTTTCATTATTGTGAATTAATGAATCAAACAAATCAATAAAAGTACCAAATTCTAATATGTCTCCACTAAATGAAGGCAAATCAATTCGCGGCAAAGCAACACTTTCCTGTTCCCGAGCTATGTTTTGTGGCGTAGAATTCTGAACACATTTCAGTTTAGCAAAAATAGACCTAATTGAATAAAACAATTTTTCAAATTCATTGCGAATGTCATCCTCAAAGTCAAAATCATCGTTTGCATCTGAAATTAATCCAACAATCGAATTGTGCTGTTTAAAAAATTCTAAATGAATTGAATCAACCATATCAATCATGCTAAAAAACAATTCAAGGTCATCACCTCTTAAGGCTTTCTCGGCAGCAAAATAAATATCTTCTAATCTTTTAAACTCCGATTGTCGATGATTTTTAAATTTACTTAAATTTTCAGCGGTTTTTGACATCTTAACGATAAATTAAAATCACTGTAACGCCACTGAACAAATCTAACAGGATAGAACGTAAACAAAATACTATTCCAAAAATGTACAATTTTTTACTGTTGAAGTAGTAAAATATCTGACCAAATGTCAAATAAATTCAAAACAATTTAGCAAATAACCAAAACAAACAAAACGAGCTCTTGTAAGTTTTTAAGGCGGCAAAAAAATTGCGTTTTATTTCCAACGGAATTAGTGAATATCCCGAACTTGCCTTCTCTTCTAACAAATAAAGAAACTAAAATTCAATGCGGTTTTCAACAATAATTGGAACGAATAATCAATGTTTTGATCAGTAAACTTTGCACGAAATTAACTCAAATGTATCCGGCCTGGAGTTGGACCAAATTATGTAATTTATTCGATAATCTTTGCACGAAATTAACTCAAATTGCATCCGGCTCGAACTTGGACCAAAATTATGGAATTTATTCGATAATCTTTGCACTAAATTAACTAAAATTGCATCCGGCTCGAAGTTGGACCAAAATTATGGAATGTCTTCGATGGCACATTCCATTATATTCAAAAAATATATGAATTAGATGTTGCGGTTTTAGTTCAATGCTGGTTCAATGCAAGTATATAATTGACGAAGGACCTTTAGCGGAACATTCAATAAACACGTGCCGTCACATAAACGAATCACCAAATAAAAGTTATCACTAACCTTTAAGTCGAAGTTCTGGTGTTTTCTTGGTTCTTCTTTCTTCTGAGGATAGCCCCGTAATAGCAGGAACAGTTTCTTAGAGCTTCGTCTGGACAACACGTTACACAAAAAACAGCGACGTAATGTTCATTTATTAAGCATACAAAAAATGCGGGTTTAACAACAAATGATACGCTTTTGTAAACACAAAAGAAACAAAATGAAAGCGGTTTAGCGGTCGTTACGAACGAAGCTACTAACTCGCGAAATCGTAACGCAAACAACAACAATAAGCGTCGTCTCTTCAGACGGAATCAAAAAATGTCTCCGAATAATTCGGAGCACAATACACGAATCTCCCAAGCGTCTAAACAGCTAGGGAAGCGAACCACGAATGTCAATACTGTCTACATTTTACACGCAAAAAAAGACTTACAATTAGCATTAGCGCGACGGAATGTTTTAGAAAAGGTGCAGAAGTTTAAAAATCAATGAAGTAATTCAATCAAATTGAACACAATACTCTAAACAAATTGCGGGAACGCACCAAGTGTGTTTAACACAATGTTAGAAAAGGTTGGATATAAAGGTTGATTAAATTATAGAGTAAAGAGAAATTTTACAGTCGTTCAAAAAATATCAGAAATAATTGTATACAACGTAGACCATAAGCAGTTGCATAGCTGAGAAGAGTTATAGTCAGGTGTTCAAAAAGTTATATTGGGTGGCAAATAAACAGCAGCATACAGGATGGTTGCAATATAGGGAGAAGTAGAGTTACAGTTATTCAAGGTGATTCATAAAAATGTCGAATAAAATTGTTATATTGGGTGGCCCATAAGTACTTGCAGTTTGGGTGAAATATATTCGGGATTGGTGGATTTATGGTTAAGTAGGGTGGTTCAAATAAAAATTTTTTATATAGGATAACTCATATGTTTCATAACTAATTTCTTATTACGGGTGAAACCGCGGGTAACGGCTATAAAGGTAAACTAGATTTTTTTAATTTTCCAAGTTTTTTTTTATTTCACAAATAAAAACCCTCTAAACAAATTTCCGTTACGTGGTAACTTTTTAATATATCCTAATTTTGTAAAATGGGTAAGAAATTTTTCCCAGACCTTTCATTTTAAAAATGCCTTAAACTTCTATAAAAATATTTAAATAATAAAATAAAATTGTAAGTTTGTCTGGTTGTTTGTTCGGGTATCAGGTAAGAACTACTCAACTGATTTTGTTGAATCTTTTTTTCTTGCGAAGCCTATAGTTTGACATAAAATCAGGTAAACATTTTATCTCCCTAAATTGACAGAAACAGTAGACACAGCGAAAAAACTGCTATCATGTTGGGTAATACATTACTCAATTGGTTCCACCACAGCACAAAATATTAGATACTGGCATCAGCTTAGCTTTTATTCAAAATTCGGAATGTGCAAATGTAACATGTTTCGATATAACAAAAATCAACTCATATAACAAGCGTAATTTTACAGGGTGTTCTGTATGTAGGGAACTGAGAGCGGAGTAGAATTACATGGATTTAAAAAATCTAAAAAAAGTCACATTTGGTGTATTATAAACAGCTGGATATATACAAAGTGGTGGAAATAAGGAGGACTGGAATTAGTTATACGGGGTAGTCCAAAAAAGTTATATTGAGTGGGCCATAAACAGTTCCATATACCAACTGGTTGAAAACGGATAGAATATGTATAAAGTGAATAAAAAATCTTAAAAAAAATGTGTTAGGTAAGCAGTTAGGATCTTTCAAGTATGTTCATAAGATATTATAGTTATAAAATGTGTTGAAAATATGTTAGAAGCAGTTATTTATACAGGGTGTTTGAAATATAAGATGGAGTGAAATTATAGGTTATGTTGTGATTAAAAATTTGTTTTATATCCACAAGTAGTTAGTTGCAAATATAGGATGGTTGAAATATGTAGCGGAGTATAATTACAGCTATACAGGTCAGTTTAAAAAATATTATAAAATAATGTTATTATTTACAAGCTGTTCCATTTATGTGATGGTTAAAATATAGTGTGGGGTAGGACTCTAAGGATACAGGGTGGTATAAAAATATTATATAAGGTGGCAAATAAGTAGTTGCATAAAAAAGGTTGATGAAATATAGGGTTGTGTACAGTTATAATTGTACAGGGTGGTAAATGCTAGAAAAAATTTGTTATATAGCAGTTGCGTATATGGAGTCCCTGAAATATGGTGCGCAGTAAAGTTATAGTTTTACAGTGTCCTTCAAACAAGATTAGAAAAAGTTGTAAATGAAGGGTGGTTTAAATGAAGTGTGAAGTGAAATTATACTTTAATAGTTTTTGAAAAAATATATGGAAAAGTTGTTAAATAGCGTAGTTCATAATAAGTTGCAAAGAGAGGATAGTTAAAATTTAGGGTGAAGAAGTCTTATGATAACTATTTAAAAAATGTTATATTGGCTGACCAATAAACAGTAACCTATACAGGGTAATACAGACAAGGTGATTCAAGAACATGTTGATCAAAATTGTTATATTCGATGCCCAATAAAGTTGTGGTTTTGGTGAAATATATTTAGCATTGATGGATTTATGGTTATACAGGGTGGTAAGAAAAACGTTATATTGGGTGGCCGATAAGTAGTTGCAAATACAAAGTGGTTGAAATAGCGGGTGGAGTAGATTTATAGTTAAACAGGTTAGATAATCTTTTTTTGGAGGAAAGAACATGAGCTGTTGCATATATGCAATAGAGGAAACAGGGATCGAAGTAAAATTGTAGTTCATACAGTGTGATTAAAACAATGTTAGAAAAATCTGCATATAAGGCGTGGTTGAAATACAAGGTGGAGACAAATTATACTTTCAAGGGTAGTTAAAAAATGGTTATATAGCGTAGTCCATAAGCAGTTGCATATATAAGATAGTGAGTAGACTAGAGTTATAGTTAAGTGTTTAAAAATTGTATATTTGGTGGCCCCTAATCAGATGCACATACAGGGTGGTTGAAACATTTTGTAGAGTAAAATTATAATTATACAGGGTGACTCAAAAATAAGTTGTAATGTTTGACAAATTGGCAACGGTTTATACAGGATGGTTTTAATTTAGATGGAAGTAGAGTTAGTTATACAGAGCGGTTAAAAAAAGTAGAATAAAAGTGTTATATAGGGTGGCCAATAAGCAGTTGCAGTTTGGGTGAGGATTTAAATAAAAGTTTGGTGTTAAGGTGCAACACTGTGTTTTTATATTTGTGGCACACCAATGGTTCCACAGGCATGTCCATTAGGATGGTTAAAAAAAGTATTAAAAAAATTGTTATATAGAGTAGACCATAAACAGTTGCATTCTACTATATGGAATATCTGAAATATGGGGAGAAGCAAGATAATATTTTTACAGTTTGTTTAACACTATGTTAGAAAAAGCTGCATATAAAGGTTAATTAAAATATAGAGTAAAGAGAAATATTACTTTAAAAGGCGGTTTCAAAAAATATCAGTAATAATTGTTACACAGCGTAGATCATAAGCAGTTGTATAGCTGAAATATAGGGTAGAGAAGAGTTATAGTCAAGTGTTCAAAAACGTATGTTGGGTGACAAATAAACAGCAGCATATACAGGATGGTTGCAGTATAGGGCAACGTAGAGTTTTACAGTTATTCAAGGTGATTCAAAAAAATGTCGAATAAAATTTTGATATAGAGTGGCCCATAATTACTTGCAGTTTGGTGAAATATATTCGGGATTTGTGGATTTATAGTTAAGTAGGGTGATTGAAACAAGTTAGAAACTTGTTTATATATGATAACCATATGTTTCATTGGTTATTTCTTTCTGCGAAGGCTTGAACATTCCGTACGCGGGTGAAACCGAGGGTAACGGCTAGTAATATATAAAAATCTTATCAAACACGGGTATTAAGAATTATAAAATGCATATAATTATGCCACATCACTAAAAATTCTATAATATATCTTCATGTCACTTTTCCAAATTTTGTGCTAGGTTTCACAATGAATATAAATTTTGTTTAAGTTAAGAACCTTTATTTTATAAAACAACTCAAATTGTCATTAGATAAAGTTAATTAACCGACATTCAAAAAGGAGGTTATCAATTCGTCGAGTATTTTTTCGTTTTTTTTGTATGTATGTTACCTGATTTCTTCTCCTGTGGTGCACCGTTTTGAATGAATATGGTTTTGTTTAATAGAGTATATATCCGGATTGGTGAAACTTCAAATTTTGGAAAAGAATTCTTTTGATAAAGTGATAAAATTTGTGAATGAACACATGCGTGCATGGAAATCGACCAATATCCCTAATATTTTAGTCGATTTTTCGATAACTCCTTATGAATGTGTATAGTTTTTTAACGTTTAATATATTAAGGAAGATCCTTAAGTGATCTCATATACTTTTCTACGACGTGCAACTTGCAGTTTTGCAGAAAATCGCCGAAAAATCCAAAATTTTAACAAAAATTTCATCGAAATGACATAACGGACATTTCCTGAGTGTGGTAATTTTAGGCACTGGAAGTTTTAATTGCGAATTTGAAAATTTTCTATGTACATCTCAAGCATATAGGTAGTAAAGTATAGTATTTTCGGCTCCTTAAATCATTGAGTACCTACTTCGTTTTGTTTGTATACCAGGCAAATACCTATTTAAATGCAAATTTTTCCATTTTGCGAAGATGGTGCATTTGGTTGTCACATTCTCCCGGCCTAATAGAAAATTCAGTGACAACACATGTCAAACTTTAAACTGCTATTTGGTGGGTTTATAGACAGGGTGTTTAGTTACAGCAAACAAAATCACAAAGTTAAGTGGTAGAAGGAGTTGCATTTATATGAAGATTGAAATATAGGACGGACTAGAATGATAGTGGTCCGTAGGCAGCCGTATATACAGAACGGTTGGAATATAGGGTGGACTGGACGTTTGGTGGTATAAAAATGTTGGAAAAAATGTGAAATTAAAATTATATAGGGTGATTAAAAAACTGTTATATGATGTGAACATAAGCAAATCATATACAGGATGGTTGAAATATATGCTGGAGTTGAATTATATTTATACAGTGTGATTAAAAAATTCTTTCTTTTATAGCCCATAAGAAATTGCATAACGTGTGAAGAGGAATTAATGTTACACAGGGCGATAATATAAAATGTTAAAAATGAAATAATTTATGGGGTAGCCCACAAGGAGTTATATACTATGGTTGAAATATAGGACGGATTTGTCTCCGTAAATATGGGATGGATTTTACTCCGTCCTATACTTTACAGAAGGCAGCTAACAAATTTATGCTTGTCCGTGGGAAGTCGTATGTACAGGATGGTTGGTACATAGGTTAGAGTGGAATTATCTATACTTATACAAGTTTGTCAAAATAGTTGAAAAAAGGTTACATGGTGTAGTCCATAAGGCACAACTACATTTTGGGCTTATTAAGTCAACGCGTACTAGTACATTTTGTTCGTAAAGATTTACCTGTCAATTTAAATGAGAAAGTATCATTGTATAATTTTGAAGCTTTCAATGTTATCTGGTTCTGTCTATTAAGGTTATACATACAAAATAAAAAATAAAGAATGAAAACTACCTGAGTTAAAAAAACTATAAAGTTGAAAATAAAACATTTAAAAAAAATATAACTGATTTCTACCTATAACTAAATAGCTAAAATAATTATAACAAAATACAACTCTAGCAAATAAATAACACATTCAATGTTGTTAGGTACCTACCCAGGAAGTAAAAAATGTAAACATTAAAAGGTGCTCATTCTGTACAAATTAATAAATTACCAAACTAGTATATTTTTGAAGTCGGTGCCAAGCAACAATCAAGTTTGATGAATTAATAGATAAGTACGCAATGAAGGATTTTAGATTTGCTTGGCACCGGCTTCAAAATATACTAGATTGGTAGGTAATTAATTTGTACAGAATGAGCAGCTTTGAATGTTTACATTTTTTACTTCCTGGGTAGGTACCTATGAACGTTGAATGTGTTATTTATTTGCTAGAGTTGTATTTTGTTACAATTATTTTTAGCTTTTTAGTTATAGGTAGAAGTCAGTTATATATATATTTTTTAAATGTTTTATTATAATTAAAAAGTACATCCTATAATGCTATATCAATTAAAACTGTATAACGATTTATTAAAAGATTCCTCTGAGGGTAGACTATTAAATGAATGTGTATATAATTAACAGTACTACAATATAGTGGATCCACCTAAGTTAGAATCATATACAAATTTTTCTTAATGCATATACAAATCTACAAGACAAGTTATTTTATTCAACAGTAAACAACGTTGGTCAAGCTAATAAATGAAAATAAAATACCTTACGTTAGGCAATAGCTAAAAAGTTAAGTAGATTTGAAAGCTGCATCCAATTAAGTCATTGCATCACTAAAAATTGTAAAATAAATACATTTTTAAAAAAACAAAAACCGATTTCAAAGGAAAATTTATTAAAAAACATGAAATAATTTCTTGCTATAACAATTAAATACCAATTTGAACAGCGAATTTCCGAAGTAAAACTTCATTAATATACTTCTCAAAATAGTTTCACTTTAGATTGGCACCGACTTCATAAAAACTACTTTTTTTCACATGCTAGCTCGCTTTTCCATCCCGGACGTTTCTCTTGACTACTCACTAGTGACACAGTCTAATAGGCGTCGCTCACCCGGAGAGGAATCAGTTGGGGCAACAGTAACAGTGGGCCAAATTTAATACATGTACATAGGACATAGAAGCGCTAGTGTCACCCTCTGAGAATGTCAACTCTGATGAGATAATTTAGAAAGAATAACTCGTTTACTACAATTCATGCATATACCGTTTTTTATTTAGTTAGTTTTAGCCAAGTAAGGTAATTTATTGTTATTATAACACCTACCGATTTTTGGACATGAATCAATTTTAACATTGGATTTTCAAGAAAAAAAAGTCATGGCTTCTCTGGAATTTGATCTCTATGGTGGAAATGATGGATTATCTGCCTACACCACACTACTCTAGAGGAACGATTTATAAATCAAATATCTGAAAGTAGAGTTAGACTAATTCAAAAAACGAAAACTATCGAGAATCAATGACACCTAGTATGACCCTGAATATGACTGAATGCTCTGAAAAGGGAAATCGAAAACTCACTTTTTGCTAAACATTTATACTTCGGAAAGTATTGGAAACAATTGTCATCATTCACCTGATGACGATAGCAGATACACAGCTATTGAAACGTTGTAAGATCAACCACTTCAAGACGATGGAAGTCCAAGGAAACTTCGAGGAACGAGTTACATTGTCTACCAACTTCTAATATAGTTCCTGTTTCAAAATACTGGTTTTAGAAATTATTATGCAAATATATTTGAGAAATATGGTTTTCACCAATTTGTAAATTTTAATATTGATACATTTGATTAGCTGGTAGGTTGAAAAATATTTCTTTTTATACAAATTATACAGTATATATCATTTTTCATATTTTGAATGTTTGTTGAGAACAAAGTCCTAGGCAGAAAATTATTAATCCAGGGGAGCTGACTGTATGTCAGTAAGATGAACGATTTATCACATAATGGCGATTTAAAAATATACACAAGCTTAATCCTTAAGTCTCCATTAATATCGTGTTGATTGTTAAGTAACTTGCAGTTGTCTAAACTGCAGATTAAACAATTTATCAATTCGCATAGAGACCTAACCTACTCAAGGTAACATCCACCTACATTACAACTTAGGTACATTAATGCCCCAGAATAATATCAGTGGGATCATTATTCATCTGTCCACCAAATGTATATAATTTTGCTGTCAATGATGTGATTCTGTACCTACCATATAGTACCTTTGTCGTCAAATTCTATATATGGCAATACTCTGGGCTCCAGATGGTAACTTAATTGTCCTTACAAATCACATTGCTCCTTATTGGGCAAGGCCATGGTTAACATTCAAATTTCTTCGCCACTTAACTAGAGTTCAAACCGGATTGCCAAATATTTAACGATTCTTTTCGTTTAGGGTCCATCAGAACCATACAAATCATTCGGGTTTTCAAAGATGTTTAAAAATATGGCTGACATAACATAAATGCATAGGCTAAGTAAACTTGAAATTTATTTGGATACCACGCGTACATCAAAATATTTGTAAAGCAAAAAAAATGTTCGAAGAGCTAATTGATTTCTATTTGCAAACTTAACAAACCAGGCTGCTTCATATTCCTGGAAGTTTGTATTAACTATTTTTTTATATTAGTGTATGTTCGTACCAAATGTCATCTTCCCAACTTCGTTATAAATTCCCATAATGCTATAAAATAATATAATTTCTGAATGCTGGAAACACCAAACCGACCCTCGGAAACGAGAAATATACATGTTGCTAACGTACCCATTTTAAAACAATAGTTTTCGCATGAAACTGAGTTTAACATCCATATTTTAAGGCTCACTTGTAAACAGGAAGTTGAATACAATTTACCTGTCTTCCAGCTTCACGCCCACTATACCTACATAGTAATGTTATTTAGTTAAAGCTTGTTGTTTGCATTGCATGGAAAGTTAGAAAAATCAACAATTTCCAAGCTTCGTCCGAGTAGAGTTTATGTATAATTTTATGAAATTAACACACAATAATATAACACAGCCATTTATCTTTATTTAATATTTGGAGTAGAGGGACATAAATCGTTTATAAAATAAACTGCCCGACTACAAAATAAAAGTGAAATGTTAAAAATATCAAAAACATAACACTACTTCGTAAGAAGGTACTAATGTTTAAAAAGCACACTTGTATAAAATTCTGTATATTTCAATTCAATTCTAAGTGTTTCGGAGTGTCAGACCCTGTTTGTCAATGGCAATAGAGCAACTTCATGAAAATACAAAATATATAAATTTTATAATAGCAATATTTTACAATATTAAATGTCATTTAATAATATAAAGGCTAGCAAAAGAAAATAATAAGTCTCCTTACAAATTGGGTTATATCTGGGGCTACTAGGTCTGACTTTGTTATAAGAAAGTAGCCTTCCCAACGTGAGGTTTCTTTAATAACAAGGACTTTTGGAATTGATATAAAAACGCAGCACTAATGAAAATAATGAAATTAAATTTCCGATGTGACGAAACTTCTGGTAAATGAAACTATAAACCCTTAGCATTTCAACAACCAGCTTCATATGTCATTAAATAAAACTTAAAAAAATGTATTAACCGACTTCCATATAGCTATGACTAAAAAGTTTAATATAATTATAAAAAAATATACAACTATTAACAATAAAAAAAAAAACGTGTGGCACTCGGGGGCTGCCGCGGTAAAGCTATTGCATAGCATTTTTTATCAACTTATGCAATTATAATTATTTATTTATTTATGCAGTATTTTGTTTTCTTTAATATTAATTCAAGTTACAATTGTTGAGCGTGATGATCGATAAGAAATAATTTTTCTTCTTCTATTGAATAAATGAGAAGTTAATATCGTTTCAAATATTTTTATTATTATATGTTACAATACATGTAGGTTATTCAGGAATTTTTATCATTGAAACTATAGGTTTATGGTAACTGAAATAAGAAACATAAGTTTGAGAATTGATATCCTCTAAATATCTGGAAAATACCGCGTCAGTGATAGTCCCATATTTTGTTGTTGATTCTTGTGGATTATTCATTTTCAAATTCAATTTTTTCGAAAGAAAAGTTGTCAACCACTCTGATTTTTTATCAGCGAAGATGATGTTGAAATCGTCAGCCAAGATAAGTGGAAATTTATTACCATTTGTACCAAGTATTTTCGACCCTTCTTCAGTGTACTCCAGTAAAGTGCGATTAAGAAAATGCTCCTCCAATTTTGGATTCGGAGAAATGTAAATTGCTACCATGACTATGTGTAGGCCATTTCTAAGTTTACATAAGCACGCACAAATATTTCCAACAAATAAGCGCCTAACATTAACATCACAAACGTGTGCAATATTTATTTCAATATTCGGAGTTATAACATTAGTAACAATATTGTTACTATTTTGGTAAATAGCTACTCCACCGTTTGAAACAGTATCTCTTTTGAACTGAACAATACAAATGAAATTAGGTATTTCAATCGGATTATCATGCGCCATGCAAGTTTCGGTAAGGAGTAAAACATTGGTTTGTCTCGTAACTGAATCTTGTAAATCGTAAAATCGTATTTGTGACTATTTAGACTTTGGTACCATATACATACACGTTAAGCGAACGCTCGGCCGAGCTACATGGTAGGCGGAATGAGGGGTGTTAGGTTTAATTTAAATTACATAAAGTAAAGTTATATATATATATATATATATATATATATATATATATATATATATATATATATATATATATATAGTAAATGTTTGATTTTCAACTTTGTAGTTTTTTGAACTCGGATAGTTTTATTCTGAATTTTATTATTTTGTAAATATGTTCTATGGGACCGGTTATCATCGGAAGCCTCAACATTACAGAATGATACATTTTCATTTAAATTAATAAGTAAAAGTTATACGACCAGAATAAAATGGTACGGGTTGACTTAATAAGACAAAAATATGTTTATCTAGCTGACCCGATGTTGTCTTGTCCAGACGTTTTATGATGATTCAAATTATTTGGACCGTTTTAATGAAATTATATGAGGAAACCATTTACATACCTGACACCATCAAGCGCACCGTTAACCCAATTAAACCTCTGAATAATGTGTGAATATATCTGTATAAATTAAGCCTTAATGTGTTAGATGTAAACTTAAAACTGTTTTAAATAATAGAAAAGGAAAAAATCTAAATATTATTTTAGCTGGTTTATTTAAAACATGCAACCGAATAATAATTTTAGTAGTGGACATTTCCTCTGTAAATTAGTCTAAGTTCAATCATCAAATATGTCCAACTCCTTTTGACCCGTCCTATAAATTATTCATTTTTCTAACCTTTTTTATTATCACCCCTCCCCCCTATAATGCACCTTCGACTATAGGATTTTTAAATTTCACTGTATAATTATAATTCTACTTAGCATATATTACAACCACCCTATTTATGTATCTGTCCTTTGCCGCCCAATATTACTTTTTAATAACTCTGCATAACTAGAACCTATATTCTAAGAACCTTGTAAATGCAAATGCTAATGAACTTCCTTATAGGTATCACATTGTTTTAACATTTTGTAACCACCATGTTTAACAATTATTCTACTCCGTTCTATAATTTCACCATCATATATACCGTACTGATGGCTACCCTATATAACTATTTTTTTAACTCTCCTGTATAACATTTTGTTTGGGGTGTAAATCTAGCTCGCGTCCGTGGTAGAATACCACACGTGCACCCTGGGTAACGCTAAATGAGCTAAAGCGAATCGGCGGCCAAACTATCTGTTAGATCTCCTGGCTAATACACACATACATTCATCAATGAGAGAGACACACCGACAATCTACTGCCCCCTCTAAGGGCAAAATGACTAGAATTCTCGGACCTATGGTTCGAATATTCCAATTAAATATAGAAGGCATCAGCCGCTCAAAGAGCGAACTCCTATCTAAATTATTAATCGTAAACGATGTCGACCTGGTAGTCATCCAGGAAACCCATGCTGCAGATGAACAACAATTGAAAACAAGAGATAAAATTCCAGGCTACGATCTCCTGGGAGCCACATATCACCACGCCTACGGTAACGCCACATAAGTTCGACGCAGCGTTGAAAATGCCTACGTAATATCCTGCAGCACACAGAATAACATACACTCCGTCGTAACTAAAATTGGGGAAATCCATATAACAAACATCTACAAGCCTCCCAAACTGCCCTGGCCACCACACGTTATAGACCTGAGCCAGCACCCAGCTGTATACCTGGGAGACTTTAATAGCCATCACCATGACTGGAAATACAACAGAAACGATAAAAATGGTGAACTCTTGGTGAATTGGGCGGAAGAAAACAAGCTTTACCATGTTTTCGATGCTAAAGCTAAGGGCACCTTTAGGTCTGCCGCGTGGAGACGGGAATACAACCCAGATTTATGTTTTGTGACCACTGACCAAGGCCACAAATCACTACCAATCAGAAGAGAGGTACTCGATAACTTCCCCCACAGCCAGCACAAACCCATTATTCATGCAATAGGCATCCAAGTACCACTAATTATGTCCTTTCCTCGACCACGCTGAAACCTCAACAGAGCGGACTGGTCCCTCTTTGCCAATCAACTTGACAAATGCCTCGGTTGAATACAGCCGTTATACAAAAACTACGACAGATTTATCGGTGCCGTTATCTCCACCGCTAAGAAACATATCCCAAGGGGCTATCGCAAAGAGTACGTCCCCGGCTGGAATGCAAACAGTGACCTCCTATATCAACAATTTCTCGATAGTGATGACAACGAAATAGCCGACGAACTCCTCTACAGCTTGGACAGTGCTAGAAGGGATAAGTGGACAAATACAGTTGAATCACTCGACTTTAAAAGATCCAGTCGCAAAGCATGGTCTCTCCTAAGAAAATTAGGAGACGACAGCCCACCTGTCCGCCCAAAACCTAATACCCATCCAAATAAGATCGCCTCCCACATAGTTTCTACATCAAGAAGGAAAAGTAGCAAACAATTCACGACCAACGTTAAGAAGCAACTGACGTACCTAAAACTGAACGCCCCGGAAGAATCAGCTTTCTCGCGTCCCTTTACCATAGAGGAAGTGAACACAGCAATCAAAGACATGGAGAGCGGAAAGGCACCTGGGATAGATGACGTGTATCCAGAGTTTTTGATGCACAGTGGAAAGTCGACAAGAGCGTGGCTGTCGAACTTCTATACTAGCATACTACAAACAGGAATCCTCCCAAAACAGCTGAAACAAACAAATATAATAGCCATACTAAAACCTGGGAAAGAAGACAGCAACCCAGAAAGCTACCGCCCGATTGCGTTGCTGAGTACAACATTTAAACTCCTAGAAAGACTCGTCCTTAACAGAATCAGCCCAGCACTGTCGCACCACATCCCAATTGAACAGGCTGGATTCCGACCAGGCCGCAGCACAACAGACCAGGTCCTAGCCCTCACAACTTATATAGAGGCCGGATTCCAAGGGAACTCGAAAACCTCGGTAGCATTCATAGACCTGACGGCAGCCTACGACACGATCTGGAAGGATGGATTACTTTTCAAGCTACTCAAAGCAATCCCATGCAAAACAATTTACCGCCTAATGAACAACATGCTTAGCAGTAGATGCTCTTCTGTCTCAATGGGAAATGTTAAAAGCTCTCTTAGAACCCTTAACAACGGACTCCCTCAGGGATTAGTACTTGCCCCATGCTTATTCAACCTATATATATCAGATATGCCAGCTACCCACTGTCAAAAATTTGGTACGCGGATGACTGGGCACTGGCCGCGCGGGACAAGTCACAGGAAAACACTGAGCGCATCCTCACTGAGGACCTTGCTGGCCTGGAGGCGTACTTCAGGTCATGGCGACTCAAACTTAACCCGAACAAAACACCAAAATGGCACACAGACAGCTCCAAGTCTTCGCTGACAATTACCTGCTAAGACACAACAGCACCCCAAAATACTTAGGAGTCACCCTAGACAGAACACTGTCTTTTAGACAACACCTCCGAAATACAGCAGCTAAACTTAAGACTAGGAACAACATTATCCACAAGCTGTGTGGAACAACATGGGGCTCAAACGCTATAACACTACGATGCTCAGCCCTAGGGCTTGTCTACCCAGCTACCGAATACTGTGCCCCAGTGTGGATAAACAGCACCCATACAAGACTAGTCGACACACAACTGCACACAACAATGCGAATAATATCCGGAACAATAAAATCCACCCCGACCCAATGGTTACCACTACTAAGCCACACACCACCTTCAGAATTGCGACGCCAAAACGCCTTACTGAAAACTTCGCAGAAGATACAAAACAACCCTAACCTGCCAATCCATAAAGAAATAGCCGGAGCTAACCACAACCGCCTGCGTTCGAGAAACCCGCCAACGAGAACAGCTGAACAGCTGAGGACCAAAAACTTCCACTTAACCAGCCAGTGGCACAGCACGCAACAAAATGAAGCGATCCCAGCTATCCGAGAGATCCCCAGCATCGACACTGCCCCTCCGGGATTCGGCCTGCCTCGGAAGGTTTGGTCCACGTTGAACAGAATACGTACTGGACAAGGAAACTGCGCAGACTTCCGATATAAATGGAACCAAATCCAAAGCCCCGAATGCCACTGCGGAGCTGCGAGGCAAACAATCCACCACATCACAACCGAGTGCCCAATAAGAAAGTACGACGGAGACCCACGAGACTTCCTGCATGCGACACCAGCGTCGATTGAATATATTCATAAACTAAATATCGCTCTGTAATTTTTTAGTAATGTACTGTGTATAACTATGCCATACGCTAAATAAATAAATAAATAAACATTTTGTTTCCAACATATTTGGAACCATTTCGTGTGTATGTATATCTTGTGTTTGTCAATTATAACAGTCTATTAAAAGGTACCAAATTTCCAAATTAAATTGAACTTTTAATATTAGGCGTGATTGCTCTTGCCGTGATGAACTAACACTTCTGTAAAAATTCACTGGATAATTGAATAGGCTGTAAAGTTTGCACTAAGAAATGATAAATTAATTATTTGATATATGAATATAAATCCTACCTCTGTGTTAACGATATTTGCAGCGCGTACTGTCAATCGTAGATAGTTATGTCAAACAATTCATAACACCATAAGGTTACATTAAAATAGTCAATATGGTGGATGACTTTTCTTAAATTTTCTAGTGTTCCGCTAACTTTCCTAAGTTTTTGTTCCATAAAAACATGTCAACAACAAACAGAACAAAAAAAATGAATTATTCAAACTGTCCAGCTGTTCGCGGGTCATGCCACGAACAAACAAAATAGGCAGTTTTTATATTGTGGCGGGAATTCAACCATATTTCCTGGAATCGGCATTTGTCCGCTATTTCGTGGAGTCCAAAATGTTGTTTGTCTGGCTTGAGGCTTGTGGTTAGCACAATCGAAATTCCTTGAGTGCTCGAGAATCCATATACAGCATTCTAAGTAGAAATATATAAATACGTGGAGCTGATGAAAGCATTCATTAAGTATTCGATTGCCGTAAACACATTTTTTGATTTTTGACATTTTGACCTTTTTGACATTTTTTCCATTTTCTCTTCGATGTGTAATTCTTTTGCAAACAATACAATATATATGATATATTTATTTTAGATTTTCTTGGGAATAATACCACATCAGAGTTCAAACTTGTGTATATTTTAAAACCAAACGTTTCAAAATCCTGTCGGATTTCGTTTTCAATGGATATAAATTTATAAAGTAAAATTGAAATATATGACAATTATTTTGACAAATATGTTTACGTTACTATGGATAAATTTCTTTGATTTTAAATATACAGGGTGCACAAGAAATTCCAAAGATCATTATAAATCAAAAAAAAAATTTTTCAAGTTGGAAGAACTTGAAAAATTGTCTTCAGAATTTATTTGTGGCGTTCCTAGGGACGACTTTCTTTTTAAGATAGTGCATTTGCCAAAAAATGCGATCAAAGAAATCTGATAATTCAGTGATCCCATTAAAGTCATAAGGGAAAACCTAGGAAAAACCTCATGAACTATCCCGATATAGGGTTGTTCAAAAGGATATGCCCATTGTTAATTTCATCTTTAATTATCGGCAACCAGACATGACTGAAATCTACGGAAGTAGAAGCGATGCAGTCGTTTTCATTTAATAGAATTAAGGCAGATTCTTTTAATTTTCGTTTTGTGCAGTGTTCTTCTTTGTGTAATATTGTTGTGTTTTGAAATTGTATTTTATGGCCTTGGTCCCAAGC
The DNA here is from genome assembly GCA_034190945.1 of Octodonta nipae. Lineage (NCBI taxonomy): Eukaryota > Metazoa > Arthropoda > Insecta > Coleoptera > Chrysomelidae > Octodonta > Octodonta nipae. The sequence goes on along the minus strand of CM067221.1, from coordinate 83,426,602 downwards.
ATGTTCACAAATTTTTGATTTTTCGAACTGACGTTTCTTTATGTAATTTTGATGTTCATTTATTTGAACATTAAGAGGTCTAGAGGTTTCTCCAATATAAAACTTATTACATTCACAAGGAATCTTATAAATGCAATTTTTTGAGTTTTGCGTAGCGTTTTTTGGTTTTGTTTTTGTTATAATAGATTTAAGCGTATTTGTTGTTTTAAATGTAGTTTTGATGTTAAATTTGTTGCCTACTCTTCTCAATCTCTCTGACAGGCCCTGTATATATGGTATTGTTGTTGTTATAATGTGGTTTTCCTGGTTGTCAGTATTATTAGGTGAAGTCTGGTGTTGGTTGTCAGTTGTTTTGTACTCAATTTTATTTAACTCTTTGTTAATAAATTTTTGAGGGTAATTGTTTGCAGTTAGAACATTTTGTATAAATGATTTTTCTTTGTTGAATTTAGTAGTATCTGAGCAGTTAGTCTTTGCTCTGTCATATAAAGATTTAATAACACCTCTTTTTACCGTATTTGGATGGTTCGAGTTAAAATTGAGATATCTGTTAGTGTGAGTTGGTTTTCTGTAAACTTCTGTTTCAAATGAAGATTGTGTTTTGGTTATTAAAATGTCCAAAAAAGGTAGTTTGTTATTTTGTTCGATTTCTAATGTAAATTTTATGGTTGGTTCTTTGTTGTTTATGTCGGTTAATAATTCCTGCAAATTTTCCAGATTTTGTTCCCAAATAATGAATATGTCGTCAACATAACGCCACCACACCAACGGTTTATTTTCTTTTGAAAAAATCATTTGTTCTTTAAATTTGTCCATAAAGATGTTACTTAAGGCAGGGGACAGACAAGAACCCATAGCCATGCCAAAATCTTGTTGGTAGAAATCATCGTTTAACTGAAAGTAAGTTGTTTTCGTACAGAAAGTGAGTAATTCCATTATTGTGTTAATAGATAAACGAGTTCGTTGATGAAGTGAATAGTCATGTTCCAATAATTCTTTTACTATAGAAAGTGTTTTAGCTACGGGAACATTGTTATATAAGTTTACTATGTCAAAACTTGCTAGTGTAAATGTATTTTTGTATTGTATATGAGACAATTTTTCTAAGAAATCTGCACTGTTTTTAAGATGAGAAATTGAATTACCTGTAAGTGGAGAAATAATTTTCAGCAAAAATTTTGAAAGTTCATTACATGGAGAATTTATGGAACTGACAATTGGTCTCAAAGGGATGTTGGGTTTATGAATTTTTGGTAAGCCATAGAAGTGTGGAGGTTTAGTATAATGTGGAGTGAGAGTTTTGCGTTCTTGGTCTGTAAATTCGTGTTTGTGACTGTAGAGTAAACGGTATATTTTGCTTTCTACTGAACTTGTCGGGTCTTTGTTTAGTTTAGTGTATTGTCCTTGATTAATTATGTTCATAATTTTGTCATCATAGTCATTTTTATTCAAAATCACTGTTGCATTGCCTTTGTCTGCAGGTAAAATTTTGATTGAATTATCATTTCTTAATTCTTTAACTGAATGTAATTCATTTTTAGAAAGATTATTTTTGATTCTTAAAGGTTTTTCTAGTTCAATTTTCGCTCTAATCCTGTATTCTATGATGACAAAATTATGAACATAATTAATCAAGGACAATACACTAAACTAAACAAAGACCCGACAAGTTCAGTAGAAAGCAAAATATACCGTTTACTCTACAGTCACAAACACGAATTTACAGACCAAGAACGCAAAACTCTCACTCCACATTATACTAAACCTCCACACTTCTATGGCTTACCAAAAATTCATAAACCCAACATCCCTTTGAGACCAATTGTCAGTTCCATAAATTCTCCATGTAATGAACTTTCAAAATTTTTGCTGAAAATTATTTCTCCACTTACAGGTAATTCAATTTCTCATCTTAAAAACAGTGCAGATTTCTTAGAAAAATTGTCTCATATACAATACAAAAATACATTTACACTAGCAAGTTTTGACATAGTAAACTTATATAACAATGTTCCCGTAGCTAAAACACTTTCTATAGTAAAAGAATTTTTGGAACATGACTATTCACTTCATCAACGAACTCGTTTATCTATTAACACAATAATGGAATTACTCACTTTCTGTACGAAAACAACTTACTTTCAGTTAAACGATGATTTCTACCAACAAGATTTTGGCATGGCTATGGGTTCTTGTCTGTCCCCTGCCTTAAGTAACATCTTTATGGACAAATTTGAAGAACAAATTTTTAAAAGAAAATAAACCGTTGGTGTGGTGGCGTTATGTTGACGACATATTCATTATTTGGGAACAAAATCTGGAAAATTTGCAGGAATTATTAACCGACATAAACAACAAAGAACCAACCATAAAATTTACATTAGAAATCGAACAAAATAACAAACTACCTTTTTTGGACATTTTAATAACCAAAACACAATCTTCATTTGAAACAGAAGTTTACAGAAAACCAACTCACACTAACAGATATCTCAATTTTAACTCGAACCATCCAAATACGGTAAAAAGAGGTGTTATTAAATCTTTATATGACAGAGCAAAGACTAACTGCTCAGATACTACTAAATTCAACAAAGAAAAATCATTTATACAAAATGTTCTAACTGCAAACAATTACCCTCAAAAATTTATTAACAAAGAGTTAAATAAAATTGAGCACAAAACAACTGACAACCAACACCAGACTTCACCTAATAATACTGACAACCAGGAAAACCACATTATAACAACAACAATACCATATATACAGGGCCTGTCAGAGAGATTGAGAAGAGTAGGCAACAAATTTAACATCAAAACTACATTTAAAACAACAAATACGCTTAAATCTATTATAACAAAAACAAAACCAAAAAACGCTACGCAAAACTCAAAAAATTGCATTTATAAGATTCCTTGTGAATGTAATAAGTTTTATATTGGAGAAACCTCTAGACCTCTTAATGTTCGAATAAATGAACATCAAAATTACATAAAGAAACGTCAGTTCGAAAAATCAAAAATTTGTGAACATGCTTGGGACCAAGGCCATAAAATACAATTTCAAAACACAACAATATTACACAAAGAAGAACACTGCACAAAACGAAAATTAAAAGAATCTGCCTTAATTCTATTAAATGAAAACGACTGCATCGCTTCTACTTCCGTAGATTTCAGTCATGTCTGGTTGCCGATAATTAAAGATGAAATTAACAATGGGCATATCCTTTTGAACAACCCTATATCGGGATAGTTCATGAGGTTTTTCCTAGGTTTTCCCTTATGACTTTAATGGGATCACTGAATTATCAGATTTCTTTGATCGCATTTTTTGGCAAATGCACTATCTTAAAAAGAAAGTCGTCCCTAGGAACGCCACAAATAAATTCTGAAGACAATTTTTCAAGTTCTTCCAACTTGAAAAATTTTTTTTTGATTTATAATGATCTTTGGAATTTCTTGTGCACCCTGTATATTTAAAATCAAAGAAATTTATCCATAGTAACGTAAACATATTTGTCAAAATAATTGTCATATATTTCAATTTTACTTTATAAATTTATATCCATTGAAAACGAAATCCGACAGGATTTTGAAACGTTTGGTTTTAAAATATACACAAGTTTGAACTCTGATGTGGTATTATTCCCAAGAAAATCTAAAATAAACTAGAAGATGCCACAAATAACATTCAGAAAACAATATATGATATATATTTTTCTGGTCGGTAACCTTTAACAGTTGCGCTGCCCTCAATAGAATGTTCTCTGAAACTCCTATTTACATCTCGCCTCTATTGACATTTTGGCATTTTTTATATTTTTGACATTTTCTGACCTTGTTGACATTTGTGACATTTTTGACAACCTTGACATTTTTTGGCATATGTGACAAATTTGACATTTTAGACATTTTTGCATTTTTGAAATTTTTGACATTTTTGACATTTTTAAAATTTTTGGCATTTGACATACTTGACATTTTTTACATTATTAAGGATTTGAAAATTTAGACTTATTTCACATCTAAGTCAATGTTGACAAAAGAATGATACCTCGAAGAGAGTATAGAAAGAATATATTGTCTTGCGTTCAATGGATTGAAAAATCTCGAAAAGTTGGAATAAGTAGTTAAGAAGGTAACTATGTAGTGTTCGGGATAGGTTCAACAAACAACTCTTTGGTACTACAGATTGAGTTTCAAATTTAAGTAGTTTAAGTATTTATTATAAGTATTTTTTAGGAAACATTGTAAGGAGTAAAAACCGAAATGAACAACCAAAATGTTTTTTAATTTTTTTTAGAGATTTTATCAGCGATTGAACATTTTTACTCCAAACTCCGTTCCTACATACCATATTAATAAAACAAAGTTTAATCTCTATTCATTTAAATAAACGAGTGTGTTTATCAATATTTCAATTTTCGCAATATGACGAATCACGTATTACTTCACTTAAAGAAAGTAAACAACCCCTTAATTCTCATGGCTGATTTAATTTAGGTTCCCCAAAAATTGTACTTTTTTCAAAAAATATTTCCCGGCTTGTTCTCCATGAGATAATTGAATTTTTTGCAAAATGAAAAAACTCCTTTGTATTTATTTGGGGAGAAGAGTGTTTACACTATTTTTTTCAGGCTATTGATTTGTTTTTCCCAAAATATTAAATTTAATTTAAAAAAATAGACATGTCATTTGGTTCACTACTTCCAGAGATTACCCTCTACAAACAAAGAAACAAGTTTATCAATCACCTAACCAATAAACTTCAAATACTGGGGCCAAGTCAACTCTAACGGAACCGAGAAGAAATCGTCTGAGATGTATCTCCATAAGTCATGAAAATGTAATTGAAATTTTCTGTGCATTGAACTCAATTTCAAATCTTCTTTTAGATGTATTATTCTTTATCACCCTATTATTTTCTAGATATTGGCTTCACGTTACTGAACTCATATTAACATTGTTAAAGTTTTAATATTTACATTTTATGAAACCTTCTTAAAATAAAAGTATAAAGTCTCTCAGACGTAGTTTTATTTAACAGCTCTTAAAATTGTAATATTTGCTTTTTGAAGAGTGCAATTACACTATAGTTAATTATCACGAATTATCTCTAGTGTCGTGTAAGGAGTTACATCAAAATGTAAACTTTTATATGATTGTTAACAATCTACAACAGAAAGCGACAATTTATATAATTGGTACAGTTTGAAATCCAAGTTCTGGTTAAATAATCAACTAATTAGAGAAGTAATTGGCACTGGTAATTATTACATCTAACAAAGTTTATGGCAGTTTGACTGTTAGAAATGACAGGATCCTTTCGAAAACTATAATTAAGTTTATACATATTTATTCGGCTTAGAAATACACTTAGAGTATGATGTAATAACAGCAGATACAAGATGACAGATTCTGAAAACTAAATAAGAAAACAATTGTTTATTACAAGAGCTTACATTAATGTTCCTGTAAAACGAGTTAACTTTTTTCAATTTGTACCCTTGAGCTATTGCATTTCAAGAAACGAGCTTATCTTCTGATTGCCAAACAAATCATGGTATTTAAAAATTTTGTAAAAAATTAGATTTGCCTCAATATTAAAATATTTCATACTTTGTCTCTATTTCCAGACCAGTATCTCAAGCTATACATTCACATTCTAGATCATATTTGTTCTATTCTTCAAGTGAGAATGACTCGCTTCAAACAATAATTTTTTACCAAGCCATGTTTTAAATATTTGTGAATTGGATTCAATTTATGTTCTAATACTTTTAACTTTTTTTTAAATTGAGGAACAAAATTTCATTCCTCTGAGTCCTATAGTTGAATTCAAGAGTTTTAAACAAATTAGGTTGTTTAGTAACTTTTCTCTGATGTTAAAAATAAATTAAAGTTTGAAAAAAAACAAATAACAGTCATTTTTAAGGTCTATTAATAAATAATTAATTTTTCGTGTTATAATATATAAAATAAAGTTTACCGGGGGATCAATCTGAGGTGTACTGAGTTGGCAATACCAAAATTTTAGTGACAACATTGAACGGTTGGTACCGAAAACAAAGACTAATAGCAATGAGTTGTAATTTCGAAAAGATTGTTGAGGAGGTCTTGAATTATTTTGTCTGTTCATGGGGTTTTCTCTCCGCTAAAATTTTTTCCTGCAACAGATAACTGTGTTTGGAGACGTTTCAACTCCGAGTCTGGAGTCGTCAATCGTTTAGTGTTGTTTTCGAGGTGTTTTTTACAAAATTTTCGCTTTGATCTTGAATTTCTTGTTTGTCTCAATTTGACACTGACAATTGTCAGTGTCAAATTGCAATGAGTTGGCCTAATTAATATTTTCTTCTTGGCATTTAAAACTCAAATACTAAAATACTAAATGAAAGACTATAGTCTGTTGTTGAGTGAAACATTAGCATCAAGTGATAATCAGCATTGCTGCCAAATTCTTGCTAATAATATACAAAAATTAAACTCTCAAAATTAAAAGTAGAATAAGAGTTACCTGCATTGAGTTTGATTAATATCTGAGGCACGCTTGGTAAATGACATTAAGGACAGGAATCGTAGTGATAATCGTGAAGTAACTTATCTATATCTATATACTATTATAAAATTGTAGTTGTCTGTTTGTTTGTTTATTTGTTTGTTTGTTACCTCATCACGTAAGAACTACTGAACTGATTTTTCTGAATCCTTTTTTGTTGGAAAGCTTATAGTTTGACTTAAAGTCTGATATAAATTTTATCTCTCTACATTGAGAAAAATGGTAGATATAGGGAAAAATCTACTACCTTGTTCGGCAATATATACACAATTAGTAAATTGGTTCCACCGCATGCACCAAATTTTAGATAATTGCACCACTTTAGCTTTTATTCAAAATTCGGAATATGCCAATGTAACGTGTTTCGATTTAAAAAAAATTCCAACTGACATATCAAGTGTAATTTTACAGGGTATTCCATATATAGGAACTATAGGTAGAATTAAATGGATTTAAAAAATCTTGAAAAAATAGTACATATATTAGGTGGCTTGTAAGTAGTTGCATATATATAATGTGGTTGAAATAAGGGGGAACATATACGGGGTGGTTCAAAAAAGATATATTGAGTGGACCAGGTGGTTGAAAAACGGGTGGAAATCAATTATATTTATAAAGGCGGATAACAAAATGTTATACTGTTAGGGTCGTCATAAGTAGTTGCATATAGAATGTGGGTGAGATAAGGGTAAAATAGAATTAGATTTATACAGTGTGGATAAAAAAATATGTTATGTAAGCAGTTAGGATATTTGAATTTTCTTGAGCTATTATTATAGTTATGAAATGGGTTGAAAAAAATGTTAGAAGCAGTTGTTTATACAGGGTGGTTGAAATTTAAGATTTAAGCGGAATTGTAGTTTATAGGGTAGTTAAAAATTTGTTTTATATCTACAAGTAGTTCACAAGTTCATAAGTAGCACATATAGAATGGTTGAATTATGTAGCAGGCCATAATTACAGCTAAACAGGTAGGTTTAAAAAATATTATAATTGAATGTTATGATCTGCAAGCTGTTCATTATACCAGATAGATAAAATATAGGGTGCGCTAAAATTCAAAGTATACAGGGTGATGAAAAAATGTTATATTGGGTGGCCCATAAATACTTGTATATACAAGGTTGCTGAAATAGAGGGGGAGTAGAATAATAATTATACAGTGTGGGTAAAAATGTTTTGTTATATATGTTAGAGAAATGGGCAAAGTCAAGTTACACAGTGTGATTCAAACAAGGTTAGAAACAGTTGCAAATGAAGGATTATTTAAATGAAGTGTGGAGAGAACTACTTTATACTGTGGTTCAAAAAATATGAGGAAAAATTGTGAAAGAGCGTAGCTCATAATCAGTTGCAGAGATAGAATATTTGAAATATAGGGAGGAGTAGAGTTAAGTAGTTGAGTATTTAAAAAATTGTTACATGCAATAAGCAGTTGCAGTTTTGGTGAAATTTATTAAGAAGTTATGGATTTATGTTTAATACAGGGTGGTACAAAAATTGTTATACTGGGTGGCCGATATGTAGTTGTACATACACGATGGTTGAAATAGAGGGTGAAGTAAGACTATGAGCTGTTGCATATATGCAATATCTGAAATATCGGTGAAGTAAAATTATAGATATTTAGCCTAGTCCATAAGCAGTAGCATAGAGAAGATAGTTGAAATATAGAGGGGATCGGAGTTATAGTTAAGTGTTTAATAAATGTTATATATTGTGACCCCTAAGCAAGATGCATGTACAGCGCGGTTGAAATATTTTGTAGATTAAAATTATGGTTATACATGATGGTTCAAAAAATGATAGACAAATAAGTTATAATGGTTGACTAATTGGTAGCCGTATATACAAGATGATTAAAATAAAGATGGAAGTAGATTTATAGCTATAAAAGGCAGTTAAAAAAAATATTGAATAAAATTGTTACATATGGTGATCATATAAAGTTGCGGTTTCAATAAAATATGTAGGGGATTGGTGGGTTTATAGTTATACAGATTGATACAAAAAAGTAATATTGGGTGGCCTATAAGTATAAAGTAGACCATTTACAGTAGCATCCTGATATATGGAATACCTGACATATGGGACAAATCAAAATTACAGTTATATACTGTTTTTAACACAATGTTAGAAAAAGGAGCATATAAAGGGTGGTTAAAATATAGGACGGAGGGGAACTATATATTACGAAGTGGCTGATAATTTATCAGAAATAATTGGTACAGAGTGAAATAGAATAATAGTAAGGTAATTTAAAAATGTTATATTGAATGACTAGTAAACAGCAGCTTATACAAGATGGTTGCACTATTGGGTGAAGCAAGTTTTTTCCAAAAAATGTTAAATAGAATTGTTATATATGGTAGCCCATACGTGTTTGCAGTTTCGGTGATATATATTCGGGATTGGTAGATTCATATTTATGTAAGGTGGTTCAACAAAGTTAGAAGCAATTGTTATATGGGATAGCTCATATGTTTCATAAGTAATTTTTTTTCAAAGAAATCTGCAATCCATACGCGGGTGAAACCGCGGCTAATGGCTAGTTCCTAAATAAAAGCATTGGATATAATTGATTTTAATACAAATTAATGCAGTAATTGTTGTTATGGTCATAGTTCTAAGAAGTATAGAAACAGTACTGCCTACCTTTATTGACCTGGATAGCATTTTCTCAGAGTGTCCTGACAAGAAAACAAGTTTATAAACTGCTGTTCAATAATAAACATAATATAAAGAGGGGTAGATGACAGAACTGGTAAATTTGTTACTATAACTCTGTAATTAAGAAGAAATTCTAATATATCCTGCTACTACATTTTTGTATATATTTTTCAATAAAAATTAGTATAGTAATAACATTTTTAGCTTAAATTGTTGTAACCAGTCTTACATAAAGGTTTAACTTTAAGTTTAACAACATATACAGTTGAATTTAGTTACTGATGCTTACCGTTGAATATATAGAATAAAAATTAATAAATAATAGAAATATTAATTAATATAGTGGAGAAATTTTGAGATATTTATTGATGAGAGATTGCACATTAACAGTTATGGATTACTGTGGTTATGAATATTTAAACTTCGCTAGGTTTTTTCATTTAATGTGAAATGCAAAACGTCTGTTTTACTTACATTTAAGGTTAACTTAAGAGAATTTAAGAAAATAAAATATATTTTAGAGTAGCACCTACTTGCCATGAATGGTGTACTATGACATGAGTAGATTGCACATGCACTCATGGGGAACACCGCAATTTAAGTGACAGTTCTGTATTGACGTTTTATTTACCAGATCTATTTGCTTTATATTTTGTAGGTAGCTAGAAATGGAAAACACCAAGACAAGGTATATTTTTATCAACCGCTTCATAAACTTTAAATAAAACTGCAATAGTATTTGTGTCGATTGATTTTGAAGAAAGCAAACTAGCCTAAATTTTAAACATTTTTCAAAAATTTTGGAAAATGAGAAGGTTAGGTTGTGTTATGAATAATGTGTTTAGCATTGATGAGAAAAAAGTAGACGACTCGGCAAGGTGCGACATCTTTGTTCTTTTTGGTGCATATTACTAATCTTGTAATGCAAAATAATTAATTTAATGGCAATATTTATGGAGTGATTTTGTTTGACGGATATATTTTTCAAGATTAGTCGTAGTAAATAATGTGAGTTTGTAGAATAAAATTCTATATATAAAAAAAAACTTGAACCGAATTAATCCACAGCGTGAATAAAAACAATTTCGATAAAAATTCGTGCCATAGCTACTGAAAAATTAAAAGAAAAATTTGGGAATATTCTTAGAGAGAAAGAAAATTTACCAAGGCTATTAGCTGAAAATGTTTTATTTAGGATAATTAAACTCAAAACCTAACGTTGAGTTACAAATTAATATTATATTCAACAGAGAAAAAAAGTTGTGAAACAAAAACAACAAAATTTATTTAAACTTCAGCTAGCAAAACAAAGTAAGTAACGAATTAGTTAATTATAAAATAGCTGAATTAAATTCACTTTTGACGAGTTAAATTCTAAAATTCAGTTTAAGAAAGTAAAATAAAATTCAAAATCTCTAAACCAAAATCAACGCTATCTAGTAAAACGTCAAGAAAAAGTATAACGAAAAGGCTCTGAAACAGATTAATTTTTATAGCAAATCTTTTTCGTTTCCGTATAAAAAACCATTAGAAAATTATTATTAAGGCGAATGCATGAAATAATGTTAACACCATTATCCGCATCGGTTCTGATTCTAGTGATAGGCTCTTATCTAAAAAACTGTTATCAGGACCAAATTTAAGCCAATTTTACCAAATCAATTAACTCCAAGAAAAGAAACGTTGGTTAAAAAATACAGGAACTAAAATATGACAATAGATGCATGTAGCCTACCAAGATGATCCTGCTTAATGAACTGAATGCGTAATTTGCCACAAAAAGTTTTCACAATGGCGTCAGTGACAGTGAAAATCAGGGATAACGCTATAGATCGAAATGGGTAGAATTAAAAAATATTCTAGGACTATATATCTTAAATGTTAAGGCTCTTCAGAAAATGATATAGTATGTTCGAAGCATATGCTATATTACAGCAATTAAACAACACATGAATACAGGAACTATAAGAGAGGGAGAAATATAATTAAAAGTTGCTGGAATAATTTCTGAACTTAAATGCATGACGATGTATACTGAGGATACAGGAATGAACCAGAAAAGGCCTTGGGGCTTGATGATATCTGCAACGAAATGATCAAATAAGGATGAGAAGGTGTCGCTATTGAGATAACAAAACTATTTAATAAGGTTATCCATTGAGGAAAGTAACTGAAGCATAGAGAACTAGCATAATTAAAAGGGGTGATAAAAAAGAACCAAGGAAGTACATAGGAGAAACCTTACTGAAAACTCCAAGCATTCAAAAAAATACTGAACCAAAGATTCAATTCTTTGGTCATTATACTAAACGACTTCACCATTGAACTAACAAGATTTAAATATATACTAAGAAATAATACCACGCAATAAGCAGTTATCTTGATACCTACTGAACACCTAGCAGAAAATAATGTGTTAATTACATACTCACCTTTGCTACATATCTACATACAATGCAATAAATATGAACGGTAACAAATGATTCTTAATTACCTACCTATTTAGTATATTACTAAAATCGATGCCGAAAAAACCTAAAATCTTGGATTGTTTCCATGTCTATTATTTCATAAATTTAATATCTATGTAACAAGTGTACATATGCGACTGTTACATGTAGATATTTCGTGCATATGTACTCAGTACCGACTTACTTATCTAAATGTTTATTATGTACTCTTTTTATTTGTTAATTAGTACTGCAAATAAGCTTTGTATTCGTTTTTTGTAATAATTTCAGAACATTGTATTCTCTATTTGTCTTCTAAACGTTGTTTGTGGCATATTCAATCAAATTTTCATTTTGCAATCACATCAATAAATATAAAGCCATTGACAACGAAGTCAGAATAGACTTTGAAACGTTTGGTATTCCTGCAATATACGTAGTTTTATTTCTATTGTGGTGTTATTCCCCCAAAAAACATAAAAGTAATTGTATTCTCTAGTAATAATTATTACCAAGGCTACATGTACTTTATCAATATAGGCGAGACAGTGTGAAGGAGAATTCCATAATAAATTAATAATAGGATCATAATAGGATAGGAAATTCAGATCTTGCCAAGAATTTCAAGTAAACTTCCATTAGCTATTAACATCAAATAATATCATATAATCTATATAGTTTCATTTTCCATTGTAGGTTATTATTAGCTGTGTAGACATTCACTAGATGATGTAACTTCTTGTTGCCTAGCTTTAAGCGATAATTGGTGATAATTAACAGTAGAGTTTCAATTTGCTGTCAGTATGTAAGGAGGGATGTTACCAAAGCTAATGAAACCATTCTTCAGGCAAATATGATTGCGAGTATAATGCGATTTTAAGTAAAGAAATAAATTTAAGTTTATTATATTATTATAAAAATCTCCAAGGCGTATTTATTTTTGTGCTAAGATTGTATAGTGCGAAAATCTTAAAATAACCCTACGGTTATTTTAATATTAAATATATTTATAGTTATTTTATATTTATATGTATGGTTTATAAAATTCAATCTAAGTCGCCAAAAAGTAAGAGTAAGTTAATCATTCTGATAGACACATTGCGATTACGAAGTAAAAACAGCTCTTCCGAAAATTAGATTAATGTAAAAAAGCTCCCGTGATTCCAAAATCGAATATCTTCTAGACTTGCAGACCAGAAACGACTGGATAAATATGAACGAATGAAATGTATATAAGACCACGTTAACAATGTCTTTGTAGATGGCTTTATTAATAAGAAGCAATGTGTAATGCTACTGGATACAGGTGCGACAAAAACTGTTATAAGGCCCAACATCGTTTTAGAACAGAGAATGATAAAACCAACAAAATGGCAACTGCGAACAGCGACAGGAGAGGCAGCGAAAGTTCATGGTGAAATAGAGATTGAAATGGTTTTGGGAAATACAGCATTCCAACATCGGGCATTAGTGGCAGACATCGAAGACGAAGTCATCATTGGAATGGATGTCATGAGCTCCAAGGGATTCCAGTTAAACTTTAAAGATGGAATTCTGCCAGTGAATGAAGAAGAAGTGGTGCTTCATGGGAAAGACAACATAGTGCTTCGAGCAGTCTTGACAGAGGATGTCAGAAAGAGCTGAAATCATTGTAGATGCTTGCCTAGATGGGAAAGCTAAAGCTGGAACAGTGATGATGTTTGAGCCCGAACTTAACGACGGAGATGTAGGCAGAGGAGTCGCACTGGGGAAGACCCTGTTTCGTGCCAGGGAGATTGTGCCTGTAAGAGTAATGAACCTGAATCATTACTCGGTTGTGCTAAAGAAAGGAACAACTTTAGACCATTGTTCAACAGTTTTCTCTGTAGTCAGAAGCACACATCATGCAGAAATAACACCAGGTAAACTATCTGGGGAACTGGAAAAACTCATCACCGATTCATCTAAGAATCTGAAACCAAACCAGAAAGCAAAATTGAGGGACACCGTTAGAAACTATCAGCACAACATCGATGAAGGAAACGGAAAAAGAGGACGGACTGACCTGGTGAAACATAAAATTAATACCAGGGATGCTCAACCTATTCGACAGTCGAGGAGAAGACTACCTCTAGCTAAAAGAGAAGAAGCAGATAGAATAGTCCGCGAAATGGAGGAAGAAGGTGTAATTGAACCATCCAATAGGCCTTGGGCTTGTCCAAGAACGATACCTATCCCCTACCAAGAATAGACGATACCCTAGATGCGTTGGCTGTATCGAAAATGTTTTCCACTCTGGACTTGAAGAGCGGTTATTGGCAGGTGGAACTTGCCAAAGAAGATCGTGAAAATACTGCTTTTACTATTGGCTCACGACTTTACCAATTCACAGTAATGCCGTTTGGATTATGTAATGCTCCAGCAACATTTGAAAGATTGATGAAAAGTGTTAAAAGGGCTTTCATGGAAAACATGCCTGGTCTATCTTGACGACATTATCGTGGTTGGAAGATCATTTGAAGACCACGGCAAAGAACCTGGATGAGCTGTTTCGGCGACTTCGAAGTTCCGAACTAAAGTTAAGCCCGAAGAAGTGTTAGCTCTTCCAAGAAGAGGTGCAATATCTTGGACATGTAGTTTCCGCACAGGGAGTAGCCGTGGACAAACAGAAAATCAAAGCCGTCCAGAAATGGCCGATACCTAAAGATATTCACCAGTTAAGAAGTTTCCTGGGGTTATGCACGTACTATCGTCGGTACGTAGCCGGATTTGTCATCATCGCCAAGCCACTTAATAGACTCACAGAAAGGAAGCTGCAGTACCACTGGAACGAGGAATGTCAGCGATCATTCGAGACACTGAAAAGAGCATTGACCAGCGCCCCCATTTTAAGTTATCCTTTGCCAGATGGGAACTTTGTCTTGGATACCGACGCGAGCAATATTAAAATTGGTGCTGTTCTTTAGCAGATCCAAGACGGTCAGGAGAAGTATAGATACTTCAGCAAGACCTTGAGCAAGCCTGAACGGAATTACTGCGTTACTCGCAAGGAACTCTTGGCTGTGGTAAAGATGGTAGAACACTTCTAAAACTAGCTATATGGTAAGAGATTCCTCCTGAGGACTGATCACGCAGCACTGAAGTGGCTCATGCAGTTTAAAAACCCCGAAGGCCAAGTGGGCAGGTGGATTGAGCGGTTGCAAGAATTCGACTTCGAGACTGAACATCGAGCTGGAACAAGTCATAAGAATGCTGATGCCCTGTCGAGGGAACCATGCCCTGATGACTGCAAACATTGTCAGAGTGCTGAAGAAAAAGGATCGTTCTCTTTAGAACTACCGCCATCGATGACCATTGGCAATCTGTGGAGATCCAAAAAGACCAGAAATTAGATCCAGATTTGAAAGAGGTTATCCGGTGGAAGGAAGAAGACCGCAAACCTACGTGGCATGAGATTTCCCGATACTCAGCAACCATAAAGTCGTACTGGGCTCAGTGGAACTGCCTCAACCTGGAGGAGGGAAACGACCAGAGCTTCTACGAGAACTACATGATGGTACAACTGGAGGACATCTGGGAGTAACGAAAACCATGGGGAAGTTGAGAGAACGCTTCTATTGAGTAAACTGCCTGGTAGATGTTAAGGAGTGGTGCCGGAAATGTACAGTTTGTGCAGCAAGTTATGGGCCTCAGAAGCGACCAAAAGCTCCCATGAAGCAATATAACGTGGACAGTCCAGTCGAAAGAGTAGCCATTGATGTAGCCGGTACATTTCCTGGATCCGACTCTGGAAATAAATACATTGTGGTGGTGATGGACTATTATAGTAATTAAGCCTAAGCATATGCCTTGCCGAATCAAGAAGCCTTGACTGTTGTTGATGTCCTTGTCAAGGAATGGATCAGTCGTTTTGGTTTTGGTGGTGAGTTGCACTCAGACCAAGGTAGAAATTTTGAATATACCCTTTTCCAAGATGTCTGCAAACTTCTGAAGATCAATAAAACACGGACGACAGCATTACACCCGCAGTCCGATGGAATCGTAGAACGGATGAATAGAACCATTAATCGCCATTTGTCAAAAGTAGTCTCTGACCACCAAAGAGACTGGGACCAGTATCTGCTCTTGTTTCTAATGGCATATCGATCGTCTGTGCACGAGTCCACGGGTCAGACCCCGGTCAGTATTATCATGGGACGAGAATTAAGACTACCATGCGATTTGAAGTTTGGATGTCCCTCAAGAGAAGATATTGCAGGTGAAAATGGACGACATACACCAATGAGTCCGATTAAATATCGAGAATGCCAGTGCCCGAATAAAGGAAGCCTATGACATCAGAGCCGAAGGCGGGGAATTCCAAGCTGATGATCTTGTTGTAATGTCAAAAACGTCGGTAATGCCTAGATGTAATGACTAACCTACCACCTTATTACTGCCAACGTGGCAAACGTTGACACCAGGGTGCCCGGCAGCTTCAGTGGAGACGGGAGTGGGTTAACAAACAAGGGCCAAGCCAACTGTAAGTTAACTTTCCAATATAAAGTTGTTCTGCGCGCCAGGTTGATTCTCTGCCTCTTTACCCCAGCTAACCGCCTAAGATAACCTACCAATCCTCCGCGGCTATAAGAATTATCTATAAATAAGGGCTCCATGGCTACTAAAACCTCAGTATATTGTCAGTTACGTCACAACAAACCTACTTCAATAAAACTCTTCATAAAACAGTAAATAATTTAATGAACTTGTAAATTATTTCAATACAATCCTGTAAAATGTCAAACACAAGTCGACCTGTAACCAACTTCATGTACCTACATACACATATCTATAGTTCAACCAAGAATCAACATTACATACCTGATACACTAAGTTCAAATTATTACCAAAATCAACAAATTTAATAATGAATTACCAAAATCTACAAATGTAATAATCAATTAATGATCAAGTGAACCTAGATAAAATAAACAAATTTTATCAAAAGAATTAATCAAAATATTCAAATGTTGTTGTGCACAATATATCTAAAATCAGAAATGAGATACTTGAATGCACAATATTTAAAATAATATCAAAGTCAATCATGACATCTAAACTGTAAATAATTTAACATTATATCAAGTTCAATAACTGTACTGTTATTTTGAAATCTGAAGCCAAAAATTCAGTTACTGACAAAAGTGTTTAATTACATTTAAACTTCAAGAAAAATCAATAATGATTTCATAAATCTAGAAACAAATATCTTTAAAACATCAAAAATGATTCATTTAATAAGTCGACATTACGAGCTCTCACGACGCTTTCACAAAATACCAAATATCCATATTTATATATATATAAATCTTCTGTACGTGTATTAGTCATTGAACTCCTCCTAAACGGCTGGACCGATTTAGATGAAATTTTTTGTGTGTATTCCAGGGGGTTTGAGGATGGTTTAGATTCACAATACGGTCTACTAGATACTGTTTTTTCAGTTAAATTATTTATTTAAAAATTGTTGTTGATGTTACCACAACTTACATGATGTTAAAATTTAGCATTACAGGGAATGTAAAAATATCAAATTTATATGAGCAAATTAACAGTCAAAAGTTTGACTTAATAATCGGGTTCTTTATTAAATTTAATAAGTTCAAAATGTTATTCAGATAAATCAATTATCTTTAATGTGAATAGCAAATTATGAGCAAAACAAATACACTGAATCAAATTACAAAGGTACCTTGTTCAAATGCGATGACACAACACTCAGCTGTCCTCTGTAGAATCGAAGCAAAGATACGCCGTCGTTGCTACGGCAACCAGCGAATATTTCCGGTTCCCAATAAACCAAAATGGAACTCGTTCGATTACAAGACTTGCCAAAACTTCGGCAAACTAAGTGAAGTTGATAGCCCCTTACACTGAAGATAAACAAGGTCTTGGGTGGGCTAAAGTTCTTACGTATGATGTTCAATTGGTGGTTTACCAGTTAGTCATCCAGGAAGGCCAACTAGAGTACACGCAAATATTCAGCAATCAAATCCTCACAAATGAGAACGCGTTTCCACTAATTTCCAAAAATATCACCAAACTGACAATGGAAACATCAATTAAACGTTGCTGAAACCGGTCATCATTGAGAGAATGAGTGATGAACTTGTCTTAAATCCTCACACGAGTGTGGTTTGCGTTAAAATCCAAAAATATCACAAAACTATAAACGAAACCAACGATTAAAGTGTACCCAACTAAATCCCTACATGAATGACACAAAATTGCCAGTATAAATTCAGATTACACTTCTAGACATCTATCAACATACTTCACCATAACCTCCATTTCCAAGTACTACACAACATGCATCCTTTCACTAGGACGGTCAACGGGCAACTCCCCTTCCGACAACTGACATCTCCAACCCATTCTAAATTCTAATACCAACATCGTCTAAATTCCCTACATACAACGTTCTTCTTCTACGACATTTCACAACATCAATGCTCGAAATGTCCCGTGCTCGACTCTACTTTTTTACATCTTCTTACCATAAATGCCATTAACCTATCTAGAACGTGTGATTCCGCCCTTAGCAATTCGCCTCGAACGTCAAGAGAAATCTAACCCACAATCTTAACCTAGAATAAATAGACACCTAGACACCAAAACAAATTGATACCAAATACAAAACGAGGATATTTCCAAAACGAAAAACCCAATAAGCCTATCGCAATAACAAAACTGCTACAGAATAATAAAAAAGGTACGTGTTTACGTTTGAAGATAATTTTATCCTATCCGTTGGTGTTAATATTCGAAGTCAATACTCGTGTTTTAGTTACAAAAAAACAGTTATTGTAGATAAAAGACACATCCAAAGTCCAGTTTAGGCTATTTAAAATACGTTTTGCATAAATCAAACCTCAGATATTTCGTCGTTTACTTGTTCTTTTACGGGTTTATGGAATACACTGCTAGTTATACTCTGCGGCAAAAATGTAATGTTTCATTGTTTGGTTCTATAACCCGCAACGTCGTCGTGGATATTCGCCCTAGTTACAAAGATCTTGGGAGGGGCCTTACCAAATTGTAAGGAAGATCAACGATGTTGTCTACAGAATAACATAACAATAACATTTGAACAGGTTTGCACCTTATGCCGGAAGTCATGACAGCGAAGTTGACCAAGCCCAAGTCCGCAGCATCCAACCACCCGATGACGAGATCACCTTCGAGCAGTTCATGGCACTGTACTCTGATGGGCAGACAGTACAGCACGACGTAACGAGAGAGGAACCCCGAGACCTGTTTGAGGTGCTCATACAATATACCCTGGCTCATTATGTGGCTCGAGATCTCCGGATGTCCAGAGGAATAGCCAAGGTGTTTGCCAAAAACTACCGTCAGCTCCAGAAGCTACGGGAGCAAGAGCAAGCAGTAGGGAAGGTCCTTCATCTCGAAGATAAACAACCAATGGGTACCAGAGCCATCTTTTATTTGATAACGAAAACATTCTCGCAGGACAAGCCAAGATTCTTTGGAAGACTCTGGTGGAATTGAGGAATCTGATGATGGAGAAAATTCTGAAATTGGCGGTCCCAAAGATACCCCGCGGGTTGGATGGACTGAATTGGAGGGTGGTGAGAAGTATGATGGAAACAATCTTTCGATTCAGTGGCATCGAAATCCTGGTAGCTGCCTCAATATTCGCAGTCCAGATTCGAAGACCGTTGACTTGTTACTTCCACCGAACTCTTCCGCTTAAGGAGGGGGCAATGTTACGAGAATTCATCCGACAGCTGGTGCAATCGTCCATCAACCATTTCGTGGAAGGGACATTATTCCGATAATTCTGGGAATTCGAAATGTTTGTCTGTCAAACAGGCCGATCGCTGCCGTTACTGGGAATTCCCTTAAAGCTTCCAAATTATAAAAGAGTTTCCCGGTGGTTCGTGGACTTACCAGACAATTCGGCGAGAAATATATAAATACGGACAGCTGGCGAGAGGAGGTATTCAGTTTTCGACGGTCGTATTGTATGGTTAAGATAAAATGTAAATAGTTCTTGTGAATATAAATTGTGCTAAAGCAGTGGAAATAAATTAGAGTGAGTTGGACTGTATTTTTAAATAAATCCAAGAACTGAACTGAACCCGAGTGTGAAAATAAAAGCATTAGAATATTTATTCTGACAACATTTATATCTTAAAAATAACTAGTTCAGGCAATGTGAAAATCACTTGGTATATTTGGTGTCAACAAAACTAATCTAAAATGATTTGAAATGTCACACTCCTCAAAAACAGCATTCCTCCCCTTAACTGCTGGAAAATTGTCGGATCATTAATCCTACACCAAAGTTTAATGGGAGAATGAATTTTGTCTATTTTTAAATACCTCGAAGCGTGTAGGCAACTATACAAAAGGCTGGTATTTTAATTGTGGGTATCGATTTTAAGCTTATTCAAGTTAAAAAATTGTAATCCACAAGTTTAATGCAAGGTATCACGTGGTCAGCATCCCAAGCAAGACTAACCTGATTATGCTAAGAAATTTTGTAATTTGCCCGAAGTTTGAAGGTACTTCACATATGAAATGGGTTAGTATATACTAACTACTACTATTTATATATGTACTGTGAATAAATTGTAACGGGTGAAGTGCCGTTCTCCCCGTTACATTGATATTTACTAATATTTGTCGCATTAATAAATTACCTTTTATATTTTTCA
Organism: Octodonta nipae; assembly: GCA_034190945.1. Taxonomy (NCBI): domain Eukaryota; kingdom Metazoa; phylum Arthropoda; class Insecta; order Coleoptera; family Chrysomelidae; genus Octodonta; species Octodonta nipae. The sequence goes on along the minus strand of CM067221.1, from coordinate 83,406,224 downwards.
AATCACTTTTCTAATTATATCGGTTTCTGAACTGAGTTCTACCGTAATAAACCAGGGTCTTTACTTTAATAAGTAAACACGTAAGTAAATACTCCTATTTTAGTCGCTTACGCAATTGCTTTTTTCGCTTTTAATTGCTAAATCACAGTTAATTCGTTTGGAAGGTATTCTAAGTCCAACTCTGTCTTTTGATTTGGCGCTATTATGTCTTGACAGAACGAACATCACGTGCTATATTGATATAACTTCCGCCCAAACTGGAAATATTAAATTAATATAATTTTGTTGGGAAGGAGGAAACTGTCATTAATAAAATTTTATCTACGATTTAATTAGTAAAATTTTACTTTGTTTTTTATCGAAATTATCTTGTATTAGTTCCTGTATTGACCAACATTGATTAATATTCCTGCTTTCGAAATTTAACATGTCATTTCCTTTCCCCACTTTTATCATTAAACAAGTGGGATAAACGCTCGAAGTAAGTAGATTTTGTTGCTCTTTCTTCTGTTTTGACTGGCATAAAGACGGTATGTAGGCGAATTTCGTTCTGAGTTTAATTTTTTTATTGGGAAAATTCTTTATCTTTATCGTGAGAAATATCTGCTAGAATTTGCTTAATTTATCGTTTTCCTTATTACCGTATCTTTAATTGTAATTAAGCAGATTCAGCTTATCGTTATAGTTTGATCTATCGAATGAATTTTTTTATATAGTATTTTATCGGCTATAGTTTATATTTTATCATATCTATTAATAATTTTGGAAAGAAATCTTGGGTGAATCTGGTTTCAAATTCATCTTAATATCGATATACCGCGTTTTCTTGCAACGATAAATAGTTGTGGCTTAACTGCGTGGTTCATTAATTCTTTTGTAATTTTTTCTTGCTTTGCATCTGCAACGTACTTGGTGTCGATAAGCAATCGTTAGTTACTAGAGATTTCACACGTATCGTGATAAAAAAATAAAGGAAAAAGGGAACAATTATTGCCGGCCTCTTTTGCATTTTTAGGTATTGGTGAATCTGGAGAGTTTGATTGGCAATATCTACCAAAATTCAGGAAAGGACAAAGGACGAAGCTTCCCAACTGGGTTGGACTGAAACTAAGGATGATCATGTGAGTGGCTTAAAAATTTCTATTATTTTTATTTTTTTTTGCATTTCGTTCAGTATTTCATATATATTTCTATTTTATTGAATTGGATTTATATACAGATATACCAGAAAATATATATTTTTTAAGTAACTCGCTGGTCTTTCAGTATTCATTGGCCCAGATTTGGTTGCTTGTCTGCTTTGTAACAGATAAATCACATTTAAATTTTTAATTTCCTTTCTCTAAGTTTGCAGTAGAGAGCCAAGCAGGTTCTGGGCTAAAGCATTTAGCTACGCCTAGTTTCCTTTATTTTATTTGTCTAACTAGGGGAAATGTTTATGACCAGATTTAACATCTGATTTTTTTATATTTATGAATATAGATGCAATAACCATTTTTATCGTTTATCACCTTATCATTTTTAAAGTATTGTAATGTTTTTATTTTCACACTAGGGTTCAGTTCAGATCTTGGATTTATTTAAAAACACAGTCCAACTCACTCTAATTTATTTCCACTACTTTTACACAAATTTATATTCACAGAAAGTACTATTTACATTTTATCTTAACTGTACAAACGACCGACTAAAACTGAATGACTCCTATCGCCAGCTCTTCTTATTTATATATTTATCTTGGAATTGTCTGGTACATCCACGAACCATCGAGAATCTCTTTCATGTTCTGGAAGCTTTAAGGGAATTCCCAGTAGCGGCAGCGGTCCGTCTAAGGGAATTCCCAGTAACGGCAGCGGTCAGTCTGTTGAGAGACAAACATTTCGGGTTCCCAGAATTTATCGGAATAATGTCCCTTCCATGAATTGGTTGATGGCCGATTGCACCAGCTGTCGGATGAATTCTCGTAACATTGCCTCCTTAAGACCATTTCGTCCCGGAATGTCCCAGAATCCTTCCTGGTATGACGATATTTGCAGGACTCTCCATTTCGACAACGGGAAGTTTGGTGGAAGTAACAGTCAACGGTCTTCGAATCTTGGCTGCGAGTACTGAGACAGCATACCAGGATGTCGATGCCACTGAATCGAAAGATTGTTTCCATCATACTTCTCACCACCCTCCAATTCAGTCCATCCAACACGCAGGCTATCTTTGGGACCGCCAATTTCATCAGATTCTTCTCCATCATTACATTCCTCAATTCTACCAGAGTTTTCCAAAGATCGCTGTATGTTGGCTTGTCCTGCGAGAATGTTTTCGTTACCAAATAAAAGATGTCTCTGGACATCTGGAGCTCTCGAGCCACAGAATGAGCCAGGGTATATTCTATGGGCACCTCAAATAGGTCTCGGGGTTCCTCTGTGGGTCGTGCTGCACTTTCTGCCTATTAGAGTACAGTGCCATAAACTGTTCGAAGGTCATCTCGCCATCGGGTGGTTGGACTTGGGCTTGGTCATCTTCGCTGCCATGACTTTCGGCATAAGGGGCTAACCTGTTGAAATGTACAACCTTTGGTTTTCCCCGAGGCAGCTTCTTTATTCTGTAGACAACATCGTTGATTTTCTTCACAATTTGGTACGGCCCCTCCCAAGATCTCTGTAGCTTGGCGAATATCCACGACGACGTTGCGGGTTATACAACCAAACAAGATCATCAACTAGAAATTCTCCGTCCTCGGCTTTGATATCGTAGGCTTCCTTCATTCCGGCACTGGCATTCTCGATGTTTAACCGGACTCGTTCATGGATGTCGTTCATCTTTTGACGTATCTGGCTGACATAGTCTTCACCTGCGGTCTCTTCTCCTGGGGGACATCCAAACTTCAAATCGCATGGTAGTCTTAATTCTCGTCCCATGATAATACTGGCCGGGGTCTGACCCGAGGACTCGTGCACAGACGAACGATATGCCATTAGAAACAAGTGCAGATACTGGTCCCAGTCTCTTTGGTGGTCGGAGACTACCTTTGACAAATGGCGGTTATTGGTTCTATTCATCCGTTCTACCATTCCATCGGATTGCGGGTGTTATGCTGTCGTCCCTGTTTTATTGATCTTCAGAAGTTTGCAGACATCTTGGAAAAGAGTAGACTCGAAATTTCTACCTTGGTCTGAGTGCAACTCCAAAACAACTGATCCATTCCTTGACAATCCATCACCACCACAATGTATTTATTGCCAGAGTCGGATTCAGAAAATGGACCGGCAACATCAATGGCTATTCTTTCGAATGGACTGCCCACGTTATATTGCTTCATCGGAGCTTTTGGTCGCTTCTGAGGCCCATTACTTGCTGCACAAACTGTACATTTCCGGCACCAATCCTTAACATCTGCTTGGCAGTTCACCCAATAGAACCGTTCTCTTAACTTCCCCAGGGTTTTCGTCACTCCCAGGTGTCCTCCAGTTGTACCATCATGTAGCTCTCGCAAAACCTCTTGTCTCCTATTTCTGGGAACTACAATCTGTTTTCTGTCGTTTCCGCCTTCTGGAGTCTCCAGGACGCGCTTCAGAAGTCCAATCTCCAGGATGAGGGAGTTCCAATGAGCCCAGTACGACTTTATCGTTGGTGAGTATCGGGAAATCTCTTGCCACGTAGGTTTGCGGTCTTCTTCTTTAAACCGGATAACCTCTTTCAAATCTGGATCTAATTTCTGGCCTTTTTGGATCTCCGCAGATTGCCAATGATCATTGATGGCGGTAGTTCCACAGAGAACAGCCCTTTTTTTTCAGCTCGCTGGCAATGTTTGCAGTCATCAGGGCATGGTCTTCTTGATAGAGCATCAGCATTCTTATGGCTTGTTCCAGCTCGATGTTCAGTTTCGAAGTCGAATTCTTGCAACCGCTCAATCCACCTTGCCACCTGTCCTTCAGGATTTTTAAACTGCAGAAGCCATTTCAGTGCTGCATGATCAGTTCTCAGGAGGAATCTTTTACCATAGAGGTACTTGTAGAAATTTTCCACCCCCTTTACCACAGCCAGGAGTTCCCTGCGAGTAATGCAGTAATTCCGTTCAGGCTTGCTCAAGGTCTTGCTGAAGTATCCGATGACTCTCTCCTGGCCCTCCTGGATCTGTGAAAGCATAGCACCAATTCCGACATTGCTTGCGTCGGTATCTAATACGGAGTTTCCATCTGGCAAAGGATAACTTAGTATGGTAGCACTCGTTAAAGCTCTTTTCAATGTCTCGAATGATCGCTGATATTCCTCGTCCCATTGGTACTGCACCTTCCCTTCTGTCAGTCTAGTAAGTGGCTTTACGATGTTGGCAAATCCGGCTACGTACCGACGATAGTACGTGCATAACCCCAGGAAACTTCTTAACTGGTGGATATCTTTAGGTATCGGCCATTGATTTTCTGTTTATCAACAGCTACTCCCTCTGCGGAAACCACATGTCCAAGATATTGCACTTCTTCTTGGAACAGCTGAAACTTCTTTGGGCTTAACTTTAGTCCGGAACTTCGAAGTCGCCGAAACACCTCCTCCAGGTTCTTGACGTGGTCTTCAAATGATCTTCCAACCACGATAATGTCATCAAGATACACCAGGCATGTTTTCCATGAAAGCCCTTTTAGCACTGTTTCCATCAATCTTTCAAAAGTTGCTGGCGCATTACACAACCCAAACGGCATTACCGTAAATTCGTAAAGTCCTGAGCCAATGGTAAAAGCAGTCTTTTCTCGGTCTTCTTTAGCAAGTTCCACCTGCCAATAACTGCTCTTCAAGCCCAGGGTGGAAAACATCTTCGATCCAGCCAGCGTATTTAGGGTATCGTCTATTCTTGGAAGGGGATAGCTGTCTTTCTTTGTAGCGTGGTTTAATTGCCGATAGTCCAAGCAAAATCGAGTCGAACCATCTTTCTTTTTAACCAAGACAACTGAAGAAGCCCAAGGGCTATTTGGATGGTTCAATTACACCTTCTTCCTCCATTTCCCAGACTATTCTGTCTGCTTCTTCTCTTTTAGCTAGAGGTAGTCTCCTAGCCGACTGTCGAATGTCCCCGGTATTAATTTTATGTTTCACTAGGTCAGTCCGTCTTCTCTTCCCGTTTCCTACATCGAAGATATCTTGGTAGTTTCTAACGATGTCCCTCAATTTAACTTTCTGGTTTGGTTTCAAATTCTTAGATGAATTGGTGATGAGTCTTTCCAGTTTCTCAGATAATTTACCTTGTGCTATTTTAGCATGCTATGTGCTTCTGACTACAAAGGAAACTGTTGAACAATGGCCCAAAGTTGTTCCTTTCTTTAACACAACCGAGTAATGATTCAGGTTCATTACTCTTACTGGCACAATCTCCTTGGCACAGAGTCTTCCCCAGTGCGACTACTGTGCCTACATTTCCGTCGTTAAGTTCGGGATCAAACATCATCACTGTTCCAACTTTAGCTTTCCCATCCAGGCAATCATCTACAATGATTTCAGCTCTTTCCGGAATATTGATATCCTCTGCTAAGATGGCTCGAAGCATTATGTCATCTTTCCCACGAAGAAGTGGTGCTTACTTCTTCGTCATTCACTCGCAGAATTCCATCTTTGAAGTTTAACTGGAATTCCTTGGAGCTCATGACATCCATTCCAATGATGACTTCGTCTTCGATGTCTGCCACTAATGCCCGCTGTAGGAAGGTTGTGTTTCCCAAAGTCATTTCAATCACTATTTCACCATGGACTTTCGCTGCTTCTCCTGTCGTTCTTCGCAGTTGCCATTTTGTTGGTTTTATCATTGCCTTGTCTAAAACAATGTTGGGCCTTATAACTGTTTTTGTCGCACCTGTATCCAGCAGCATTGCACATTGCTTCTTATTAATAAGGCCACCGACAAAGACACTGCCAGCGTGGTTGCGAAGCGACATATGCGTTGCTAGTTGGGGCTTGTTGGCTACAAGTCGACGATGGCCCCTTCACATCGACCCTCTTTAGTTTTCCGACGAGAAAGTCGGGCCTCCGTTGCTCTCCTTGCAACGACTCCTTATTTATGTGTCCTACCTTACCACATTTCCAACATCTCAGTTGTCTTTTCTCGGTAAGAACTTTCTCTATTATCTTTCTTACAGAGGCTTCGTCGTTTCCGCCATCTTCTGATTCTCCGTCAAAGGTTCGGACTCTGGCTTGACCTCTGCAGGTATTTTTCGCAGCCTGGAATTCTAGCGCTCGAGCAAGTGCATCCACTAATTGAGTCGGTCGAGCTAGTGTTAAAGCTTGTCTCCCTTCGTTGTCCCGCAGTCCATCTAAAAACGCTTGTACTGCTAACCTTTCTATCATATTTTCCAGTGTTGCTGGATAAGTAAGGCGAACTAGACGGGCAATATCACCTTCAAACTCTTTTAGGGATTCATTCAATCTCTGGTGGCGATTTTTCAGTGGGGAGTGATAAACATGCTCTAAATGGGTTTGTCCATACCTCAGTTCTAAATGGTTGACCAGTTGATCGTAGTCTTCTTGCCCCGAGGTATTCAATATTTGAAAAATATCTGTAGCATCCCCTCTTAGGGGATTGCTATTGCTTTTTCCTCTGCTGACCATCCGTTTAGCTTTGCTGCAGCCTCGAATTGGCGCCGATAGTTAGTCCATGACGATTTTCCATCAAATTGTGGAGGTTTCATTTTGTGTCTTGTTCCCTCGAGTCCAATTTTCGAATCCACTACTTCCGAACTGTTTATGCTTTCGACCTTTGGTGGAGTTTCTTTCCTTTGTATCGAGATTACTTGTTCTTTTATTTTGCTGATCTCACCCTCCATTAACTGTTTTAGCTCCTCTATACGCGTGTCGTTTTCGAGAGTTGTCTGGTTGAACTCTTCGATCATTGTCTGCTTTAGCTTTTCCATCCGAGCTTCATTCTGGACTACTTTCTCTTCTAGCATTTCTGAATTTTCCTGAACCATGTTTTCCAAATTTTCTTCTAAGGATTTAGCATTTTCGTGTAATTTCTGTAGCTTATCTTCCAAAGACCTCGAATTTTCTAGTAATTTGCCTTCTAGGGTCTTAGAATTTTCTGCTAGCGTCTCCTTGAAGTTTTTAGAATTTTCTAACAATTTATCCTCTAAAGACTTAGAATTGTCTTGTAATGTTTCTTTTAAATTTTCTTCCAATTTTTTTAATAGCATAGTCATGTCTCCATTGCCAGAAACTTCAAACAAATATGTGTCGGGATCGTTACCTTCATATATTAGAGCATCTCGTAAGCGTTGTATTAATTCACTTTTCTTCCCACTAATTTCTAAATCCCTTTCCTCAAGTTCTTTTTTTAAGTCCGTCACTTTCAATTGGTCCAAATTCACTGTTTTAAACATTTTCTGTCTATTTATTTTTCACTTCTAAAGTTCCACAAATATACTTCACACCTGACACCACTGTAATGTTTTTATTTTCACACTCGGGTTCAGTTCAGTTCTTGGATTTATTTAAAAACACAGTCCAACTCACTCTAATTTATTTCCACTACTTTTACACAAATTTATATTTAGAGAAACTACTATTTACATTTTATCTTAACTGTACAAACGACCGACGAAAACTGAATGCCTCCTATCGCCAGCTCTTCTTATTTATATATTTATCTTGGAATTGTCTGGGTACATCCACGAACCATCGGGAAACTCTTTCTTTTCTGGAAGCTTTAAGGGAATTCCCAGTAACGGCAGCGGTCCGTCTGTTGAGAGACAAACATTTCGGGTTTGCAGAATTTATCGGAATAATGTCCCTTCCATGAATTGGTTGATGGCCGATTGCACCAGCTTTCGGATGAATTCTCGGAACAGTATCGTACATTGATATTAATTTAGAGTACTGAGTTTTCCCATTATCTCGGCGGAAATTCGCTTTCATTCAGTTGTCGAACGGTTTGTCGGATTAGAAGGCACATGATTAGATCTTGAATATAATTTTTATATATCTTTATCTTTAAACACTTTATTAGCTCTCAAACATAATTGTTTATATATCTGATTTACCGTTAAATTTTATCTGTAATTAATAATTGATTAGTTATTTAAATCTAAATTAGTTTGAAACTATAACTAGCAGTTGCAATTTACCTTAAGTCTTATCGTTATCTATTTTTACTTAAAATTTGAAGCGTTTCAAATTTACTTTTATTAGTTAAAGTATTTTTTCATTCATTTTGGTTATATTCAAATAGTTAATTTAGAGTGAAGAAGTTAGGGTAAATAAGGTAGGGTGCCTCACCTCATACACGTGCCGAACCGATCCTATAGAGCATATATACGCCTATACTAGTCAGGGGGAAAATTCCGTATCTATACTCTAAGGGCTATTTCTAATTGGCCAATAACTTTTTCATGTATGCCATCAATTGGGGCAAAGAGTGCCCAGATACGTAACCACAAGCCTCAAATCAAGGGGGCAAAACTCTGACAGTACGCCTTGATTCGACTTGTCCTCTGGTAGGACAGTGGCAACTCCTCGCCGCCCTGAGTTATTGGAACCCCAGCTGCTGGTTGGCATATAGCTCCAGGATCAGGACCTTGGACAGCAGACTCACCAACGGAAAGGCATTCCTACCGAGGGTATTGTAAGGCAAGAATTTATAGATTGTTTTGTTTGTAACTTCACTGTAACAGTTTTTTTATATACCTCGATTGTTTTAAATTTTGTTCTATATTACCAACTTAACTATATAGGAAACTTGGTTAATTTGTAATTAAATAAAATAAATTGTAAATTTTCGTTATCTTGTCATTGTGTGTATCCATTGGCCTGGCGCCCTTGCATAGTCCTTCTGCCAATTGAACAACGAACTCATGCCACCTGATACTAACTGAGCAGCCTATCGGCACAATATCGCCAAGACAGGTGAGAGAGGGGTGTATTGTCTAACCAACAAGATATCTCTCTCGAACGGGTTTTGTGCTACAAAATATAAACTGTTAACTCGCGAAGACATCTGCTAAGAGCATTTTGCTTACACTAAAGAATAAGGACTCCGCAGATATACAGGGTTATTCACGTATTACGACACGGAATATTATGACTAAGATACTCATTTTAGACGATATAGTTTTTTCTAGGTCGATATATACCCTTCAGAGGAACATTTTAAAATTATTTTCGTTTCGTACAGTGTGTCCCAAAAAGGTGAAACGTATGAAAGTTGTATTTTTTTAATTGACTGCCCTGTATATTATTAAATTTTTGGTATCTACGATTAAAATGACCTAAACCCTATAGTTTCTCTAATATTCACCATTTCATCAAAATGTAGTGATCATTTAAAGGGTTAGTGTCTCAGCATACTCTTTTCTTGTTTCCAACCAAATTCAGACTGGGGTCTCCTGAAGGATAATATTTTGTTTTAACTGCAAGAAACTGGCTTTCGAAAACTTTTCAAAAGTCTTCTGTTATATTTTATTAGAGACAAAAAATCGACTTTGCTTGTCTGTAGATCCCAACAAAGAATTTTCAGACTTGGTTCTCATGCAACTTGCGAGTTTTAATCCATGCTATCGAATAATGAAATTTGAAAATAACCAAAGACATTTACTTCCTTAGTACCGCTGGGTGTAAAAATATTGTAAGGCTCTTTCTGAAGTGACTTTTCGAAATTGTATACTTTTGATCCACGTGTTCGGTACTCATCAATCAAATACCAGAGTATCAGAAAAAAAAAATCAAAAGCTTCGTAAAATTCTGAGTATTCCTCCCTAATAAATTTTATTGAATTCTTAAGAGATGCCACTTTCTGTTGTACTGTTCTTCTAAAACGTCATGATTCAATGACTTGATTGTCAGGTGAATTTTCCAGTCTCTGTCGTATGGTTTCTCAGCTAAATTGTCAAATATGGGCGTTTTGATCATCTGGCGAATAACCGACTACCTTTTTTCGGTAAAGCTTAATATTTAATATTTATGAAGTATTTTGATTATTTATTAATTTGATATGAATTTATCAACTTTTAGAGTACTTACTACTGAATTAAATATTTCAATTAAAAATAGAAACCTCTGTTTTCTATGATCATCTTTTTGTATCTTTCTTTACACCTATGTTATCACGTAATTGGCAAAAATTCTAAATACCAACAAGCAACAGTAAAGTTGTTAGCGGATTGCGTTTTATTTTTATAATAGCCGTTACCCGCGGTTTCACCCGCGTACGGAATGTTCAAGCCTTCACAAAAAGAAATAACTTATGAAACATATGGGTAAGCCTATATAAAAAAATTTCCAACTTGTTTGAACCACCCTACTTAACCATAAATCCACCAATCTCGAATATATTTCACCCAAACTGCAAGTACTTATGGACCACCCAATATAACTATTTTATTCAACATTTTTTGATTCACCTTGAATAACTGTAACTCTACTTCACCCTATATTGCAACCACCCTGTATATGCTGCTGTTTTATAATTTTTTGAACACCTGACTTATAACTTTTCCCTATCCTATATTTCAGCTATGCAACTGCTTATGGTGTACCCTGTATAACAATTATTTCAGATATTTTTTTAACCACCTTTTAAAGTAAAATTTCTGTTTACTCTATATATTAATCAACCTTTATATGAGCTTTTTCTAACATTGTGTTACACACTCTAAAAATGTAATCTTGCTTCTCCCAATATTTCAGATATTCCATATAGTAGAATGCAACTGTTTATGGTCTACCCTATATAACAATTTTTTTAAAACTTTTTTGATCCATCCTAATGGAAATGATGTGGAACCCTTCGTGAGGCACAAATATAAAATCATAATTTTTCACCCTAACACCAAAGTTTTATTTAAACCCTCACGCAAACTGCAACTGGTTATTGGCCACCCTATTTTATTAAAAAAAAATTTAACCGCTTTGTACAACTAACTCCATTTCCATCTACTTTAAAACCAATTGAGTAATTGAATTACCCAACATGGTAGAAGTTATTTCGCTATATCTACCGTTTTTGTCAATTTAGAGAGATAAAATGTCTACAAGATTTTAAGTCAAACTATAGTCTTCGCAACAAAAAAAGATTCAGCAAAATCACTTAAGTAGTTTTTACGTGATGCCCGAACAAACAAATTAACAAACAAACAAACAAACAGACGAACTTACAATTTTATAATAGTAATCTGGTTGCATTTGTAAGCAGCAGATAATTGCGCAAGACAATAACAAGAAATTACCACTAAGATATTTTTTCTTTGTAATTTATATTTTCGTACTTTTAAGTTGATTTTTTTCTCTTAATTAAATATCATTTGTTGTTCTATGAATTATTTATTTATTTATTTATTATTTATTTATTCTGTTATATAATTATATCTTTCAAAATACATACTTTGTTATGTTTTATAAATACCCACTTAGCAAGCACCTTTAAGTGAAATATATTTTTTAATTAAAAAACATACAAAAACTCAGGATATATCCATTTTATTGAAAAATTTTTATTTTATTAGATAATTATATCATATTTGTAAAACAACAGACAAATTCCAGTTCATACTTTGAGTTGAATGTGCCTATTATAGAACTAATTGTTTGAAATTTTACTCATCCGAAGAAAGGAGTGCCTGAGGACGTCTATACAAATGATCAATAGTCACACTCCTTCAAATTGTATGTAGCAGGTATTTTCAGAATTCAAAATTAATCATATAAAAGAAACTTCCATATTAATTTCGAAAATTTACCAACAGCATACCCAATTATAAGTTTTCGCATTGTTGACTGTTATGAGGTTGGTAGTATTTTATTTGGCGGGATTATTTCATGTTTTTGAGCAACGTAATTGGTAATAATGAGCTCTTGAAATGTAATTACGAATAGATGGGAATGGAATGGTTATTATCATTTCAGTGATAATGACAATAATTGCCAAGAGAAGATTGTTTCAAGACTTTTAACAATTTAGGTGTCTGTGATAGTTTAAGCGTAAATATATGTTAGAATAAAGGTTGTCTTTAATCTGCTGCAGAAATTTAGCAAGAAAATTTTTATAAATTTGAATGATTTAATTAGTAATAGCTGCTTAGTACTAAATTTTTGATTGCTTAGCATTTACTGAAAATAATGGAGAAACTTGAGAGATTGCCTTGATTATTCTCATTTGATATGTGAATATGTTGCTACAGCGTCTAGCATAGATTGTTCTGTATTTTTATGGGGTGATATCAATTATATAGTCAAAATGTTATGTTGTCTTTTGGTCATTTTATTCTCAAAAATGTACCATAAAACAGGAATTAGAATGTATTTAGGCATTTCTGCCGTAGTTTCCGGTCTACATTTTGTATATTGCGATTTTCGAACATATATTGATTTAGAATTGTCATCACATATCTCGGTCTCTATGCTTCATGCCGAAAATTTCCAAAAAGCAATAGTGGAAACTCTACTAATTACAAAAGAATATTTTATTTGAAAATATTTATAGTTTTTCTTGTTTCCAGTTTTAGGAAAAGTCAAGAATTGATTGAACTGATGGCGCGGACAGTATGGAAGTGATAGTATTCTTCTTATTCTTGTCCGTAACACATACTGATTGGACTGGCATGTTGTGTCTAAACATTTGTCCAGGATTTTGAGTATACATTTTAGCACTAAACCGTTGGAAAAAATTTAGTCATAGTGGTTTCACTTAACTAATTTTAACAGCTTCATGTTGACAAAATTTCAGATATAGTTGTGCGACAACTACATTAGTTAGATTGTGTCAGTTCAACCTCCAGGAGAGTTAAACTGCGACACTTCAAAATAATTAAATGAGAATAAATGCCAAATATATTGCATATTACCTCCCCAATCCTTTACCCTATAGGCAGATCACCTGGTCCTAGTGCTTTATTATTTCACATTTTTTGTAACCCCTTTTTTATTTCTTTAACTGTATTCTCTTCTGTAATGAGGTTTTCTAAGTCTTGATTAACTAAGCCAAGGTATAAGTATTCTTTTCTATTCCAAAATAATAAATCACTATAGGGGTCTATTCAGACTTCTGTTTTTATAGCAATTATTTTTTTATTTCATTCCTATTTTTTCTTAAATCATTTATTTCAAGCTTCTCTAGACCAAGATCCTCCTAACATTGAACTTATTTGCGTTCATTTGCTGTTCCATACTTTGTTTTTATTTTTTTTATTAGTTCTCAACCAAATACCTGTGTATGATATATCCCTTTCGATCATCTTTATCTTTAGTAGTTAATAATGACTCATGTAGTTTTTGATACTTGAAGATATGACTCTCCAAGAAGAACAAGCAATATATTTTAAATTTTTCGTTTTTAGTTGCAGATATTTTTATTGATATGTTTACTTTGAAAGAATCCGTTTAAAATGTTTAGAGAATGTTCTTCGCATAGCGCTATCCATATTGTTCCATTTTTATTCACCACATGTCCACAGTGTTATCCAATAACTCTATTGTTGAGAGCTTTACAGACCATTCCTATAAAACCCCTTAGGATTATAACCTTATGTTTAGTTTTTGTCTTGTCTAGTACATCACAGACTTTGTCGGAAAGTTTTTCTTATATCTTTAAATCAGAGTTGTCAGGGGTGAATATATTCTAAAGATTCTAACTTTTCTTCCTTTAATTTCTAAATCCACTGTTATTATTCTGTCGATACAACATTTCTCGTACATGGGACCGGCTGGGACAATTTTGGAGGTAGTTAGTCACCCTTCGTCCTTATTGTTTAGGTTTACAAAGTAAGATGAAACAAAAAATGGAACTTTTGTTTATAGATTTTTTTATGATAATAAGAGCTCAAAGTGGATTACGCAACATTTATTGTGCAATGGCCTGACATTCATCAAAATTCGTTTAATGACTGTGACTAAGTTTTATAGATCTTACTTTTCCAAAGAAAAATCTAATGAGTTTGACAACCTTGGATTTTTTTTGGTGATTTTGAAGGATACTTTGTTGGTCCTCTTCGACCAATCCATACACCAGGATACCTCTGATTTAAATATTCACAAATTACAAGGACATAATTAGGACGTGCGCCATCTGATGAAATGTCAACTCTTCGGGATTGTTATTGTCATTATTTTCAAGCGTTTCTGTCCATGCACGATCGATAGGATCTTCTAATAATTACGGAAGCATTTCTTCATTTAGAATCCCGAGAAGGAAACAGGGCCAAATAAACATAAATTCCATTGCAGACGTTTCGTTTCTCAGTGTATTGAGGGTGAAATTATGGAATAGATGTGGATTTTCGTAAAAAAGTCTAAAACTAAATTCGGATTAATTGCCATTCGTTCAGTCATAATCTCGCAAAATTACAAAGGTCTGTCAAAGTACCTTTCGTTTTTTATGTGAATACTCTTGCGGAATTTTTTACCCACTAAAGATAGTTGCCTGGTGCTTAATGTAGTGTATGTATTGAAGTGGCTCAAAACAGTAACTTCCAATTCCTCGCTTCCTAATATCCTTTAATTTGGAGGAATTGGTTTTCATTTTGTTATATATTCCAATAGGTTCATCAAAATAATTTTACAAAGTGTACAATTATAAATAAAAGTCTCGATTATGTTTACATATCTCATAAAAAGTATTAAATAAACAAAACATGTACCCACTGTTGCAAAATTCAAAGAAAGGATTAAATAAATCTCTGTTAATTGCAGCTATTGCTATACGATTTTAAATGAATTTTCGATGACAGGGCGGACTGCAAAGTGCTTTCAATTGCACCGAGTCTGATATGAAATTCACCCCCGGGATCACCGTCGATGATCCGGGACCAGTCCGAGCTCGTCAACTCTAGAGTCCCGAAGGAAACCAGTCGAACGCTTCGGGGGAAACTTTCGTTAGTTTAGATTACCGTTAAATACCCGGCATTCCGGTTGGGGGATCTGCCTGCAATTCATACTCCACAACAGGGCTGGCAACCGCAATCCACCGAATGATACTGCTTGCCAAAACAGAAACGGATGTTCAGCCCATTTCCTGCTGGCTCTAGACCCACAATTTATGTGACGTCATCTCTCGAAAAGGGCGTCGAAAAGATTTTAAATAAATCATAAGTTTAAAATTATTAGAGAAACACCGCTTTAGAGTTTGATAATACTCGTATAATAGCTGATTATATTAGTTGAATTTATGAAAAGATGTATGAGTAGACAAGTGTATCTAACATAATTACTCCATATTGCAATAAAATTATTTTCATCTGATAATATATTTTTTAGTTATCTCATAAACTATTATTATTAACTAAAAACGAGTTTCTTTTATACAGTTATTTGAAAATTGATTTATTAAGTGATATAAAAAACTAAGGTTTCGTCTCAACAATTATCTGGAATTTTATAATAATTTCCAACTGTAAAAATTACATAATCCTGTTCCGGAGCAAGTGTCATGTTCTGTCAACTGCTAATCTTTCTTTACCTGAAGTGGTATGCTGACCGAGTCTTTGCAGAATGTGACCAACTAAAAATGCGAGGTACTGTATCTGTGAAACTATCCATCGTAGAGGCTTGCGGCAAAAGATTTTTTACAAAAACGGAAAGACTACAACCCGGAAAATCTTTTAAAGTTTCTGAAATGCCAGTTAGGGGACCTGACTGCAATCTTGAACATAAAAAAGTGAAGTTCTGTGAATTCCGCTATATTTACCTAACAAAAATATCTTATCTTTAAAATCGAGGATATTTTAACGTTTTTTGTTTGACAATTTTTCTTATATTTATAAAAATAAAGCAGTGGGTGTATTTAAATGTTTTCGTAAGAAGCACACTTTATCTTTGAAATAGCTGAACAGATTTTAACTTGGGCTAGTTGAAAAGAACTACAAATGTTTTAATATTTTTTTCCAGCATTCCGACAGAAATGGTTAATTTTCTCAAAAAAAAGATTTTTCTGGAAATATTTTTATGTTTTGGCCCTGAAAAGAACCGATGTAAACAAGAAAAGTTTTTAGTGTCCCCACTCTATGACCCGTCCCCCCGCCCCGTTCTCAGTATGTAACGTATTGCACTACGAATCCGGTTTTTCTATCTTCCCTGGTTGTAGGGTGTGTTTTATACACGATCTCCACTAACCGCCCCCATAAATAAAAATCCAGACAAGTTAGGTCTGGTGATCGCAGAGGCCATGGAAACAGACTATTTCCTTCCAATCCACCGCTGTTGAAATCCTGCATTAAAGTGATCTCGGATAATAATAGAATACAATACAAGATTTGCCTTGTTTGCAGTGACACATTTTCCAACAACAATGGTAATTTATTGGCTAAAAATCCAAGAGAGACATTGCCATTTAGGGATTGCTCGAAAAAATAAAAGCTGCTCAAAATAAATCCAAACTATTGAGAGCTATTAACAATTTGAAGATTATTTATATCTTGAATAGGTATTCGTTTTTATGGCCAGCTTGGATCAATTGCCTTTTTCATATGAGTATGCATTTAAAAAAAAATATGCCTTTTGTTATTAGCATTACTTACTACTAATATTTTATTTTAAAAAATGAATTTCCGTATTAGAGTTTCTTTTGCCTAAATCCTAGGTCATGAACAATATATCCAGTTGCGGTTTACGTGAGCTTGTTTAAGCATCATTTAGCTATTTTTTACTGAAAAAAAAAAAAATCATACAGAATCGGAATGTCGAAATAAGTACTGCAGCGGCGACATGCGAAACTAACAAAATTTATAACATAATATAATTATAACATTTGCAGCCGAAAATAGTTTTTATCGACTAGCTCATATTCGTTAAAGTCGACTGAGTTGTTTTGAAAGTACAGGGTGTTTGTACGAAAAAAGTTGAATACCTCCACCACTTTACTTTATTTTTAGAGATACTGCAAAAATAGTCAAAAATGTCACATTATCCTCGACTTTAAAAATTAGGTATTTTTTTGGTTGGATAGTAGAGTACAATTCAGAGAAACTTCACTTTTTAAGTTCAAGATTGCACTTACAATGATCTATCTAAACAACACAGCTCATGATTTGACTTCGTAATGAAACCTTATATACTCTTATAAATTTCGTGGGTTTAATTAAAAACTATGCAACTCATATTCACTTTCACTTTTCTAGAACTTTTATTTACATCAAATTGTACAGAACAGCTGATTCAAATCACAATAACATTACAATATATGCTCGTCGTCGCTGTCTAACTGACTCCTCCAATTAAGGATCTCTCCTTTATAAAACATGCATCGAAAATTCTCGTGCAATCAATCATCAATTCTACAGCTGCCGAGCCATTTCGAAAACAATTTTTTTCTCAAAGCGATCGGTGTCGTGCTGGAATGAAACCAGGGCCGTTAAAGGAAATTTCGTTACACCGCCACCCCTTAATTCTGATCGACCCGGTCAGAAACATCCTCTCCATGGTAGGGAGCGAGTCGACCTAAATGGACCACCTTAATCTTAAGCCTGGGGTTTCGACGGATCCGATAGACGACGTCATTAATCCTCTTGACCACCTCGTATGGACCATCCCAGGTGGGTGTAAGCTTTAGGGATTTACCCTTGCTCCGTTGGGGGTTGTACAGTCAGTCTTTGTCCCCTCTCTTGGAACCCGTATCGCGTTTTCATCCGGTCACTGGTGGTCAACATCTGCGTTCGGGCTAATTCGTGTATTGCCAGCATGTTATGTCGGAGCTTGTCAGCATAATCGTCGATGTCTTGGGACGGTTCTTCGGGGCTGCCAAAAGCCAAATCGCAGGGCAATCGCAGCTCCTTTCCGAATAGGACCCTGGCTGAAGTCAGGGCTGTGTTGTTATGTACGGCAGAGCGATATGCCAACAGGAATAGAGCAATATGCTCATCTCAATCATGCTGGTTATTGCTGACGACCTTGGATAGGTGTTCTTTCAAGGTCCTGTTGAATCTTTCCACCATTCCGTCCGACTGTGGGTGTAATGGTTTGTTCTCGTTTTCCTGATCACCAGCATCGTGAAGACCTTCTGGAATACATTCGATTAGAAGTTACGCCCCTGGTCTGAATGTAGTTCCATCGGGACGCCAAACCTGCTGAATAGTTCTTCTACTAGCACCGTCGCTACCGTGGTTGCCTCTTGGTTGGGTATCGCATATGCCTAAGGCCATTTGTTGAAGTAATCCATTGCGACCAGAATGTATTTGTTCCCCCTCTCAGACTCGGGAAACGGACCGGCGACATCGATGGCACATATTGTACTGCTGCATTTTGCCCTTGGTCCGGGTCTTCGGGCCCTTACTGGCTGCACAGGTGGCAATTTCCGGCACCAAGCTCTGACGTCTTCAAAGTAATTTACATCGCTGGCGAACTTTGTCTAGGGTTTCGTTCATGCCTAGATGCATATATTTGGCTGTACCTTTTTCTTAAAAACTACCAGTTGGGATTTGGTTTCTCGGCCATCGGTGCTTTCCCAAACTCGCTTGAGCATTCCATTGTCTACTCTTAGAGAGTCCCATTGGGCCCATAACGACTTCAGCAGGCCCGAGTATCTAGCTACCTTGTCCCATCGTGGCCTGGGTGCCCCTCCCGTTTTGACTGACAAGATTGTTTCGATGTCTGGATCAGCCATTTGGTCCTGTATGCACTGTTCCGTTGTCCAGTCTTCATTGGCCTGCACTCGGATCTGTCTGATGGAGATCCCTCTCGTTGTTCCGTCTTCAGACAATGTCCGCATTCTGCTCTACAGGGTCTTCTGGATAGGGCATCGGCATTATTGTGTAAAGGGCCGGCACGGTGTTCCACCTTGAAATCGTATTGCTGTAATTTCTCCATCCACCGGGCCAGTTGTCCTTCCGGTGTCTTCATGTCCAGCAGCTAGTTGAGTGCGGCATGATCTGTTCGGATTAAGAAATGGCGACAATAAAGGTATTTGTCGAAATGGTCTACAGCCCTTTTTATTGCAAGAAGTTCTTTTCTGTTGACGCAATAATTTCTTCCCGGTTTCAAGGATCCACGGCTGTAGTACTCTATCACCCTCTCTTCACCATCTTGCAACTGAGATTGGACGGCCCCCAAACCTGTGTTGCTGGCGTCGGTGACTAAAATGAACTTGCCGGACAGTGTAGGAAAGGCTAGGATTGGGCTGGAACATAGTGCTGCCTTCAGTAGCCTGAATGATGTTTCGCAATCCTGATTCCAACGGAAGGTCTCTTTCTCAGTGGTCTGCCGATATAGAGGAGCGGCACGGTGGCAAATCCCTCAACAAACCAATCACGGATGGCTTCTAGTTTGTCTTCGTTGGTGCGGATTCCCTGACTCGGAAACGCCGTTGCCCAAAAACTCTACTTCTTTTTGGAACAAGGAACATTTCTTCGGGTTGAGTCTCAGGTTGGCGTTACTTATTCTGGAGAATAGTTCGCCCAGGTTCTTCAGATGGTCGTCAAATGTCTGACCCATGACTAGAATGTCGTCGAGGTATAATAAGCACGTCCTCCAGGTTAACCCGCTCAGGACATACTCCATTAGCCTCCCGAATGTTGCGGGAGCATTCCATAACCCAAAGGGTATGACCGTGAACTGAAACAGCCCTTTACTGGCGGAGAACGCTGTCTTCTCTCTGTCGTGTGCGTTTAGACCAACCTGCCAATATCCACTTTTTAGGTCTAGTTCGAGAACCAACGGCAGCATCCTAGTGTGGTCAGAGTGTCATCGATTCGGGGTAGTGGATAGTCTTTCTTCGTGACATAATTCAGCTTTCTGCAATACACGCAAAATCGGGTGGTTCCATCCTTCTCTTTAACCAGCACGACCGGGGCAAACCATGGGCTGATGGAAGGCTCAATAACTCCATTTTGTAACATGGACTCGATGTTTTCCTCGACTGCCTGTTGTTGTCACAATGGTAGTCGTCTAGGTGGTATTCTGATGGGTTGAGCCTTTCCGGTATCTATTTGATGCTGGATCATGTTGGTGCGACCAGTGGTTCCATCTTGACTGTTAAAAATTTGCCAGGGGTTTGTGATAAATTGTTTGGCTTTCTTCTGGTTCTCTGGTGTCAGGTGAGTCAAATGGTCAGCAAACTGTTGTAGGAACTCTTTATTGGGCCCTGTCTCCTTCAACGACGTCTGGTACGATTCTTCGCAATTGATAAAGGTCTCTACTGGCTGGAAAAAAGCTATCTCTTGACCATTGGTAATTCTGATGTCGTTGTTGGACTCTGATTGGTATATCTCGTCCGGTTTTAACTATAGCCCGTCCAACTATGTAGTCAGTGTACGGGCTCCACCATTCCAATGCAGCTCCCAGGATGGCTGTCTAGCTGCACATGAATAATCTGTTCCGTTCGACCGGGAATTCTGGCTGGAGATTTTGCTACAATTTTTATGGAGGTCGATGAGCTGTGTCAATACAAATTCCTCATTTAGGAATCGAAGAACATCATATCTCGGGTCGAACATAAATCCATGCTGGCTGATTAGGTCCATACCCAGTATAAAATCGTCCTCAATATTCGCTACCAGGACCCTATGCCCGACCATTATGTCCCCTATCTGTAGCACGACATCTGCCTCATCCTGTATTGATATGGACTCGCCGGTGACTGTTCTGAGTTGGACGTTACTGTTAGCTGGCCGGATCTCCGATGACCTCAAAACCCTGGACGTGGCAATGGACACAGCGGCGCCAGTATCGATGGTGATGGTAACTGCTCGGCCATTGGTGGTGCCCCTGATGACTAGACTGCTGCTATCTCGGCAAAGTCCCCAGATATTTAGGGTATTGGGGGCTGGTGGAGGGTCAGTCAGCATTCGCCCCCTTATGCTGACAGGCTGACGGTTCCTGGACATGTGGCTGTTCTGTTGGTTACCCCTGGTCGGTGATCGTTCAGGTAACCTTACTCTGCAGTATCTCTGGTATCAGTTCTCTGTGACTCTGCTAATAGTTTGTTCATATCAGCCAACAGTGCTTGAAATTGTGACTCTTCCTGGTTGAAGGAAACTGATCGGACCCTCGGCTTGGACATATTCATGACAGCCTCTACTTCCAAGGCCCGAAGTAAAGCTTCATTACTTTTCTTGGACGCCACTCAGTCTTACATTTCTTTGTACTTCCACAACTCTGATACCGTTTATAAAACTCTTTGTGGCCAACTGGTCTTGCGTTTCCTCTGGCAGGTCTGGGTAGGACATGTGAACTAACCGTCTAATCTCTGCTTCGAATTCTTGGAGGCTTTCACAGGTTTTTGCGTTTTTCGACTCAGTTGGACTTTGTATTCCTGGCTCAAGGATTGATTGTCTTATCTCTTGTCCAGAATGGCGATGATCTTGTCGAAATTACCCTGTTCATTGACTGGAATGCTTTGGAGGAGTTCTAGGGCCGGACCTCTTAACGAAATTACCGTAGAAGTAGATTTTTCTTGATTATCCCATCCATTAGCTATAGCCACTGCTTCAAATTGCTGTTTATACATGGGCCAAGATGAACTGCCGTCGAATGTTGGTGGTTTACTAAAGGAACCTTTGGTACTCACGGTGTGCTGGTATTTTCCTCGCTGTAAGGCCTGTTGCATTTTTTTGATTTCTGTTTCTACCTTGTTTTGGATGGCACTGATTTTAGCTTGTACTTCACTGACTTCACTTTGTACCGTGTTTTTAATGGAACTGATTTCAAATTTCGCCTGGCTCTGGATGGAATCGATGTCATCTACTTTGATTTCAAGAGTCTCCACATTCGTTTTTAGGATCTTTATGTCGTCGTTTATTCTATTTATGTCTGATTCAACTATTCTCATTCGTTCATTAACTGTTTCATTAACTTGCGATACTATTTGCATTAATTGTTCAAATTGCAGTTGTCTTTTTCTTCTAATATTTTGGACTCGTTTTTTCTCGTCAATTCAGTTAGAGCTTATTTTTCTACAAATTTCGAGAACAATCCTTCAATTAAATTATGTTGTTCAGTTTTCATAGTGGAAACAGGATTTTCTAATTCTACTTTACGTTTTTCATCGATATTAGTGACAAGATTTCCTAACTCAACTTTAAATTTATCATCAAAAGATTTCACTAATCTTTGTTGAATTTCTTCTTGATGTTGTTTCTCTTTCTTGTCACGTTTTTCTAGAATCTGGGCTATTTTTTCCGTAACCTGCTTGACTATTTTTTTGGTAGTTTCGTCCATTTTTTCCTTGATACTGGTTTCTATAAATCAAATTACGATTTTAACTGCACCTAATCCTGCACTTCTGATCACCAAATTGTTATAAATTTCGTGGGTTCAATTAAAAACTAATATTCACTTTCACTTTTCTAGAACTTTTATTTACATCAAATTGTATAGAACAGCTGATTCAAATCACAATAACATTACAATATATAGTTGCCGAGCGATTTCGAGAACAATTGTTTCCCCAAAGCGATCGGTGTCGTGCTGGAATCAAACCAGGGCCGGCTTAAGGAAATTTCGTTACAATACGAACGTGACGTGACGGGTGCACGTGCGGATTTTTTTTATAATTGATATTAAAACAATTAAAATGAAAAATATTAACATAAAAATGAATCAAAACCGACCTAACGATGATAAAACGCCGTTTTTAATGAATATTGTGCTAAATTGTGAGTATTTTATTACGAAAAAACAATAGATGTCTCAAGGAAAGAATTACGAAAGCTTATGTGACCTCACAGAGACCTATCCATTAAGGTGATTACCTCTTTGGAATTCCTGAGATGCTGAGTTTGAACAGGTTCCCAGCAAACCTATTTCTCTCAAATATAATTGTAATGTCTTCGATGCACATTCCATAGAGAATATTCAAAAAATGTATGAATTAGATGTTGCGGTTTAGTTCAATGCTGGTTCAATGCAAGTATATAATTGACGAAGGACCTTTCGCAATCAATAAACACGTAAATTATTTCACCAAATAAAAGTTAGTCACTGACCTTTTACGTCGAAGCTCTGCAAAGGGTGTTTTCTTGGTTCTTCTTTCTTCAGAGGCTAGTCCCGTAAGCAGGAACAGTTTCTTAGAGCTTCGTCTGGACAACACGTTACACAAAAAATAGCGACGTAATGTTCATTGATTGAGCATACAAAAAAAGCGGGTTTAACAACAAATGATGCGCTTTTGTAAACACAAAAGAAACAAAATGAAAGCGGTTTAGCGGTCGTTACGATCGAAGCTAATAACTCGCGAAATCGTAACACTATAACAACAATAAGCGGCATCTCTTCAGACGGAATCAAAGCCACCGAAAAGTTCGGAGTACATTGCACGAAACTCCCAAGCGTCTTAACAGCTAGGGATCCGAAACACGAATGTCAATACTGTCTATATTTTACACGTATAAAACGTTTACAATTAGCATTAGCGCGACGGAATGTTTTAGAAAAGGTGCAGAAGTTTAAAAATCAATGAAGTAATTCATTCAAGTTGAAAACAATACACTAAACAAACTGCGGGAACGCACCAATAATTGTTCATAAATAAATATTTTGTTGACAGCCACTGAATTAATTAATAAATTCACCTATCCATTAAGGTCATTACCTCTTTGGAATTTCTGAGATGCTGAGTTTGAACAGGTTCCCAGCAAACCTAATTCTCGCAAATATAATTGTTCATAAATAAATATTTTGTTGACAGCTACTGAATTAATTAATAAATGCACCTATCCATTAAGGTCATTACCTCTTTGGAATTCCTGAGAGGCTGAGTTTGAACAGGTTCCCAGCAAACCTATTTCTCTCAAATATAATTGTTCATATATAAATATTTTGTTGACAGCTACTGAATTATTTAATAAATGCCACTGACAACGAAGTCGGTTTAATGCTCTAAAACATTTGGGATATAAAATCGTTTGTTCTCAATAAATCATAAGTATAGATAATATAGAAAAGAGAAGTGGTCAACGGCTACAAATATGTTTGCTAACGAGAGCCTATTGGAAACCCTCCAAAACCAAATTTTCAAATTTATAACATGTTTAGTTTCCTTAAAAGGCCTAACGTACCACCTGGTTAGAATAACTTTCCATAAACATTATTTTGGCATAAAAATTCTAGCAAGTATGAGTTTAACCAAAAGTGTTGACATGGTAATTGTTTTTCTGAAACTTTACTAAAATTATTGGTTATTCATTTTAATGAGGAATGTTGAAAATAAGTAATATAAAAACAACGTAATTTACTTTGTTGGCGGTAAGCCAAAGAAAAAACTGCAATACGAGTAAGGCACTAATCCACAGATTTATAAGATTAGACAAAGCTGAAACTTTGGAAAGCATTGTGAGGCATTGGACGTGAATTTAAGCACCTGCAAATTAAACATTTCTTTACTTTTAATCCACATTTTATTGACTAGGAAGCTCTCATGTTCGTTAACAACTCAAACTGTTTTGATTGTTAGTTAGAATTACGAAAATTGCGTAGAAAATTTATGAAAGGATTACTTGATGCTTTATTGCTCGGGACGGGTTTTAGGGCGATAATTGATCTACGTTTTTCCATTTCTAAACAGTAACTTTGAAAAATTTTTGGTAAACTTTCAAACCTATTCATTCATCCGAGTCGGAAGTTGAGGATCGAAAACGCAAATATCTTAATTAAACTGTTTTGTTTAATGAGATAAGACCACATTATTAAACAGTGTAGTTTAGTTATTAAACTATTAAACATTTATGTAAACTACGAATATTTGAAGTGTAAAAAGTGGCAGATTTATTTCTATGTTAATTCTGATTTTGGTGGATTTCCTCTTATACCGAACATAGGTGTCAGTTGGTTATTTTAAATAAAAAATCTCCTGTTTTACTGATTTTGGTATTCTTGTTGAATTTAAACATATCTTTGGCAATAATTGGAATTGTATGAGTAAAATGAAAATTGTGCAAAATTTTAGATCTAGACAATACACATACTCATGTTTAGAAACTCAAATTTTATATATTTAAATTTATTTGTATTCAACAAACTGTAGTATTTTCTGAGGTAGTTTCTGAGAAATGTCAAAAATTAGGTAAAGTTTTTATTTTTTTTTGGGAATAACACCACATAAACTTGGAAGTCTGTATATTTCAAATAGTCCAAGCGTTTCAAGGTGTAAACCAGACCCTCTTTTCAATGGGGATTATCAGTTATATGGTTCAGGTTGTAATATGAAGGAAGTGGTAATTGATTATAAAATAATTACTATGTATTCATTGAAATGGTAACTTTGGAGAGTACTTGAGCACTAAGCTTAAGAAATAATCTTCGACATCTGACTTTTTCAAACACACTGGTTGTTAAGAACTAAATTATGTGGCACATACATTCTAATTGGCATATTTTGAATAATTATGTACATTACAATGATTATAATAGATCAAAATTATGAAAATGCTTGATAACGAAAGCTACCGTAGATTTCAGTTATAGGAAACTTGTTTCAAAATAAGGCCGTCATTACGTTATCAGATCTTTTATGAAATATCTTTTATAAAAAATCTTTGTTAAGATAGCTTTTATCACATTTATACCGATAGTCGTAACTTTGATATAAGATATGACGTCAATTCTCAAAGAAAATGAAATATGCCCGGCGAGTATAATTGTACATAAAAAATCTTAATTTCTGAATAAAAACAACTCTGATTTTGTATAATGAAACCGAGACAAAGTCTATATAATACAAATTAACAGGTAAAAGCAAGTAATGAAAATTGTTAGTATTATTGGGATCTGTCAAATGGGCAGGGGCCCAAAAGCATGGCTCGTATAAGAGAAGTTTCAAATACGGGCTACAGTTTTGCGTGCAATTGTGGATTTCAGACTGAAAAATAATGCTAAAAGTAAGTGAAATATGTAACTAGGCTTATATGGAACTTTGTTCAACTAGAACAGTCATAGACAGTCATATAATACAAATTGGTAAAAATAAAGTTCATAGCGTAGTGCGTCAAAACATCAAAGTTTGATGGAACCCTTCTATTGGTAGATTTTAATTAAATGGTAGAATAATGTGTTAGGAGAATATTACGAAATTGTTGTATATTAATAGGTTAGTTCTTAATCTTAAAATATTTATTTACTTCTCTTTAATGTTAAATTTTCCAGTTATCAGTGAATCAGTTATTTTGTTACAGTTTAATCATCAATAGCTGCCATTATTGTTATCGAACACTGTTTTCTACAGAAATGATATTAGTAAAATAGAGGAATTATCGTTCACGTACATCCCTGTGCTTGAAAAAGGTCTTTCAGGGAAACTTTAGACAAGCATGCACCTCAAGCTTCTAATTGATCTTTTCGTTTCGATTGTCCAAATAAATTTATGGAGCCCAAACGACCTTTTTATAACTAAGTAATGAAAACTTATCTTCACGACTTTATTAGAAGCGCTATCACATTGTTGTATTCCAGTATCAATGAGTCATATATTTGGTAAATTGCTTTTATTAAAATTAATAATAAGTTGACTATTCAGAATCAACTTACTACTGTAGGCGCATTAATTTTTTCCTGATAACATTATATGTCACCAGAAGGACGTATACCCATTTAATAGATTGCTAGCAATAGCTATTAAGAAAAAAAACCTGACTGGATTTAAAAGTCAGTTACTATGCTGATACAGTTAAGGGTACATATTTTTGTACTTAAACAGTGAGCTATATATCTTATTTATTTATGTTCATAAGTAGAAAATAAAGGGTATTGTAGAATCTTAAATAATCCTTGAACTATTCACATCATGCGTCTCAGCTCTTCTAATAAGTTTTGGTTATACTTTTTTGGCATGTATCTTTTCTCTGGTATTGCGTGTGTAATGTTTTTATTTTCACACTCTTCGGGTACAGTTTAGTTATTGGTTTTATATATAAACACAGTCCAACTCACTCTAATTTATTTCCACTGCTTTAACACAATTTATATTCTCAGAACTATTTACAACTTATCTTAACTATACCGCAGTCGTATAGTGAATGAATGCTAGCTGCCCGTATTTATATATTTGTCTCGGAACGAGGCAATTGGAAATGTGTTCTCGAAGATTCGATAAATTCGACGAATTCCCAGTAACGCTAGCCGTCGGCCTCGGATCGATAGAGTCCATCATAAATTACGTAAGATATGTTAGGGTGGGTGGATGTCTGCAAAAATTATACGAAATCTTATATGGGGGTAGGTGGCTGTTTGACATGAATTTTACAGAAGATTTTTGAAATATTAATTTTTCATTGCTTATGACTTTTATTTGCTTGAATTGACTATTATCAATATCTATGGAAGACGTTTAATTATACTTGATAAGCATTTTCAAATATAAGCATAGTTATAACATTAACTATTGTTTAAATATTTCATACCCGTTATTTAATATATGCATGTGATTACAATAACATAAGAATTAATATGTTAGTCTGAAGTTGGTAAACAATGTAACTAGTTCCTCAAAGTTTCCTTGGACTTCCATCGTCTTCAAGTGGTTGATCTCACAACGTTTCAATAGCTGCGTATCTGCTATCGTCATCGGGTGAATGATAGGAAATTCAGAGTATCGGTCGTATTTATATTATACCCTTAACCGGTCATGCGTCGCAGGTCATGGTCTCCAAATATTTTTAATTTGGACGCTGGGCTCGCTAATTATATTTTCGTTCGAGATTATATATGCTGTCTCTATGAATTTTCTTTTGTACCAGTGCTCTTCCTCGTGAATTGCTCTAGCCTGGTCCTAGTTGATATTATGGTGTTCGGTCCATGCGTGATTAGCTAGCCCAGACTTCGTTACCTCTGCCCTTTGAGTACCTGTGCGGTGTTCCTTAATCCTGGTGTCCAGCGGTCGCTTTGTCTCTCCAATGTAAATATTGCCACATTCACACGGTATGCTGTATATACAGTTATTTGGTATTGCTGATGCGTCGGGCCTCGTTCTTGTTATCATGCTGCTCAAGGTGTCGTTGCTTTTGAAGATAATTCTGATTCCATAGCTGTGTGCAATTCTTCTAAGTTTCCCCGACAGGCCTTTAGCATACGGTAATAGTAGAGTTGCTACCTTGGTGTCCTCTTCTTGCCTAGTTGGTTTGTCCACCTCTTCAAACGTCTTGGTAATGATCGTTTCCGGATATCCATTCGCCAAAAGGTCTTCTCTAAGTTTCACTTGTTCTTCTTTGAAGTCTTCTGGTGTACTGCAGATATTTTTGGCTCTATGGATTAGTGTTTTGATGATGCAAGTTTTCGTTGCGGATGGGTGGTTGGAATTGTAGTGAAGGTATAATCCTGTATGCGAAGGGAAAATACAAGTCACTGCCTACTGATCTAACATCCAAAATAGAACGAAAACTTACAACACTCTCAGAGATCATGCTGAATACATTCTGCCCGAGACAAGGAGAAAATTGACGCCAAATCACAACACACCACCACATCTTTATGGACTACCCAAGATACACAAGGCTGGAGTACCTCTCAGACCGATTACAAGTTCGCGCAACTCACCATCGAAATTCCTTCTACCAATCATCCAACCTTTGGAGGGCAAAACATCATCGCACGTAAAGGACTCAAAGCACTTTGTCGAAATCATCGGATCCATGGAACTTGGGCCAAAACATCGCTTAGAAAGTTTCGACGTTGAAAACCTTTTCACGAACGTACCACTAGACGGATCTCTCAACATAGTGAGAAAGAAACTTTACTGAAGACGAAACCCTGATGGAGAGGACGGAGCTGCCAATAGACTCAATCATGGACTTGCTTGAATGTTGCCTCAAGAACTGTTACTTTCAGTAGAAGGACCGGTTCTTCATGCAAGAAGATGGATTGCCTATGGATTCCCCGTCATCACCAACCATCGCCAACATCTACATGGAATGGTTCGAAGAACATGCACTGAGGAGTTTCGAGAAGCAGCCTAAGCTATGGTTAATGTATGTCGATGACACCTTTATTATTTGGCAACATGGAGAGACAGAACTACAGGCATTCCTGGAGCACCTGAACCAATCCCAAGCATCCATTAGATTCACAATGAAGATGGAAAAGAGTGGGTGCCTACCATTCCTTGATGTAAAGTGTCAAAGGACTAGGACCGGAATCCAAACAACAGTTTACAGGAAGGCTACGCATACAGGATTATACCTTCACTACAATTCCAACCACCCATAAGCAACGAAAACTGGCATCATCAAAACACTAATCCATAGAGCCAAAAATATCTGCAGTACACCAAAAGCCCTCAAAGAAAAACAAGTGAAACTTAGAGAAGACCTTTTGGCGAATGGATATCCGGAAACGATCATTACCAAGGCGTTTGAAGAGGTGGACAAACCAACTAGGCAAGTAGAAAACCCCACGGTAGCAACTCTACTATTACCGTATACTAAAGGCCTGTAAACGACGGTGATTGGACCATATAAGACCCAATGACCATGACCGGCGACGCATGACCGGTTAAGGGTATAATATAAATACGACCGATACTCTGAATTTCCTATCATTCACCTGATGACGATAGCAGATACACAGCTATTGAAACGTTGTGAGATCAACCACTTCAAGACGATGGAAGTTCAAGGAAACGTCGAGGAAAGATTTAATATCTTGAAATGTTTTATGTAGGTAGATAAAAATATTTTAGCCAAAAACAACAATCGGTCTAATTATACGAAAACTCTCGTGGTCAGTCAGGATCAATATGTATATATATTTAAATGTGTTTATAATTTTAACATGATTTAATAATAAAAATATAATATATATATTAAAAATGTAATATTGATTATGAAAGTATGTGATACAGGTTTTATTATTATAATAGGTATATTACATTAAACAATATATGTACATCATGGTATCCTAAAAATAAAGAATTTTGGAAAAATGAATATCTTACGTAAGGAATGGGGGGTAGGTGTTAGGTGTGTGATGGAATTATATCTTACAGTTTCTTACATGGGGATGGGTAGGGATCAGAAAACCGCCAAAATTCATCTTACGTAATTTATGGATGTTCCCATAGACAAATGTTTCGGATTCCCAGCAATATCGGACGAAGGACGATTGCACCAGCTATCGTATGAACAGCGGTTTTAATTTTTTTCATTATTAAAATGTCACAAACTGTAACTATACAAAACACCACGACTGCACAAGGGCACAGGAGTAAAATTGTTCGGAAAATATTTTTTCAGATATTTCATGTAGTGTAATATGTCTTTTAATGAAATTTGTTTTGATATTCCTGTCAAAGATCTTTTACAAAGGATTACCTGCCTCACTAACAAAAGACCATAGCAGAAGTATTAATACATTGTAGTATTTCAAAAATTGAAACCAACTTTTATAAATAACATTTAGCTATAATAATGTTGTTTATTTAAAACATTATACAAATTAAAAATGGTTACATCACTTAGTTATGTTAGTTACGCAAATGTAATTGCAACTTTTCGACATCTTCAAGTAGCGAGTTGAAGCCATAACAAAAATAATTTTTTACATATATTATAGTAGCTGTATGTCTTAATAAATAGCTGTATGTCTTAATACATAGCTGTAGGGAGAGAAATGACAATCCTACAATATGGTTTACTTTAGTCATCTCTGAAGGATTTTGTTTTTTGAGTAATAATCATTAATAGAACTTCTTAGGATAAGAAGCTTAATTTGAATCTTTAAAAAATTATTGTGGCAATTAAATAAAATATTTTAGGGTGCACAGTTAACACTCCTACGTTAGAGTTCCTACATTATGCAGTACAACGTTTAAGTTTCTCTGTTTGCCTTTTACGTTCAGGCAGTGTTACCAAATTTTCTCAAATGCGTTAGATTGGCCACATTTACCATTCACAATCCCCAAGAGTAAAAAAATTCCTCTAACTCAAATAAATTCCAAATTAGTATCAAATCAATGATATACTTATTAATAAACATTACATTTGATCTAAAATATTATTTTATTATCATTTCAAATAGACGAAAATCTTTTATTAATTGAAACTCTTTTATAAAAAAATCTTTAGTTGCTTAGCATCAACATTTTTAAGACTCAGATAATGTATCTATAAAAGTATCATCATACATTTTTAAACCACACAATTTTTTAACGTTTCTTTGGTAACGAAATATTTTTTCGTTCTTTTGTTTATCGACTTAAATTTAAGAGTTTGTAAATCCCTTAGAGAAAGGTTTCCCTTGGATTTTCACTACGGCTTCTAGATTCTACTAAATTTAGGGGAAAATCCCCCTAACTGGTAACACTTGTGTTCAGTGCATTATGGTTTTGGTTACGGTACTATTTATAGTTACCGTTATAGCTTCTCGATAGAGATTTACTTTGTTTGCATTATAGGATAATTATGTTCTGGCATCCAATAGTAGAATAGGTATATTTAATTTCATTCGTTTGGGTCCTGGTTCAAAGTTTAATTTGATTATTAGCTGGCATTAGGTAATGGTAATGAGAGAATATGTATTTCAAATATCAAAGAACAGCAAGTTAATATTTACAAAATTACAATGTTTCGAGCACAGCAACTGGAAATAACGAACTAAAGATTTATAGTATGATGAAGAAGGCATTTATTTGACACAGGAAGACAAATGACCCTGTTACCACTTGTTTTGATAGAAATAATTATAAAAACTATTGCATTTTAAGTGAAACCTTTAGCGTAACAGATAAAAATGATGTCAAAATAATATCTATGTTACACATAAATACTTATATAAGAAAGAACTAACCTTCAGAAAATATAATCCTTCACTTTAGAGCAATGATATATTGATTAATTTGAGCGCATTTTTTAAATTTAGTTTTAGACTACTCCCGAAAATAGATTTTATTGATGAACATACGATACTTAAAAAAAGGGACGGATATACCAAGTTATTGGAGTTTGAGTCAAGAGAGTTTTATTAGAGATTTATGCCGAAATTGAGTGGCATATGATTGATTTCAAGAAATACGCCAGAAAGGTTTTTGGCCATTTTAGGTAGTTGTCAATCCTTCAAAGTCAACCACATCTAACGTCACTTGTTAACCAGCATAATTTCAGTATTTAAGATCAATAACAAATTCACAAAACTCAACTTATAAACTAAATTTACATATCTCGAAACTGACCTTTAATGACAAATTAAATTGAACTGATTTGAAGTGAACAGTATATATATATATATATATATATATGTATAAGATGGTTTCCGAAAATTCATCCGCGTAGTCGATAACTGATCCCTGCCGGGATCGATAGTAAAATGACGACGTTTCGGCAGAGTCACATCTGCCCTCTTCAGGTCAGGTCAGGTCAGTATTCGAGTAACTAGAAGCGAAAGCAGAAGGCTACGAGAATTATGCGAACCGACCTGAAGAGGGCTGATGTGACTCTGCCGAAAAGTCGTCATTTTACTATCGATCCCGGCAGGGATCAGTTATCAACTACGCGAATGAATTCCCTGAAACCATCTAATACATTTAGTGCCCGTGAATACTTATAAACAAATATATATATATATATATATATATATATATATATATATATATATATAACCCCCGGTGGCCTAGTGGGAAAGTCCGTCAGCTCATACAATTGTACTAAATTGGAGCTTGATATAGCGGACCGGACCCGGGTTCAAATCCCAGCCAAGTCAAGGTTTTTTTCATTAATAAAAAAAATTGTGACACAATTCCGGGGGGGACAGTCTTCTCTGACGTAAATGGCAAAAATCAGGGAAATAGACATTTGCCCCTTACCAACCGCACTGAGGCAGCGTGGTAAGGTATGCCTCATATCCCCTGTAAAAATTCTAAGAATATTCTTCGTCTTCTCAATCCTTCGAGACAATTCTTCCTACAAAAAGACCTTAAGCTCTTTATCAGTTTCCTCAAGACCTTAAGTGTCTCCGATTAGCTCTTCAGCTTTCGCTTCATTAATACATTCCGTTACGAGTCTAGTTATACAAAAGGCCAATTCCTCAACCTCTAGCCTTGAGTTTCCGATAAAAACTGCCAAAATTATGTTCGTCTTCTCAATCCTTCGAGCCAGTTCTTCAATTCTTCAGTCCTACACTTCTTCTTCTTCTTCATTTCACTTAGCAAAACCGACCATTTGCCCACCTATCTTCAATTCTCTTCAATACGGTCCTTCAGTCCTTCTCACAGATCTTAAGCTCTTCTTCTTCTTCGTCTCTTCTCAAGACCTTAAGTTCTCCATTTCCACAGCTCTTCAAGTTCCTCTGCAATCTTTCAATTCTTCAGGGAGGCTACACCATGAAAAATTGGTTGAATATAGCTGCATATGATGATGATGATGATGATATATATATGCTTATGTCAATCTTGATTTTTCCAGAGTATTCTTGTTTGCTCCAGAATTATCAAGATATTTCCGAACTGAAAAATTCTCACCTCGATAAGATCCCAGAATATCCAGGTAGACAATTTTCATCTTTATATTTAAGCTACGTTGAATCCAGTGCACAACAACATTAATCTTCATAATAATTTCGTAGGTTCAGTTCCATTAGGGAGACAGCATCGGTACCCTCCGTCGCGTGAGAGTTGCACAAACAGAGCCTAGAGAAGGATAGAGAGGCAATTGTCATTTCCAATAATTTGTTGTTTCACTGTTCTGCTAAACAGAACATGGTTTAGATTTCAATCTTGAATGTGTCCAAAAATAAATGCCTGTGTTTAGCAGGCCTATGCTAATTATTAAAGTCCTAAGATATCACAAATGTTAGTTGTAATAAATTGTTACTTAAAATCTACTACTGAGTTAATAATACGACTGGCAGCATGCTGCAACAGTCTAAAGGTGATATAAATAAGACATAACCACTTGTTCATTGAATGTATATCTTGAACCATAGATCGTTAAATTGCAACTAGTAAAACAATCAAAAACCCTCTGTTCAACCATTATTACTCACAGCCACGCGACCTCTCATCGAATTCTTCGGCCAACCAATTTATCTCGAAACAAATTGACAGTTAATTCAGGGCTGGAGACTAACAAATAACAGAGGGCGCCGCTGTAACCGAACTTCCAATTTGTACACGTTGAAATCTTGGTGAATTCTCGCATGTTTTAATATCGTTAGAAGGGGATTGCCAGCTAGCCACAAGTGAATTATTACTTTCATTTAGGTTTTAATGTTCTCTGGTCCCTCCTTTCTCTTCTCGTCGTTGGAATGCATCAATTATAATTGCTGTTCTGTGCTAATATGCGCTAGTCCATGTTCTCTACTAGGTTATGAGGGTGAAAAATGTTTAATCAACCCGTAGGTCGCGAAAATGCACTACTATTTGCAGTTCGCATGTAGGTTAAGAGAGTAATGAGAGTAAAACACTTTTGAATGAATATAATTTAACCTTCAACTATTTAGTATGTTTGGTTTCGCATTATGAAAATTATGATTAAAATTTTAAACTTGTGGTTGGTTTAAATTAATTTTAAAATGTGTGTATAACATAAATAAAGAATTTGACTTTTATGGTTGATCTAGTTTTCAACACAGACGGAAAAATTAACGTATTACCTTCAACAGCTTGAACACTTCAGATTAGTGATGTTTATGGAATAGTTTCCGAGAAAGTTCTATTATAACTTTTTACTTCAAATTCTGATACATGAAATGTCTGTAATACAATGGTTAATTAAACAGATAAGCATTTCAATGTCGATAATACTTCCTTCGTGGACTAAGTGCAAATTTCTGTTGGCGAATGTAGTATGGTAACTAAATACTACAAAGCTTACCACACATCGATCATATTAGTCAATGCAGAAACAATTTATGTGGGTCATGTTAGTAAAAAAAAGTAAGAAAAAACTAAATTCGAGGTGTGTATGTGAATTATAATTGTACAATATTTTTAAAACTATTGGCTATATACTGTGACGTAATTAAGGATTATATTGTTATTTAATACATATAGTGTTGCACAAAAAAAATTAGGTTACCGGCGACCCCACTTTGAGAATAAATGATGCGCCACGTATACACATATACCAGTCTCTGTCTGCTCCTTTATCTCCCAGCCCCTTAATATGTCTGCTTTCTTTATAAATTTTCGGTAATCTCAATCCAATACTGCTTACTATCTGCTCTTTAATTTGACTCCTCTCTGTATAAATTTTCTTATATACTGACTGCACTTCAAAAGCTTATCTGCGCACCGGTTTTCCTTGAATATTCTGCCTGATGGTCACTTTATCAACCAATTTGTATACTTCATTTGCAAATAATTTCTGCGTCAAAAGTTTTTTTCTAACAGTTAATCGTCAATTTATAGCCCCGAAGAATATTTACTCTTCAACTGCTAAAATTTGAAGACCCGACTGACATACTCTTTTGCTTATTTATAGTTATTATATTGGTGGAACGAAAATTCATTTAATTTTTAATTACTAATTTTTCAGTCTTCATTCTTCCATATGTTGATGCGCTTGATCAAATTTCACTTCCCATATGCTTAGATTTCCAAAATACCATAACGTTTTCTAAAATCTGTAATTTTCTTTCTTCTTGTTCCTTGATCTAATTGTCACCCGTACTTCAAAAATATAACCTCCTCCTTATTTCTGAAAAATTTTACATTGTTTACTCCCAATAATGTATTCAGTCTAACCAGGTATATTTCTTTGTCGTAGATCTATAAATTTGAAATGGATCCGTTCGTTGGTTATGTCAAAATTTTATTCCGAAAATTATGTGTGATGTCAACTCTAATTTTGAAGTTTTTATATGGAAATAATGATTGTTCAAATGCTGTTTTCTCTGAAATGTTCTAATAAGTTCCCAAAGGTACTAATTGTAACCCTCGCTGTACCAAAAATATGGAATTATTGAAAATGTAGGCCTTTGAATATATTAAACGTCATTCCCTAAGCTTTTAAATCAAAATTCAAGGTAAAATTTCATTAATTCTATTACTTAAACATTTCCGATATGACATAGTGAACTACTATAATATTTCCTATGCTTGTCTAAGAGATTACTCGTTTTTTAAGAAATTCTGATAAAACTGTCAAATTTATTGGATTCTATAAATTATGTTTTACTAGTTCTATTTATCAAAACTTTCATTAGAATTTACTAGGTCATGACCTGTATTTATTATTTTATGTATATATACTTCAAGGCAGTGGCGGCTGGTGGGGTATGAAACTGGTGGTGCACTTTACTGGTCAAATATAGGAATTCAAAGATGCAACATAACAAACCATATCTTTGCTAATACTGCATTTAATTTTTATTAATTAAAATATTCGTCGACTTTTTTCGAAATAGAAATGTTCAATGACCTTTTTATTAAAGTCTGGCATTGACTGAATATATTTTGTTCAATATTAAGCGCAGAAAGAGCATTTAGCCAGTCCTGAGATATCGTATTTCTAAGAAACGTTTTAATCCTTCACTCCAGTTCAAATTGATTCTCCACCATAAATAATGCAAGGAAAACAAAATAATGTATGATGCCTTAACATCCAGACAATCATTTCTTTTTATTATAAATTTTCACTTTATACTTTATTTTTCATTTTGCACTCTTGTTTTCAATTAAGTTATGACCCAGGTGGACTAGCCAATTTTATATCTAATTTATTTTGAAACGATTTATTGTTTTTAATATAGTCAATGTGAAAGATGATACTCATCTTCACAGTTATGTAAACAAACACACACACACTCTGTGTAATATATATATATATATATATATATATATATATATATATATATATATATTGTTACGAAATTTACCCAAAGCCGACCCTGTGTCCTTTCAGCACGACAAAAAACGCTTTAAGATAAAAAATACGATTCTCGAAAAGACTCGGCAGCGGAAGGAGCGATGATGATTTCTACTGGAGAATTCTACGCTGGTATTAAAGGAAGCACGCCACGATCGCAGTTCAGTTATACCGCGACGACTAGCGTATATGGGATTGTTATTGTATTTGAATCAGCTGTGTTAATGTAAATAAAGTTCTAGAAAAGTGACAGTGAATATTAGTTTTATAGTTTTAAATTAAACCCACGAAGTATATTTTGAATTTGGTGTCAGAAGTAAAGGATTAGTGCAGTTATGGAAACTCGAAGTATGGAAAAATCGAAACTACCAGAAAAATTATCAAACAGGTTACAGAGGGACTAGACGAAAAAATCGCACAGATTCTAGAAAAACGTGACAAGGAGGAGAAACAACATCAAGAAGAAATTCAACAAAGGTTACTGAAATCTTTTGATGACAAACTTAAAGTTGAATTAGGAAATCTTGTCACTAATATCGATGAAAAACAACAAAATCTTGTTTCCACGATGGAAGAAAAACAACAAAATCTGGTTTCCACGATGAAAAGTGAGCAACATAATTTAATTGAAGGATTGTTGTCGAAATTTGAACAAAAACAAGATCAAACTGAATTAAAACGACAAAAATAATTTAAAATAACTGAAGAAGACAGACAAATGCAGTTTGAACAACTAATGCAAATAGTATCACAAGTTAACGAAACAGTTAATGAAAGAATGCAAATAGTAGAATCAGATATAAAAGAGATAAACGACGACATAAAGATCCTAAAAAATAATGTGGAGGCCCTTGAAACCAAAGTAGATGACATCGATTCCATACAGAGCCAGGTGAAATTTGAAATCAGTGCTATTCAAAACAAGGTAGAAACAGAAATCAAAAAAATGCAACAGGACTTACAGCAAGGAAAATACCAGAACACCGTGAGTACCAAAGGTTCCTTTAGTAAACCACCAACATTCGACGGCAGTTTATCTTGGCCCATGTATAAACGGCAATTTGAGGCCGTGGCTACAGCTAATGGATGGGATAATCAAGAAAAATCTACTTCTCTGGTAATTTCGTTAAGAAGTCCGGCCCTAGAACTCCTCCAAAGCATTCCAGTCGATGCACAAGGCAATTTCGACAAGATCATCGCCATCCTAGACAAACGATACGACAATCAATCCTTGAGCGAGGTATACCAAGTCCAACTGAGTGGAAAAACGCAAAAATCCGGTGAAAGTCTTCAAGAATTCGAAGCAGAGATTAGACGGTTAGTTCACTTGTCCTATCCAGACCTGCCAGAGGAAACGAAAAACCAGTTGGCCACACAGAGTTTCATAAACGGCATCAGAGATGTGGAAGTTCAAAGAAATGTAAGACTGAGTGGCGTCCAAGAAAAGTAATGAAGCTCTACTTCGGGCTTTGGAAGTAGAGGCCGTCATAATCATGTCCAAGCCGAGGGTCCGAGCAGTTTCCTTCAACCAGGAAGAGTCACAGTAACCATTTCAAGCGCTGCTGGCTGGTCTGAACAAAATATTAGACCGGTCACCAAGAACTGGCACCAGAGAGGCATGTTACGGCTGCGGACGGACAGGGCACTTCCAACGTAATTGTCGAGTGAGGCCACCTGAACGATCACCGACCAGGGGTAACCAACAGAACAGCCACATGTCCAGGGACCGTCAGTCAGTGAGCATAGGGGGGCGAATGCTGACTGTCCCTCCACCAGCCCCCAAAACGTTATCCATCCGGGGATTTTGCCGAGATAGCGGCAGCCTAGTCATCAAAGGCACCATCAACGGGCGAGCAGTTACCATCACCATCGATACCGGCGCCGCTGTGTCCTTTCCCAAGTTCAGGGTTTTGAGAGCATCAGAAATTCGGCCAGTTACCAATAACATCCAGCTCAGAACAGTCACCGGCGAGTCCATGTCAATACAGGGTGAGGCAGATGTCGTGCTACAGATAGGGGACAACATGATCCGGCATAGGGTCCTGGTAGCGAATATTGAGGACGATTTTATACTGGGAATGGACCTAGTTAGCCAGCATGGATTTATGTTCGACCCAAGATATGATGTTCTTCGGTTCCTGAATGAGGAATTTGTATTGACACGGCCCGTCAACAAATCAGTCACGCCCATAAAAATTGTGGCAAAGTCTTCAGCTAGAATTCTCGGTCGAACGGAACAGATTATTCATGGGCAGCTAGACAGCAATCCGGGAGCTGCGTTGGAATGGTGGAGCCCGTACACTTAGCTCATGACTACTTGGTTGGACGGGCTATAGTTAAAACCGGACGAGATATACCGATCAGAGTCATGAATTTGTCCAACAACGATATCAGAATTGCCAATGGTCAAGAGATAGCTTGTTTCGAGCCAGTAGAAACCATCATCAATTGTGAAGAAGAGTACCAGACGTCGGTGAAGGAGACAGGGCCCGATAAAGAGTTCCTACAACAGTTTGATGACAACTTGACACATTTGACACCAGAGAACCAGAAGAAAGCCAAGCAATTTATCACAAAACACTGGCAAATTTTTAACAGTAAAAATGGAACCACCGGTCGCACCAACATCATCCAGCATCGAATAGATACCGGAAAGGCTCAACCCATCAGAATACCACCTAGACGACTACCATTGGGGCAACAACAGGCAGTCGAGGAAAACATCGAGTCCATGTTACAAAATGGAGTTATTGAGCCATCCATCAGCCCATGGTCTGCTCCCGTCGTGCTAGTTAAAAAGAAGGATGGAATCACCCGATTTTGCGTGGATTACAGAAAGCTCAATGACGTCACGAAGAAAGACAGCTATCCACTACCCCGAATCGATGACACTTTGACCACACTAGCAGGCTCCCGTTGGTTTTCCACACTAGACCTAAAAATTGGATATTGGCAGGTTGGTCTGCACGCAAACGACAGAGAGAAGACAGCGTTCTCCACCAGTAAAGGGCTGTTTCAGTTCACGGTCATGCCCTTTGGGTTATGTAATGCACCCGCTACATTTGAGAGGCTAATGGAGTATGTACTGAGCGGGTTAACATGGAGGACGTGCTTAGTATACCTCGACGACATTCTAGTCATGTTTCAGACATTCGACGACCATCTGAAGAACCTGGACGAAGTATTCTCCAGAATTAATAATGCCAACCTGAGACTCAATCCGAAGAAGTGTTCCTTGTTCCAAAAAGAAGTAGAGTTTTTGGGTCACGTAGTGTCCGAGTCAGGAATCCGCACCAACGAAGACAAGATAGAAGCGATCCGTGATTGGCCAGTCCCGAGGGACAAGCATGAACTCCGAAGCTTCTTGGGCCTCTGTTCATACTACCGGCGTTTTGTTGAGGGATTTTCCACCATTCCCGCCCCTCTACATCGGCAGACCACAGAGAAGGAGACGTTCCGTTGGAATCAGGATTGCGAAACATCATTCAGGCGACTGAAGGCAGCACTATGTTCCAGCCCAATCCTAGCCTTTCCTACACAGTGCGGCAAGTTCATCATAGACACCGACGCCAGCAACACAGGTTTGGGGGCCGTCCTATCCCAGGTGCAAGATGGTAAAGAGAGGGTGATCGAGTACTACAGCCGTGGATTCTCGAAGCCAGAAAGAAATTATTGCGTCACCAGAAAAGAACTTCTTGCAATAATAATAATAATAATAATAAGGGTTGTAGACCATTTCCACAAATACCTGTATGGTCGCCATTTCTTAATCCGAACAGATCCTGCCGCACTCAAATGGCTGCTGGACATGAAGACACCGGAAGGACAACTGGCCAGATGGATGGAGAAATTACAGCAATACGACTTCAAGGTGGAACACCGTGCCGGCCGGTTGCACAATAATGCCGATGCCCTATCCAGAAGACCCTGTAGAGCGGAATGCAAGCATTGTCTGAAGACGGAACAGCGAGAGGGTATTTCCATCAGGCAGATCCGAGTGCAGGCCAATGAAGACTGGACAACGGAACAGTGCATCCAGGACCAAATGGCTGATCCAGACATCGAACCAATCTTGTCACTCAAAATGAGAGGGGCACCCAGGCCACGATGGGACGAGGTAGCTAGATACTCGGGCGTGATGAAATCGTTATGGGCTCAGTGGGACTCTCTAAGAGTAGATAATGGAATGCTCAAGCGGGTTTGGGAAAGGGCTGATGGACGAGAAACCAAGTCCCAACTGGTAGTTCCGAAGAAAAAGGTACCAGCCATCCTGACCGAAGTGCATGATGGAATTACCGGAGGCCACCTGGGCATGAATAAAACCCTAGACAAAGTTCGCCAGCGGTACTACTAGGTGAATTACTTCGAAGACGTCAGAGCTTGGTGCCGCAAATGTGCCACATGTGCCGCCAGCAAGGGCCCGAAGACCCGGACCAAGGGCAGAATGCAGCAGTACAATGTGGGCGTCCCATTTGAGAGAATCGCCATCGATGTCGCCGGTCCGTTTCCCGTGTCTGAGAGGGGGAACAAATACATTCTGGTCGCAATGGATTACTTCAGCAAATGGCCTGAGGCATATGCGATACCCAACTAAGAGGCAACCACGGTAGCGACGGTGCTAGTAGAACAACTATTCAGCCGGTTTGGCGTCCCGATGGAATTACATTCAGACCAGGGGCGTAACTTCGAATCGAATGTATTCCAGAAGGTCTGCACGATGTTGGGGATCAGGAAAACGAGAACAACACCATTACAGCCACAGTCAGGCGGAATGGTGGAAAGATTCAACAGGACCTTGGAACAACACCAATCCAAGGTCCTCAGCAATAACCAGCGTGATTGGGATGAGCATATTCCCCTATTCCTGTTGTCATATCGCTCTGCTGTACATAATAGTACAGGCCTGACCCCAGCCAGGGTCCTATTCGGAAAGGAGCTGCGATTTCCATGCGACTTGGCATTTGGCTCCCCCGAAGAACCTCCCCAAGACATCGACGATTATGCCGACCAGCTCCGACATAACATGCTGGCAATACACGAATTAGCCCGAACGCAGATGTTGGCCACCAGTGACCGGATGAAGACGCGATACGACCTCAAGGCCAATTCAGTCGGGTTCCAGGAGAGGGACAAAGTCTGGCTGTACAACCCCCAACAGAGCAAAGGTAAATCCCCAAAGCTTACACCCGCCTGGGATGGTCCATACGAGGTGGTCAAGAGGCTTAATGACGTCGTCTACCGGATCCGTCGAAACCCCAAGGTTAAATTGAAGGTGGTTTTAGATCGACTAGCTCCCTACCATGGAGAGGATGTTTCTGATAGGGACGATCAGAATTAAAGGGGGGGCAGTGTTACGAAATTTACCCAATGCCGACCCTGTGTCCTTTCAGCACGACAACAAACGCTTTAAGATAAAAAATACGATTCTCGAAAAGACTCGGCAGCGGAAGGAGCGATGATGATTTCTACTGAAGAATTCTACGCTGGTATTAAAGGAAGCACGCCACGATCGCAGTTCAGTTATACCGCGACGACTAGCGTATATGGGATTGTTATTGTATTTGAATCAGCTGTGTTAATGTAAATAAAGTTCTAGAAAAGTGACAGTGAATATTAGTTTTATAATTTTAAATTAAACCCACGAAGTATATTGCAATATATATATATATATATATATATATATATATATATATATATATATATAAAATCTAAATTGTTTTATTAGGAGATATCACCACATTTGATCACAGGCTGTATACTCAAAAAATCTAAATGGTTCAAAGTCTTATCTAAATAAAATAACGACCGAATTGAATTATTTCGTTTTTCATGGATGCTGTTACGTAAAATCATATTGAAATCAAATTAAAGATGGATTGTTCTAATAAATCTGTGGGAGTGTCGTGTATTATGAGGGTGAAATGAAGTGCATATTATTAGTGATTTTTGTTTTGCAGTTCCTGGTTTTTGGTCAAGTTCCAAGATTCCCATATACCCTAGGGAAGATGGTATCTTCAATTGCCAAAAAAAATCCACAGGTGTTTGATTAGCTTTTCTTAAAGAATTTATATAGGATAACACATAAAATTTTGTTAACAAATTTTTATTCCTTAGTTAATTATACGGGGTGAAAATCGCAGTTTGGCAATTTTTGTAACTTTTCAGAAACTTAATGAAACGTTTTGCTGTCAAAAGTAAGTTTATTTTATACCTATTTTTAATAGCTACTAAATGATATGTTCACGTACTCGATTATTAGTTACTTATTAAATTATTTGGAGAAAACTGAAAAAATACCCATTTTCCAATCGTTTATTGGTTGAAAAACATTGATATTTTGAATCTCGGCAAAAAGTTTCAGTTTTACAAGGTAAATAATTGGTAAAAATATCAACTTTACGGCTTAAAAGGTTTTCTCGCAAATCTGATTTTTTTCCAGGTCTTTTGATTTTACGTGAAGTTTACAACGCTCCCATATTGCGCTCAATTAGTTTTTTAACCGTCTGAAAGGAAAATATTAATTATCAAATCTTTCAGTAAAATCCCTCTAAATTATTTTTATCTTGGCTTTGTGTTATTTTAAGTAAATTAATGTTGAAAACATGCTTTTTGATATTCATAATGAAATCAAATTTACTGGTGGGGAGTCTCTTTCCCTGAATTTACTATTGCCTTCGAACTTACATTCAATTCATAATGTTTTTCACATTGAAAAATATAATAGTTTATGTACATGCCATTTTTATTAGTAGATTGTAATAATAATAATTCATAT
Source organism: Octodonta nipae (assembly GCA_034190945.1). Lineage (NCBI taxonomy): Eukaryota > Metazoa > Arthropoda > Insecta > Coleoptera > Chrysomelidae > Octodonta > Octodonta nipae. The sequence goes on along the minus strand of CM067221.1, from coordinate 83,362,775 downwards.
ACAACTATATAAATGCTAAAATTGCCTAATATAAATGCAATACCAACTGTAAAACTATCTGCTAATAGTCCAGAGACGAGAAACCGTGACTAGCATAATTTGTTTATTATATTGATGATCGATTCTCATCCCATTTCACGAACACTTGTCTAAGTAACGTTGGTCCATAACTACTTAGTTTATTCTCAAGTAGACAGGGAGCCTTTTTTAATTTTCTTACTTTAGTTCCCCATCTAGCCTTTTCTGTATCCTACAAAATATTTTGACCGGTGGACAATTTTCAATATTTTAACCAGTGGCGGCTGGTGAGTTATGAAACTGGTGGTGCACTTTACTGGCCAAATAATAGGATTCAAAGATGCAATAAAACACACTACAGCTTTACTAATACTGCATTTAACTTTCATTAATTAAAATATTCGTCGACTTCTTTTTTCGGAAGCGAAATGTTCAATGACCTTTTTATTAAAGTCTGGCATTGACTGAACATATTTTTTTCAATACTAAGCACAGAAAGAGCATTTAGCCAGTCCTAAGTGATCGTATTTCTAAGAAACGTTATTATACTTCACTCCTGTTTCCGTCCAAATTGATTCCCTGCCATAAGTAATGCAAGGAAAACAAAATAATGTATTGTTGCCATCACATCCAGACAACCATTTCTTTTTATTTTAAATTTCACTTTTAAAACTTCGTGTAAATACTTTATTTTTCATTTTGCACTCTTGATTTCAATTAATATATGGCCTAGTTGGACCTGCCAATTTTATATGTAATTTGTTTTGAAACGATTTAGTATTGTTTTTAATATAGTCAATGTTAATGTTGATACACAGTTATGTAAACACACACAGACTCTGTATATTAAATATTCTTTCATAAACTACGACGACAAAAACAAAGCAACTACTAATTAAATCACGTAAACAAAAATTTTAAACGTTCGGACTCTGGTCAATATCAGCAGAGCTCGTTGTCTCCGTGCGGCGTACGAGAATCAGCCAATTACTACATATAGTTTGCATTCAGTATCTTCTATTTCACGCTTTAGGCGTGTTATATTGTATCTTATAGAAGCTATTTAAGTTTCACCGTGCGCTAGGCGAAGAGAGCAGAGTGAAATATCCTTTCAAGCGAATATGTCTTAATACGAGTTTGGATTAGAGCTTAAATTGTTTTTGGTTAAATTCTTTGGTATTGAAATATTCATAACACATTTTGTGTTGATTTTTAAACTTATTAAAAGCTTATTAAATTTGGTGGTTCAGCGCACTTAAGGGACATCCGCCCCTGATTTTAACTAATTTATGTATTTCTTCTTTCGGCCAGTATTTCCTTAATTTTTTGTAATTATTGAGTAGATGTTACATTATTCAGTGTTATTTTATTCGTGGTATTTTTGTTGTTCTTCGGGTTTATTAATTTCATTTGCCTCATATATTTTTGAAAATTTATTCATATGTTTTCTGTTTCATCACTTTTTGTTAGACTTTTTGTTCATTTTTCTCTAGATTATTTTGCTTGCGTTATTGTTGTTTTAAAGTAGTTTCAAGTATATTTCTTCTTTGTATGAAATGTTATGTTGTATTTTATGATCCCACCGGTATGCTTTATCATTTTAAGAATTTCTATTCCCAGGGACCCATTTGTGTCTCCACGGTATTTGTATTGCCTAAAAAATCGCTAGTTATTTGTTTTTTTTGTCTTTTGGTCAATTTTTCATTTATAAATCTATTCTTGCCTAAATGTAAGAGCCCTTTAAGAAGGATTTTATTCAAAAATTGCATGACGGAGTACTAATTATCCAAAAGTACGACGAAAAATGAATACACATATTAACCCATTTGTGTCTCCACGGTATTTGTATTGCATAAAAAATCGCTAGTAATTCGATTTTTTTGTCTTTTGGTCAATTTTTCATTTATAAATCTATTCTGGCCTAAATGTAAGAGCCCTCTAAGAAGGATTTACTTCAAAAATTGCATGACGGAGTACTAATTATCCAAAAGTACGACGAACAATGAATGAAAACACATATTAACATCAGAGATATATGTAACTGGAGACCGTAGAAATCATTGTACTTCATATACAAAGATATATTCATCACACCGAAGACCGTATGTGAAATAATTCCACCTACGAACTATCCATTAAAAATGAAACCACACTGTTTCCAGTGATAAACCTTCATAAGTCTCGTAACGTTGGGTCTGAAATAATTCATGAGGCCGTTTTAGATCAGCTTCCGTTTTCGCACAAAACGGATATGACTTTTCGTTTATGTCTACACCGGACGAATTTTCACCGACGCTTCCAGAAATATCTGACCACAGAACATTCATGGAACATTAAATGCCAGACAACGTTTTATAATACAATTGGCGGACCAAAATAAAAGATTGAATTGCTATCAAGGTTAAAATTTATGTGTTTATGGGAACGAGGTTACAAAATGTATTAGCTTGTTGCTGACGCGATTTACAATGGGTGGTATTTTAACTGTCAGAATAAGATAACACTATAACAGGACTTTTCTTGTTGAGGGTAAAATGCTCAGTAATAATACAAGTATAAACTGAACTAGAATAACAGCTCATAGATATTACACTAAATTTAAGTTTTTCAGACGGTTACATAAGGTTAAGTCTTTTTTAGTAAAACTTTATTAATGTTAATTCGTGACAATAGTTTTGAAATTGCAAATTATTGGATATATGTAATAATTTACTGGTTAAATAAAGGATTGAGGATTAGTTATATATGTTGGCTGTTTAGTTTTTATTTATACGTGGTGCTTCTAAATAAACGGTGATTCTACAATGGAAATTAAGGGAAGGGGAATTTGGTACAAACATTTTTCTAAAAATTTTTCCTGAAATGTTTGCCCCTCCAGAAGCCTAGGAAAATTTAAGGCTCACATTAAACATTTCATGACTTTCAACCAAGTTGATCTATAATTATAGTAGGCTACTAAATATGAAACTAAAAATGAAAGTACACAAATAATAGATACATTATTGCTATAATAATATTTTTTTCTGTTTTTCAGTAATTCCCTGAATAGGTTGGCATAAATTAAAAGCGAATAATAATAAGGAAGTTGGAGGTTAAGGAGCATCCTGTAGTGATAATTGGTTGAAAGTGCAATGCGTACTAATTGAAGAGATAAATAATCAACCCAATTAATTTATCGCCGCTGTAAATGATACAGTATTATATTTTGAAAGTAATGGAGATACGATTTCAATTAGATTATCAGTCTGTATACTTCAAACACTTTTTGCATAGTTGCCATTCGGAACATTTCAATTTTTTCTAGTTCTTTAATTCAGTTGTGTCTTATTTAGACACCAAAACGTCTGAAATGCTTGAGTTATACAGACTTTTCCGTAATTGTGTTGTCGGTCCAAGTTATCGACGTTGTGGGTCGTTTAAAGTTCCATGAATATTGCTTCGTCAGAAATATCTAGAAGCGTCGCTGAGAATTCTAATTCTTCCAGATCAGTCATAAACACAGATGTGTTATCATTTATTTAAGGCAATGGTACATATTCATATTGTAAAGCTTATTTTCTATACAAATCCAACGTTAAAATTGCTGTTACAGTTGAACAATCAATTTATAGGCTTCATCTGAAACCGGACAAATGGTAGGTAGCTATCTAGCAGTAACAGAGCATACCAGGACTTCACTAATCCATGAAGTCTTATTCGACTAATGTAAAATTAATTGTCCAAATAATAAGAAGTGAAACAGTGCTTTCGTGTGCACTAAGTGCCCAAAAAGTCCATGATGAGTCAAATGTTACTGTCATCCAGAAAATATTTTATATGTGTCTGGGCATTGTTTCCATTAATTTCAAAATATATATCTGTATCTTTTACGGAGATAATAAATTAAAGACATCCGTCATATCTAAAGAAATAGATTGATCACTTTTATCTTCAATTAATTCGGAATGCGATTTTAGCCAAAAAATCACTGCTAGATGCTCCTTGAAATAGAAAATAAACCAATATAACCATCTAAATAATATAGAATACCTACGTAACATTTGCTTTACATTCTAATAAACACTTCAACTCTTTGTGATATATTAAATTGGAGACTTGACAAACGTCAAGAATTAGAAAGAATACCAGACAAAAAGCAACTTGGCACTAAATTTTCATATTATCAACGAATATAGACTCATACGTCCTTTTTTTACATCATTTTGATATCGTAATAAACAAAGTAAGCACTAGAGGCCCTGATGTATTACATCCAGCCGGGACGTGTATATCCTCTAAAGAACACAATTGAATTAAAGAGAAGTTGTCAAGAGTCTAAAGCGCACGGCTGCAGATCCAACGTTTTCGGGTTCGAAACCGATAAAATTATCCTTTTTTTAAATATTATCATTATTAGTTAATTTTATGTCCTATTATCAATTATCTTAAAATAAATTAAACTAATTTTTTTCAATTTACATAGAATAAGAATAAGAGAAGGGCGAAAGCTTATTAGGGAATATTCTTTTATTATCCCTAGTCGAAAGATTTTTATTTTTTGTTGTTATTAAAGTATAATTTTGTTATGTAAATCGAAAATTTATGAAGTCAAAATGGTCGTAAAGGAATGAGTAGTAGTTTTTCATATATTTAATGTGTTTATTGTTCGCGTTGTTTTTTATTGTAATTGCGTTAAATATTTCTGTAACTGTGACTGATTTGTAACACGTGGCTTCCTATACTTTGGTAGTCCAGGCTACTTATATGAAACTCAAATTGTGAAAAATTATAACACTTGAAAAAATATCTAGACGTATTGTAATGATTACGGAGTTGTGTTTTTTATCTAATATATACGGAGAATAAAATACAAAAAACAGACTTTGGGAGGGTCGTAACATCTGTCAAAAATGATGAATCAAAACTCTCTTTAACTTTCATCATAGAAATAATCACTTTGTTTCAGTGTAATTAGTAAACCCTGTATAACTCACAAAACTAAACTTATTATATGCAGCGAACATAGCTAAAACTCAAATATTATCAGAACTCTGTTACAAAATATATAAGCTTGTTGTAGAATTATCATAGTCAGTACTAGTCTATGCTATCCTTTGCTGGACTAAAGCAGTTCTCATGTTCGGCATATTTTTCGATATGGGTCAAGTAGTTAGACTTTTTTATCGTTGCTGCATTTTAAAACGTTTCTCTCCTGCTTTTGCTCTTGTGTCCATTGTATTACATTATTCTTCATCGGTTGCCTGTCATTTGAACCACGTGACTAACCGAATTCTATTTCAACAGCAAACTAGTTAATAAGCACCAGTTAAATGTCTCTCTTCACTCATCCCAGGGCATTTACGAAAATATGTGACATGGTGTAATGATAAAACATGACTAATAGACATAAAATTCTACATTTTTTGTCGAAGGGTTTTTGTTTAAAAAAAACGCGAAAAATTGGTAACAATTTAGTTTACACAAAATCTGCCCTTGAAGTCGTGTTTGCAACTACGGACAATGTTGTAAAGAAGTGAAAAACTTACAAAATTGGATCCTTAGATAATGGACCCTTAGATACTGGACCCTAACTCCATATTCAAAAATAGATATCGTTTAAATATTTTGTTATTTTAAAGCTAAAACGTCGTTATTAACTGAAACGAAAGACCTTCTCATAGTCAATTTATATTCTAAAAATAAATATTGTAGTCCCGGTAGTTTATGCAAAATTTCAGTCAGACCTATTTATGTGAAAGCCGATTTTATCTCACTGAATGACCCTATCATGGATAAACTACCGTTGGAAAGTAGAAGAGTTGATCTTGATATTCCTCATCTCATTTTTCTAAAATAAGCAGTGTGAATACATATAGGTATTAAAAATATTTGGCCTTTCCGAATCATTTCACATGGACGAGTCCATTCAAAAAATTGGTAAACAGTTGGGAAGCTATATCCTTATAATAAATAATCTTAATACAAATTTTAAGCAGACACATATTTATATTTCTAGTATAATATGAAATTATGTAATAAATTTAGCAAAATGGAATACCTAAACTCCATTTAGACACAGATGATAATGACGGACCAATCATAAAATGGAAAATCCCAAGGCCATTTTTCCATTTGTAAATGTTTCAATAAAAGATCAAAACATATATGCGTAAAGAGATTTGGCTTGCCATTAATTAGTATTTATTAATTAAAAAATTCTTAACAGGCATCCGAATTGAACAACATAAAAATTGCATTGTTAAATAATTGAAGAATAACTTTTTTTTTCTACTATTATTAGTTATTATCAATTTATATCAGCGTTTCATTTTTATATAATAACAAAATAAGAGATGTACTGAAAGTGTAAACAAAGGAACATACTATTATTTATTTATGTTTTAACATATCAATGAATACAGAAGGCAAATTTTTATGTAAGTTTAATACGGGTACGAATTTTGCATATTAAAAATCATTGCCCAATCATTAACATCAATGTCTATATAAATGAAGTTTAGGTATACCATCTTGCTATATAATATGCTAATGTTTTTTTTCACACTCGGGTTCAGTTCTTGGATTTATTTAAAGACACAGTCCAACTCACTCTAATTTATTTCCACTAATTTAACACAATTTATATTCAGAGAAACTACTATTTACATTTTATCTCAACTGTACAATACGAACGACGAAAACTGAATGCCTCCTATCGCCAGCTGTTCATATTTATATATTTAACTCGGAATTGTCTGGTACGTCCACGAACCATCAAGAAACTCTCTTATATTATGGAAGCTTTAAGGGAATTCCCAGTAACGGCAGCGGTCCGCCTGTTGAGCAGGCATACTAGGATGTTGATGCCACTGAATTCAATTCAGTCCATCCAACCCACAGGCTATCTTTGGGACCGCCAATTTCATCAGATTCTTCTCCATCTTCACATTCCTCAATTCTACCAGAGTCTTCCAAAGTTCGCTATATGTTGGCTTGTCTTGCGACCCACTGGTTGTTTATCTTCGAGATGAAGGACCTTCCCTACCGCTGGATCTTGCTCCCGTAGCTTCTGGAACTGGCCGTACTTTTTGGCTAACACCTTGGCTATTCCTCTGGACATCCGGAGATCTCGAGCCACACAATGAGCCAGGGTATATTGTAAGGGCACCTCAAACAGGTCTCGGGGTTGCTCTCTCGTTACGTCGTGCTGCACTTTCTGCCCATCAGAGTACAGTGCCATAAACTGCTAGAAAGTCATCTCGTCATCGGGTGGTTGGATGCTGCGGACTTGGGCTTGGTCATCTTGACTATCATGACTTCTGGCATAAGGGGCTAACCTGTTTAAATGTACGACCTTTGGTTTTCCCCGAGGTAGCTTCTTCATTCTGTAGACAACATCGTTGATTTTCTTCACAATTTGGTACGGCTCCTCACAAGATCTCTGTAGCTTGGGCGAATATCCAAGACGACGTTGCGGGTTATACAACCAAACAAGATCATCAACTTGGAATCCTCCGCCCTCGGCTTTGAAGTCGTAGGCTTCCTTCATTCGGGCACTGGCATTCTCGATGTTTAACTGGACTCGTTCATGGATGTCTTTCATCTTTTGACGTAGCTGGCTGACATAGCCTTCACCTGCGATCTCTTCTCCTGGGGGACATCCAAACTTCAAATCGCATGGTAGTCTTTATTCTCGTCCCATGATAATACTGGCCATGGTCTGACCAGTGGACTCGTGCACTGACGAACGGTATGCCATTAGAAACAAGTGCAGATACTGATCCCAGTTTCTTTGATGGTCAGAGACTACCTTTGACAAATGGCGGTTAATGGTTCTATTCATCCGTTCTACCATTCCATCGGATTGCGGGTGTAATGCTGTCGTCCGTGTTTTATTGATTTTCAAGAGTTTGCAGACGTCTTGGAAAAGAGTAGACTCGAAGTTTCTACCTTGGTCTGAGTACAACTCCAAGGGAACACCAAAACGACTGATCCATTCCTTGACAAGTACATGAGCAACGGTCTAGGCTTATTGATTCGGCAAGGCATACGCTTTGGTCCATTTACTAAAATAATCCATCACCACCACATTGTATTTGTTTCCAGAGTCGGATTCACGGAATGGACCGGCAACATCAATGGCTATTCTTTCGGATGGACTGCCCACGCTATATTGCTTCATTGGACGCTTCTGAGGTCCATTACTTGCTGCACAAACAGTACATTTCCGACACCAGTCCTTGACATCTACTTGGTAGTTTACCCAATAGAAGCGTTCTCTCACCTTCTCCAGGGTTTTCGTGTCCTCCAGTTGTACCATCATGTAGTTCTCGTAAAACCTCTGGTCTCCTATTTCTGGGAACTACAATCTGTTTTCTGTCGTTTCCTTCTTCTGGAGTTTCCAAGACGCGCTTAAGAAGTCCATTTTTCAGGATGAGGGAGTTCCACTGAGCCCAGTTCGACATTATGGTTGGTGAGTATCGGGAAATCACCTGCAATGTAGGTTTGCGATCTTCCGTCCACCGGATAACCTCTTTCAAATCTGGATCTAATGTCTGGTCTTTTTGGATCTCCGCAGATTGCCAATGTTCATTAATGGCGGTAGTTCTACAGAGCCTTTTTCTTCAGCTCGCTGGCAATCTTTGCAGTCATCAGGGCATGGTCTTCTCGATAGAGGATCAGCATTCTTATGGCTTGTTCCAGCTCGATGTTCAGTCTTGAAGTCGAATTCTTGCAACCGCTAAATCCACCTTGCCACCTGTCCTTCAGGATTTTTAAACTGCAGGAGCCACTTCAGTGCTGCATGATCAGTCCTCAGGAGGAATCTTTTACCATAGAGGTACTTGTAGAAATGTTCTACCCCCTTTACCACAGCCAGGAGTTCCCTGCGAGTAACGCAATAGTTCCGTTCAGGCCTGCTCAAGGTCTTGTTGAAGTATCCGATCACTCTCTCCTGGCCCTCCTGGATCTGGGAAAGCACAGCACCAATTCCGACATTGCTTGCCTCGGCATCCAATAGGAAGTTTCCATCTGGCAAAGGATAACTTAATATGGGAGCACTCGTCAAAGCTCTTTTCAATGTCCCGAATGGTCGCTGACATTCCTCGTCTCGTTGGTACTGCACCTTCCCTTCTGTCAGTCTAGTAAGTGGCTTGGCGATGTTGGCAAATCCGGCTAAGTACCGACGATAGTACATGCATAACCCCAGGAAACTTCATAACTGGTGGATATCTTTAGGTATCGGCCATTCTTGGACCGCTTTGATTTTTTGTTAATCAACAGCTAAGCCCGCTGCGGAAACGACATATCCAAGATATTGCACCTCTTCTTGGAACAGCTGACACTTCTTCGGGCTTAACTTTAGTCCGGAACTTCGAAGACGCCGAAACACGTCCTTCAGGTTCTTGACGTGGTGTTCAAATGATCTTCCAACCACGATAATGTCATCAAGATACACCAGGCATGTTCACATGAAAGCCCTTTTAGCACTGTTTCCATCAACCTTTCAAAAGTTGCTGGAGCATTACACAATTCAAACGACATTACCGTAAATTGGTAAAGTCCTGAGAAGATGGTAAAAGCAGCCTTTTCCCGGTCTTCCTTAGCTAGTTACACCTGCCAAAACCCGCTCTTCAAGTCCAGGGTGGAAAACATCTTCGATCCCGCCAATGTATCTAGGGTATCGTCTATTCTTGGTAGGGGATAGCTATCATTCTTCGTTGAGTGATTTAGTTGCTGATAGTCCACGCAAAATCGAGTGGAACCGTCTTTTTTTTAACCAAGACAACTGGAGAAGTCCAAGGGCTATTGGATGGTTTAATAACACCTTCTTCCTCCATTTCGTGGACTATTCTATCGGTTTCTTCTCTTTTGGGTAGGGGTAGTCTCCTCGCCGGCTGTCGAATAGGTTGAGCGTCCCCGGTATTAATTTTATGTTTCACCAGGTCAGCCCGTCCTCTTTTTCCGTTTCCTACAGCGAAGATATCCTGGTAGTTTCTGACAATGTCCCTCAATTTTGCTTTCTGGTTTGGTTTCAAATTCTTGGATGAATCGGTGATGAGTCTTTCCAGTTCCTCAGACAGCTTACCTGGTGGTATTTCTGCATGCTGTGTGCTTCTACACTTCTCTGACTACAGAGGAAACTGTTGAACAATGGCCCAAAATTGTTCCTTTCCTTAGCACAACCGAGTAATGATTCAGGTTCATTACTCTTACTGGCACAATCTTCTTGACCCGCAACAGAGTCTTCCCCAGTGCGACTCCTCTGCCTACATTTCCGTCGTTGAGTTCGGGATCAAACATCATTACTGTTCCAGCTTTAGCTTTCCCATCTAAGCATGCATCTATAATGATTTCAGCTCTTTCCGGAACATTGACATCCTCTGCTAAGATGACTTGCAGCATTATGTCATCCTTTCCATGAAGCACCACTTCTTCGTCATTCACTCGCAGAATTTCATCTTTGAAGTTTAACTGGAATCCCTTGGAGCTCATGACATCCATTCCAACGATTAATTGGTCATCGATGTCTGCTACTAATGCCCGATGTAGGAAGGTTGTGATTCCCAAGGTCATTTCAACCTCTATTTCACCATGGACTTTCGCTGCCTCTCCTGTCGCTGTTCGCAGTTGCCATTTTGTTGGTTTTATCATTCTTTGTTCTAAAACGATGTTGGGCCTTATAACTGTTTTTGTCGCACCTGTATCCAGCAGCATTACACATTGCTTCTTATTAATAAATCCATCTACTAAGACACTGTTAATGTGGTTGCGTAGCGAAGCGACATAGGCGTTGATAGTTGGGGCTTGTTCGCTAGAGGTCGACGATGGCCCCTTCACATCGACCCTCTTTAGTTTTCCGACGAGGAAGTCGGGCCTCCGTTGCTCTCCTTGCAACGACTCCGAATTCCGAATGTGTCCTACCTTACCACACTTCCTATATCTCAGTTGTCTTTTTTCGGTAAGGAGTTCCTCTACTATCTTGCTTATAGAGGCTTTATCAGTTCCGCCGTCTTCTGACTCTCCGTCCACGATTCGGACTCTGGCTTGACTTCTGCAGGCATTTTTCGCAGCTTCGAATTCTAGCGCTCGAGCAAGTGCATCCACTAATTGAGTCGGTCAAGCAAGTGTTAAAGCTTGTCTGGCTTCCTTGTCCCGCATTCCATCCAAAAGTGCTTGTACTGCTAACCTTTCTATCACATTTTCCGGTGTGGCTGGATAGGCAAGGCGAACCAGACGGGCAATATCGGCTTCAAACTCTTGTAGGGATTCATTTGATTCCTGGTGCCGATTTTTCAATTGGGAGTGGTAGACGTGCTCAAAATGTGTCTGGCCATACCTCAACTCTAAATGTTTTACCAGTTGATCGTAGTCTTCTTGTTCAGAGGTATTCAATGTTTGCAAAATATCTGTAGCGTTCCCTCTTAAGGCGAGTGTTAGTGCCTTCTCTTCTGCCGACCATCCGTTTAACTTTGCTGGAGCCTCTAATTGGCGTCTATAATAAACCCATGACTATTTTCCATTAAATGAGGTGGTTTCATTTTGTATCTTGCCCCTTCGAGGCTAATTTTCGAATCCACTACTTCTAGACTGTTAGTGCTTTCGGTTTTTGATTGTGTTTCTCCCCTTTGTATAGTGACTACCTGTTTTTTTTATTCTGCTGATCTCACCCTCCATTATTTGATTTAATTCTTCTATCCCGAGCCTCATTCTCGACTATTTTCTCTTCCAGCATTTCTGAATTTTCCTGAACTATGCTTTTCAAATTTTCGTCTAAGGATTTAGCATTTTCGTGTAATACCTGTAGCTTATCTTCCAAAGACTTCGAATTTTCTAGTAATTTTCTTCTAGTGTTTTAGAATTTTCTAGCAGTTTGTCTTCTAGAGTCTTAGAATTTTCTAGTAATTTGTGTTCGAGGGCCACAGAATTTTCTACTAATTTGTCTTCTAACGTCTCTTTCAAGTTTTTAGAATTTTCTACTAATTTATCTTCTAACGTCTCTTTCAAGTTTTTAGAATTTTCTACTAATTTATCTTCTAAAGAAGAAGAATTTTCTAGCAATTTGTCTTGAAATGTTTCTTTTAAACTTTCTTCCATGTTTCTTAATAGCATACTCATTTCTCCATTGCCAGAAACTTCGAACAAATAAGTATCGGGATCGTTACCTTCATTTATTAGGGCATCTCGTAGCCGTTGTATTAATTCACTTTTCTTCCCACTGATTTCTAAATCCCTTTCCTCAAGTTCTTTTTTTAAGTCCGTCACTTTTAATTGGTCCAAACTCACGTTTTTAAACATTGTCAGTCTATTTATTTTCCACTTCTAAAGTTCCACAAATACACCTACACCTGTCACCACTGTAATGTTTCTTTTACACTCGGGTTCAGTTCTTGGATTTATTTAAAAACATAGTCCAACTCACTCTAATTTATTTCCAGTACTTTAACACAATTTATATTCAGAGAAACTACTATTTACATTTTATCTCAACTGTACAATACGACCGACAAAAAGTGAATGCCTCCTATCGCCAGCTGTTCATATTTATATATTTATCTCGTAATTGTCTGGTACGTCCACGAACCATCGGGAAACTCTTTCATGTTCTGGAAGCTTTAAGGGAATTCCCAGTAACGGCAGCGGTCCGCCTGTTGATAGACAAACATTTCCGATTCCCAGAATTTATCGGAATAATGTCCCTTCCACGAATTGGTTGATGGCCGATTGCACCAGCTGTTGGATGAATTCTCGTAACAAAATTACAATAATCCATATTATGCCAGAAATATAAATATGTGTCTGCTTAAAATTAAAATTTACATTAGGAATATTTATTATAAGGATATAGGTTCACAGGTTCCAGCTCTTAGCAATATTTCGAATGGATTTCTCTATTTATTTTCTGGGTTCCTTATATACAATATAGGGATGCCCTTATAATACGACTCCGGATTTCTGCCTCTTTCACATCTCGGCAATTTTCTCCTAATCTACTGGACGCAAAATGTTAAAATTTGGTATCAGTGTATAGTTTGGTGACACGATCAGGAGTACATATGGTAAATGAAGAAATTTTGATTTTAGGGGTACTTCTGGAGCCTAAAATTTTGAAAAAAATTAGAGATATAGATCTGAGTTTTACCGGAAAAATAAGGAAAAACCACTAATATTAATTTTTGGGGCGAATTACAGAATTAAATGAAAAATATAAAATTAAAATTATTTCTAACGCATCATTTAATATATCAGATTAAAGTTCTCATTATGTCGAATACAAACATATTTTCAATTTTTAAAATAAATTGTTTAAAAGATATTAACAAAAATATTTAAAAAATTACCCATTGCACCACTTATCTTCAAACGTCAACTTCAAAATTTGAAAAAAAATGGATTATATAGCCTTACTTGAACTTCACAGGAAAAGTAAGGAGATACCCCTAATTATAATTTGGGGGGGGGGCAAACTATAGAATTAAACGGAAAAAAAAAATTAAACATATCATGCAATACATCAAATGAAAGTGCTCAATATGTGGAATACAAATATTTTTTTCAGATTTTTAAAATTATTTGTTTACAAGATATTAACAAACATATAAAAAAAGTCATTTCCCTCTACATTTCTCAAACCATACATACTTCCCAAAATTTGAAAAATTGAACTTTATAAGAAAAAATAGAAAGCCCCATTATTTATTTTGGGAGGCAATTGATAGAATTAATTTCAAAATAACATTTTTTCATATTTTTAAAATAATTTGTTTAAAAGATATGAAGAAAAATATTAAAAATCAATTTATTCGCCCCTTTATCTCAGAAACTACATGTTCTAAAATTTTGAAAATTATATTTTATTTGTATTTAAAATAATTTTTTTAAAAGATTTAATAATTTATTATTTCAAATTTGACCCATTTTCCCATTTATTTTCCAATCTACTGGGCCTAAAACTGAGACAATAGATTATACAGAGCTTCACTGAAAGTTTATTAGTAAAAGAAAACCCTAATGTAAATTTTAGGGGCCAAATTAGAAGATTAAATAAATATTTTTACAAAAATTAAGCGAATCATGTCGTAGATAAAATAAAAAGTCACTGTATAGAAATATAATTTGGTCAAGTGCGAGTTGGACTCGCATACTTAGGGTTCCGTATCACCTTCAAGATTATAATATTCCAGTTTCAGACAAGCAGGGAATGAGTTTTCTTGTATTTACCCTTAATATCTTTTAAAGGAAGCGTTTTGAATTTATAAAAAATATACGCTTTAATTTTCCACACATAGATATTTTATTGTATCTGCTTTAGGATTCGTTTGAATTTTATCGCAATACATATGTATTTAGTTTTCTAATTTGGCCCCCAAAAAGTAACATTAGAGTTTTATTTTACTATTAAAGTTTCAGAGAAGCCTTTTATAATCTACTGTCTGAGTTTTGAGGCTCTGTAGATTGGAAGAAAAATTGCAAAATAGGTCAAAGTTTAAATTATTAAATCTGTTATTCAAATTATTTAAAAATATAAATAAAATATGTTTTTCAAAATTTAAATAGTGTAGTTTCTAAAATGGGAGTTAAGTCGATGTTTAATATTTTTGTTAATATCTTTTATACAAATGATTTAAAAATATGATATATTTGTAATTCACATAATGAGCCTTTCATCTGATATATTACATGATGCGTTTGAAAATTGAATCTTTATTTTCCATTTAAATGTATAATTTGTCCCTAAAATTACTATGGGGGTTTTCTAATAATTTATTTTCCGTTTAATTCTATTATTTGGAAGCCAAATAATAGAATTAGGTTTTTTCATATTTTTCCATATAAACAAAAAAAAATTAGGTTTTAGAGTTTGGGGAATAACGGGGAGAATGGGTAATTTTTTTTAAATATTTTTTAATCTATTTTAAAATATTCATTTTAAAAAAATTAAAAAAAAATATTTGTATTCGTCATAATGAGCCCTGTGATTTGATATATTACATGACTCGTCAGAAACAATTATAATTTATTATTTTCCATTTAATTCTATAACTTGCCTCCCAAAATGAATATTAGAGGTTTCTACTTATTTTTCCAGTAAAGTTCAGGTGAGGGGCTGTACCACCATTGTTTTTTCAAAATTTTCCAGCTTGTGGCTTCGGAGATAAGGGGGGATGGGTAAAATTTTTTATATTTTTGTTAATACCTTTTAATTCATTTATTGTAAAAATATGAAAAAAATATATTTGTTTTCGTCATAATGAGCCCTTTCATTTGATATATAACATGATGGGTTAGAAACAATTTTAATTTTAATTTTCAATTTAATTCTATAATTTGCCTCCCAAAATAAATATTAGGGGTTTCTCCTTATTTTTCCAGTAAAGTTCAGGTGAGGGGCTATACCTACATTTTTTTTCAAAACTTTACGTTTTATAGTTTCGGAGATAAGGGGGGGATGGGTAAATTTTGGTATATTTTCGTTAATATCTTTTTAAATAATTTTTTTTTAAATATGAAAAAAATATGTTTGTGTTCCTCAGAATGAGACCTTTCATTTGATATATTACATGATGCGTTTGAAATTTTTTGTTTTTTTAATTTATTTTTATTTAATTCTATAATTTGCCCCCCAAAATTAATATTAACGGTTTCTCCTTATCTTTCCTGTAAAGTTTGGGCAACATTCTATATTTCCTTTTTTTTCAAAATTTTAGGCTCAGAAGTACCCCTAAAATCATTCTTTTTTTCTTTTACGATATGTACTCCTGATCGGGTCACCAAACTATACATTGATACCAAATTTCAGCCTCTTCCGTGGAGTAGTTTAGGAAAAAATTGCTGTGATGTCACAGAGGCAGAAATCCCGAGTGATATTATAAGGGTATCCGTATATTGTATATACGGAACCCTAAAAAATGTATATTTTTATAATTTTAAAAGGCTTAATTTCAAAGATATGGGGGTAAATGTAAGAAAATGCACTCATTTTCAGCTTGTCTGACACTGGAATACTAGAAAATTATATACTTTGATTTACTTTCATTGTATCAAACTTTAAGGGTGGTAGGGAACCCTTAGTATGCGGGTCCAACTCGCAATTGACCAAATTATTCTAATTTTGCATTGCATGTTGTCACTTTTTTTCAATAGCTTTACTTAACATTTTGTGGACTGATATCGATTAAGCTTTAGGGAGTTAGTTGTTAGTACTACGTACTCTTTGGGAATAATCCACTCATTGCAGTTTTCATCAAAGCATGTTGTTTCTCTCTTTCCTTGTGTTTATTTTCACTTTAGCTCTTACAACACTAAACTGTACAATAGATTTTCCGTTAATACAGATGAGATCGATGTTTATATTTCTCATCTATCTTGCCCGTATCCATTCTTAATTGTCATGTCACGTGTTAAATGTAAAAAGTGCAGCACCTGCTACGGCCACCATAATTTTACCTATTATCTGCCCATATTGTGTGCTGGGATTCTAAAGTTAATGCTAATTTGGGTATTGGTGCGGCTTCAAAATTACAAAACACAGCAAAATGAGATAAACTATTTATTCAAAGATCAATAGGAAATTAGTAATAACTTTAAAAATAAATCAAAGAGAATGAATTTACAATTGAACAGATACAAAAACAAATACAAAATTGTGATTTAGTTTAAGTTGCCTGGAAGTAAATTCGAACTGAAGCCTATCTGAGCCTTCAGACTAGACTGTTGCTTTTCTGTTATGAAGCTTAAATACCTCTCTGGGCCCAATTACTCACGACCCGTCTATAGATGGAGAAGTAAAGAGTTGTGGCTATTTCTTTAACTCAGCACAACTCAAATGACTTTGAAAGTTTTCTTTTCTGGAACGGCTATGGCCTTTAGGGCCGCTTCAATTAAATGAAAGTAGAAAAATTAAAGTGTTTTTTTAGATTTTGGTTATATAAGAGGTTAAAACGTCAATAAAAACCCACCAGTTTATTTCACTAAGGCAAGTTTACTTTCACTAAGATTGTTCTGATCTCCCCATTAATATATAATTTTCAGTAATGCCGGTTCTCATGTCGAAAAATAAGGTCAAACGAATTTTGAAGCAAGTAGTTTTTCTGTAATGAATTGACCAGAGACAGTCCGAACACAGATTCGATCCAAATACCTGAGGACAACTATCATATGCTTTGTTTCATGAATAGGAGAAGATAAGTCAACACAATTTACTAATTAGTCAATAGAATGTGCCGTGAGGATGTCATGAGTAGCAAAGGTTCGTTTATTAAACCACCCACATTGGACGGCAGTTCATCTTGGCTTATGTATAAACGGCAATGTGGAGCCGTGGCTACAGCTAATGGATGGAATAACCACGAAAATTCTACCTCTCTAGTAATTTCGTAAAGAGGTCCGTCATTAGAGCTCCTACAAAGCCTTTGAATCGATGAACAAGTTAATTTTGACAAGATCATCGCCATTTTGGATAAAAGATATGCAATCAATCCTTGAGCCAGGTATACCAAGTCCAACTCAGTGCAAAAACGCAAAAAACCGGCGAAAGTCTACAAAAGTTCGAAGCAGAGACTAGACGATTAGTACACCTGTCCTACCCAGACCTTCCAGAGGAAACTATAGATCAATTGGCCACACAGAGTTTCATAAACGGCATCAGAGATATGGAAGTACAAAGGGATCTAAGGCATAGTGGCATCAAAAAGAGTAAAGAAGCTCTACTTCGGGCTTTGGAAGTAGAGGCCGTCATGAACATATCCAAGCCGAGGGTCCATGCAGTTTCTTTCAATCAGAAAGAGCCAGAGTTACCATTTCAAGCATTGTTGACTGGTATGAACAATCAGAATGGTCACAAAGAACTGGCACCCGAGGAGCATGTTACCGTTTTGGACGAACAGGACAGTTCCAACGTAACAGTCGAGTGAGGCTGCCTGAACAATCACCAACCAGAAGTAGCGAAAAAAAGAGCCTAACCACCCAGGGAAACTTCGATCAGTCAGCATAAGGGGGCGAATGCAGACTATCCCTCCACCAGCCTCCAGGACAGTATCCATCCGGGGATCTTGCCGAAATAGCAGCAGCCTTGACATCAGGGGCACCATCAATGACAGAGCAATTACCATCATCGGAAATACGGCCAGCTAACAACAACATCCATCTCCGAAAAGTCACCCGCGCGTCCATGCCAATAGAGGTTGAGGCAGATGTACTACTACAGATAGGGGACAACAGGATCCGGCATAGGGTCCTGGTAGCGGATATTGAAGACGATTTCATACTAGGTATGGACCTAATCAGCCAGCATGGATTTATGTGCGACCTGAGCTATGATGTTCTTCGGTTGCTAAATGAGGAATTTGTATTGGCACGGCACAGCTCAGGCATCTCCATAAAAATTGTAACAAATTCTTCAACCAAAAATCCCCGTCGAACGGAACAGATTATTTAAGGGCAGCTAGAAAAAAATCCTGGGAGCTGCGTTGCAATGGTGGAGCCCGTACACTCAGTCCACGACTACTTAGTTGGACGGGCTATAGTTAAAACCGGACGAGATATACCAATTAGAGTCCCGCATTTGTCCAACAACGACATCAGAATTGCCAATGGTCAAGAGATAGCTTGTTTCGAGTCAGTAGAGACCATTACCAATTGCGAAGAAGGGTACCAGACATCGTTGAAGGAGACAGGGCCCAGTAAAGAGTTCCTACAACAGTTTGCTAACCATTTAACACACCTTACACCAGAGGAACAGAAGAAAGCCAACCAATTTATCCTAAAACACTGGCAATTTTTTAACAGTCAAGATGGAACCACCAGTCGCACCAACATCATCTAGCACCGAATAGATCCCGGGCAGGCTCAACCCATCAGAATACCACCTAGGCGACTACCATTGGGGCAACAACAGGCCGCCGAAGATAACATCGGGTCCATGTTTCAAAATGGAGTTATTGAGCCATCCATTTGCCCATTTTCTGCTCCCCTTGTGCTAGTTAAAAAGAGGGATTAAACCAGCCGATTTTGCATGGATTACAGAAAGCTGAATGATGTTACGAAGAAAGACAACTATCCATTACCCCGAATTGATGACACTCTGACCACACTAGCAGGCTCCCGTTGGTTCTCTACACTATACCTGAAGAGTGAATATTGGCAGGTTGGTCTCCACGAAAAAGACAGAAACAAAGACTGCGTTCTTCTCAAGTAAAGTGCTGTTTCAGTTCAGGGTAATGCCCTTTGAGTTATTTAATGCTCAAGCTACATTTTAGAGGCTAATGGAGTTTGAACTTAGCGGGTTAACATGGAGGACGAGCTTATCATATCTAGACGACATTCTGGTCATGGGGCAGACATTCGACGATCATCTGAAGAACATGGCGAAGTATTCTCCAGAATCAAGAACGCTAATGTGAGACTCAACCCTAAGAAGTGTTCCATGTTCCAAAGAGAAATGGAGTTTTTGGGCCACGTCGTTTCCCAGTCAGGAATCTGCTCGTTATTGGCCAGTCCCAAGAGGCAAGCATGAACTCTGAAGTTTCTTGGGTCTCTGTTTATACTACAGGCGATTTGTTGAGGGATTTGCCCCATTGCCGCACCTCTACATAGGCAGACCACTGAGAAAGAGACCTTCGGTTGAAATCGCCAGCAACACAGGTTTGCGGGCCGTCCTACCTCAGGTGCAAGATGGTGAAGAGAGAGTGATCGAGTACTATAGCCTTGGATTTTCGAAACCGAAAAGAAATTATTGCGTCACTAGAAAAAAACTTCTTGCAATAATAAGGACTGTAGACAATTTCCACAAATACCTATGGTCGCTTTCTTGTATTTAAACATCATTGGATAGCACATAAAAAGAGCACTTCAATCTTGTATAATAGGTCTATCTTTGGATGACAGAAAAACATAAATTGTTAAAAAAATAATTTTTCTCTTAGTTGGCTGTAAAACAAAATGCTTTGTTTGTTGTCATATATATATCTCAAAAGTTTATTATTTATTTGGTTTTATCTGTTAAGAGATTAATATTTTCCAAAACATAAGTCATATTTTTTAAGTATAATAGTTATTAGAGCCCTTGGTTCTGGTCTTCCCGGCCTTACTGGGTGCACATCCATTTTCGGGACCAAGTTCTTACGTCTTCTCAGTAATTTACCCAGTAGTACCGATGACGAATTTTATCTAAGGTTTTATTCATGTCCAGATAACCACCGGTAATCCCATCATATACTTCGGTAAGGATGGTTGGTACCTTCTTCTTCGGAACTACCAGTTGGGACTTGCTTTCTCGGCCATCAGTGCTTTCCGAAACTCGCTTAAGCATTCCATTTTCTACTTTTAGAGATTCCCATGGGGCCCATAGCGATTTTAAGACGTCCGAGTGTCTAGCTACCTCGTCCCATCGTGGCCTGGGTGCCCCTCTATTTTTTGAGAGATAAGATGATATCGATGTCTGGATCAGCCATTTAGTCCTGGAAGCACTGTTACGTTGTCCAGTCGTCATGGGCCTGCACTCGGATCTGTCTGTTGGAGATATCCTCTCGCTGTTCCGTCTTCAGTTAATGTGCGCATTCTGCTCTACAGGGTCTTTTTGATAGGGCATCGGCATTATTAAGCAAACGACCGGCACGATGTTCAACTTTGAAATCGTATTGCTGTAATTTCTCCATCCTCCTGGCCAATTGTCCTTCCTGTGTCTTATGTCCTGTAGCCATTTGAGGGGGGAATGATCTGTTTGGATTAGAAAAAGACGACCATAGAGGTATTTGTGAAAATGGTCTAGAGCCCATATTATTGAAAGAAGTTTTTTTCTAGTGACGCAATAATTTCTTTCCGGTTTCGAGAATCCACGGCTATAGTACTCGATCACTCTCTCTTCACCATCTGGCATCTGAGCTAGGACGGCCCGCAAACCTGTGTTGCTGGCGTCGGTGTCAAAAATGAACTTGCCGGACTGTGCAGGAAATGCTAGGATTGGACTGATTCCAACGGAAGGTCTCTTTCTCAGTGGTCTGCTGATGTGGAGGCGCGGCAATATTGGCAAATCCCTCAACAAATCGCCTGTAGTATGAACGGAGACCCAAGAAACTTCGGAGTTCATGCTTGCCTCTTGGAACTGGCCAATTACGAATGACTTCTATCTTGTCCTCGTTGGGTCTCAGGTTGGCGTTCTCAATTCTGGAGAATACTTCGCCCATGTTCTTCAGATGGTCGTCGAATGTCTGCCCTATGACCAGAATGTCGTCTAGGTATAATAAGCTCGTCCTCCAAGTTATTTCGCTAAGTACAAACTCCATTAGCCTCTCATATGTAGCGGGAGCATTACATAAACCAAAGGGCATGACCCTGAATTGAGACAGCCCTTTACTGGTGGAGAACGCTGTCTTCTCTCTGTCGCTTTCGTGGACACCAACCTGCCAATATCCACTCTTCAGGTCTAGTGTGGAGAACCAACCGGAGCCTGCTACTGTGGTCAGAGTGTCATCAATTCGGGGTAATGGATAGCTGTCTTTCTTCGTAACATCATTCAGCTTTGTGTAATCCACGCAAAATCGGCTGGTTTAATCCTTCTTTTTAACTAGCACAACGGGAGCAGAAAATGGGCTGATGAATAGCTCAATAACTCTATTTGACTTGACTTAAAAATTTGCCAGTGTTTTGCGATAAATTGCTTGGCTTTCTTCTGTTCCTCTGGCGTAAAGTGCGTTAAATGGTCAGCAAACATTTGTAGGAACTCTTTACTGGGTCCTGTCTCCTTCACCGATGTCTGGTACCCTTCTTCGCAATTGGTGATGGTCTCTACTGGCTAGAAACAAAAAAGCTATCTCTTGACCATTGGCAATTCTGATGTCGTTGTTGGACAAATTCAATACTCTGATTGGTATATCTCGTCCTGTTTTAACTATAGTCCGTCCAACTAAGTAGTCGTGGATTGAGTGTACGATCTCCACCATTCCCACGCAGCTCCCAGGATTTCTTTCTAGCTGCCCTTAAATAATCTTTTCCGTTCGATGGGGATTTCTGGCTGAGGAATTTGCTACAATTTTTATGGAGGTGGCTGAACTCTTGACGGGCATTGTCAATACATTTCCTCATTTAGGAACGGAAGAACATCTCTCAGGTCGAACATAAATACATGCTGGCTGATTAGGTCCATATCCAGTATGAAATCGTCCTCAATATCCGCTACCAGGACCCTATGCCGGATTCTGTTGTCCCCTATCGATAGTAGTACATCTGCCTCAGCCTGTACTGACATGGACTCGCGGTGACTGTTGTGAGCTGGATGTTGTTGTAATCTGGCCGTATTTTCGATGACCTCAAAACCCTGGACTTGGCAAAGGGCACAGCGGCGCCGGTGTCGATGGTCATGGTAATTGCTCTGCTATTGATGGTGCCCCTGATGACAACACTGCTGCTATTTCGGCAAGATCCCCGGATGGATACTGTTCTGGGTGCTGGTGGAGGTTTAGTCAGCATTTGCCCCCTTATGCTGACTGATCGGGGTTTCCCTGGTTGGTGAGGCTGTTTTGTTGGCTATTTCTGGTTGGTGATCATTCAGGTAGGCTCACTCGACAGTCACGTTGGAAGTGTCCTGTTCGTCCACAACGGTAATGCTACTCTGGTGCCAGTTCTTTGTGACCGTTCTAATAGTTTGTTCATACCAGCCATCAGTACTTGAAATGGTGACTGCCGTCAAATATGGGTGGTTTACTAAACGAACCTTTGGTACTCACGGTGTGTTGGTATTTCCCTCTTTGCAAAACTTGTTGTAGTTGTTTAATTTTGGATGGCGCTGATTTCATACTGCACCTAGCTCTGGATGGAATCGATGTCATCTAGTTTGGTTTCAAAAGTCGTCTTTTATCTCTTTTATATATGATTCCACTATTTGGATTCTTTCATTAATTGTTTCACTAACTTTCGATACTATTTGCATTAATTATTCAAATTGCAGTTGTCTTTTTTTTTAAATTCAGATTTTGTTTTTGTTAATATATTTTAGAATGATTTTGTCGTTTTTCTTATAGTTTCCAGAATAATGCCTCAATTATATTTTGTTGTTCATTTTTCATCCTGGAAACAAGATTTTATTGTTTATTTTCCATTGCAGTGACAAGTTTTTGTTGTTTTTCATCAATAATAATTACAAGATTCTCTAATTCTATTTTACGTGTTTCATCAATTAATTTACAAGTTTAACTTCACTCAATCCTGCACTTCTGACACCAAATTGCTATAAATTCCGTGGATTAAAATTAATTAAATTTTAAAAACTGATAGTCACTTCACTTTCTAGAACCTTTATTTATACAAAAACACAAATATTTCCAATAGTTAATTCTAATATAATTTACATCGAAATCATAACAACAAATAAGCTGAACGCACTAAAGTAACTGACTCAAAATACTCAAATAAAAATCGGCTTATATAGTATACGTTCAATTTCCTGCTCGTTCTTGATTTTGTTGTCCAGCGTCGAGATTGATAGTTCTTGCTCATTTTGAAGACTATAGAAATTGATGTTTTTATGTTCTTTGGAATGAATAGTGTTTTACGTTGCTTTCGCCAGGGACGGAGTGGATAAATTTTATAACAATATACAGTTTCAGTTGACAGCAAAGCTTAAAAATTATTTACTTGCCTATGGTGTCTTCAAAAACCTAATGGAAATAGAGTGTATAATGAAAATATTACAAATCTTGTTTTAAAAATTG
The DNA here is from genome assembly GCA_034190945.1 of Octodonta nipae. NCBI lineage: Eukaryota > Metazoa > Arthropoda > Insecta > Coleoptera > Chrysomelidae > Octodonta > Octodonta nipae. The sequence goes on along the minus strand of CM067221.1, from coordinate 83,339,073 downwards.
TTATCGATAATCCCCGTACATCTCTTCGTCTAATGGCAAATAATTTTGAAGTTTTGAAATGCCAAAATCGACTGCTCAGAGAATTTTCAGAAAGTAGAAATATTATCCGCTTATAGTCAACGACGTCGAATTGGTAACTTAGAAAGAAGAGGATTGTGTTGCAGTTGGTTCAAAAAAAATGCCAAAAAATCCTCAATTTCCGCTAAAGGTTCTGTGGTCTGATGAAAGCAAATTTACAAATTAAAGTGTAATTAAGAGACACAGCAAGGTATATTGGGGCTATCAAAATCCGATCTCAAATCATTAGGTCCGCCAACAAACGAGGTAGGGTTTTAAGGTATGGCTAGGAATTATAAATGTAGACGTGTATTAATAATAATGGTGGAGTTGCCTAACATTTAATCAATTTGATTTACTTCAAGACATTTTCATCGGTTTTGTTTTTTCTTCTTCTGAGTGTGTGAGCTATTTCCCACCTAGAGTAGTAACAGTTTATAGGGAATAACTGATAATACTTTAAAAACAACTTCCTACAATAAATTATTTAAATTATAAAAATCTCGTAAATATGTACATTTCTACTGTCTTCGAGGTGTCATTCCTTTGTATATATTATATATAATACATATTGTTTCTGGTCTTACATCTCGCGTCTTCAAATATGTACATTTCTCTGCTTTTTGCTCATATTATGAAAAGTATTGAAAGGATCATAACACCGCTGCTAAATAAATATTTGTAAGTGGATCAATTTTCACCGAGAAAATTCAGAATAACTACTGAAAAGGACACATTCTTGCATCTATTACTGGAAAATTATAATGTTTAGTTTGAATGGGCTGAAGATTGATTATATAAAACAAGTACTTACTAAAGAATTGCAATTGAAATAATGTAGAGAAATATTTTTCAAAACGCACCATATTAAAAAAAACACACTAGTCCGATAGATATTTTGAAAGGTCATTCATTATTATGCCATAAAATTGGCTTAAAGTAGTAGCAAATCGTGCACTAAGGGTCAAAATATTTAACAGGCAGCCAATAGAGGATTGACTATCGCTGTCAAAGCACATGCCCGGAACAAGGATTTCCTTAAAAATGGGGTACAGAACGTAATTATTTTTAATATTGTATGATTTTTCCTCTCTGCAATAGATTTTATTTACCTATCTGTTATTTCTGCATATTAGACTAATTTACAACTGGTTCATTAGGTTAATGGCTACTGTTTATTGCCAATATTCAGTAGCATTATTAATGCAAAAGTTGAGCGCATTTTAGGATCTCAGTGGAATGTTCGTGGTTTGGTTAATACCAATCTGCAAAATATTCCTTCAAATTATTTAAATTCCAATTCTGCAATTTCTGCTTAACGGACAAAATCCATCGTAAGTCCAATTAATTTCAGTTTCACAAGCTATCTTTAGAATGAAGATTGATCTCCCTCTTGTATTACAAGGAAGTAACGAATGTTAGAATAAGTGAAAAAGAGTGTCTGATATAGTGGTCCACAGTACCCTACAGGATTGAGATGTGCACATATCTTTGATGCTCGTATAAAGATAGAACCGGGTTCACACTGGTCATTAGTTCATTCTGAAATTATGTATGGTACTATTAACTAAATCTCTGTTTGACTTAAAACTTCTAATCTAGCATAGCAAGGAGACAAACTAGTTTTAAACTCTCCAACGGGTGAAAATGTCATTGTTTTGGGATTGCCCCTGCGAAGTTAATGGTAGGATCAATGTTGTTGAACAACTGCCCCCAGAAAGATGAAAGTTGTACAAATGGATCTCCCAATACCGTTTTGGGTTCATGATGCGTCTAGTCGGGACGATGAGAAGTGAAATGGAAACCAACCTAAATTACTAACACTCCAGACGTAAAATTTAAAACTGTGTTTGTAAAGTTTGTTTTTGTTTTGCGATATTCGAAATTTTAATCACCGTTCATAAATTTTCAAAAACTAATTAAATTTATGGAACTACTGTATCGCCATAGTGTGATTTTTAGGTTAACTTCAATTTGCAGTAAAATTATTAAGACTCGTTCTACGAATTTATCCATATTATGGATAATTTAGTATTATAATTTTCATTTCAAATTTTTCCAAAACCGTACACACCGTTTGACGAGGCCCTAATTACAAAAATCATGAAGGAAAACCGGATATCATTACTTATAAGTATTAAAAATAGACTGATAGTCTATCCATACTTCCGTAGATTCGCCGTTAAAAGAACTGTAACCCATCTATCACTCTGTTCAGGATGTTTATTTGCATGAGTGACAGAATTCCCTTTAGGAATATTCAGTTTTAGCTTGACTTGATTAGTTTTAACATTTTCCCATCTACCCTAATAAATGTTCCTCGTAAATTCGTTTTAAAAGCAAAAAGACTAATACATCAAGTCGAGTGCAAATAACCTATTTCGAGGGAAATAAATTTCCAGAAAATGCAGTACACTATCAATCATACAAGCACCAGTGGATCTCCAACTGGAAAAAACTAAAATAAATAGAGATTTCAAATTAAATCGTCTATTTAGAAAACTACATCTCTAATCCATTTGGCTAAAAGCTGAAGTGGGCTGGTACGGGATTCGTCTGTATTCCGAGTAATTTATTGTATGAAGGGGATTTACACTACCAAGATAGAGTCAGATAAAGGCGGATGGAGCATGGATCATATGGAAGGAGCTTTCAGCCAAAAATGAAAATAAATGTAAAATTGCATATTCTTTTCTTCTATTGTTTCATTCTAAATTTAAACTAATAGTATTGAAGTTTACGGACTTGTAGAAATATTTCTACCGTTTGGCCGAACTAAGTGACAAAGTTCTCGTTTAAATATATATGGGTCAAAATATTACTTTTTCCCCAGACTGGCCGCAGTGGGTCCTCAATTTTTTTGCAAAAAAAATATGTTGATGTACTCTGTAAGAATAGATCTTTCAGAAAGTTTGAGCTTTTAAAATATTTTTTTAAATTTTTTACAAGCTTTAAAACCGTCAAAAACAGGTCTTTCTTAGCTATTTTTGGCTCATATTGATACGCTTGTCATGAAGAGTCTATTTGTTATTTTTTTAACGAATCAAAAACAAAATGAAAGGTTTTGTCATGGGTATTTAAAAGAATATTATATAAAGAAAAAATATTGATAATCTGACATTCTATAGTGTCTAGACTAAAAGTTTGTTTTTTGAAGTTTCTCGCATTTTTCCAAGATTTTATACTGGATAAATTTAGATAAAAATATGTTTTTGTTGTCAATATTTTATTCTGTAAACTATGTAAACGGATCTTTAATTTTTGTTTATGCAAGTCCAAATCGATTAAAAATCGCTAAATTACAAAAATTATGTTCTTGGCAATTTTTCATGCATTTTTGGACATGTTCATTTTTTTTCCTTCTTTTTATTTTTCCGGTAGAGTCTTTATAAACTTAAATAAGCTCCAACTGCTCCGATGTGTCATTTATTTGTTGACCGACTTAAAAAAGTCCTCAATTCCTCTGAATTTATATTTTTTTTGGTTTTTTTTTATGTTTGTTCACCGATTACTCGGAAACGGCTCAAGGAAATTCGACCGTTTTACTCAGACCTGCTTAGGGGGATAGCGAAGTTGTCCCATATTTTTTCATTAACATAGCTTGTACCGTTTCTCAAAAAATGGGAAAAACTATTTTTACTTATTCTCATATACTATATGTCTTGGTGGAAGGGTAGGTATTTATTAATAATTTGGAAAATTTTATTCGGAACGTGGGACAAATTGAAAAGAAATTGGACTAGTTCCGGAATATCCCCAAGTGGTCAGGTTTTTTTTCAATAAATAGCTTGTATAGTTTCTTAGAGAATGGGGAAAACTTTTTACCTATTTTCTTATACTCTATATTTTGGTGGATCCGCCAGATTACAAGCTTTGATGCAGTTGTTGGTATCGACTGTTCGAAACTTGTGGTAAATTGTGAATAAGATGAATTAATCAAAATAAATGTCACCTAATATGTATATACAGTGTGTATTCATAAATAAAACGAATTCTTTTATAATTAATAATAGCTTTAAGAGAAAAAGTTATTCTTCACAAACAGATTTACATGATCTAAAACGTAAACAGTAATCATTCAATGTTAAGTTTTTAACTTGATTACAAGTTATAGTATCTTCAGTTCTGTTTCTATAACAGTGTGTCTTCATAAGTTGAACTCAAACGGAAAACGTTCTTATGAATATTATTTAGAGAAAAAAATATTCTTAATAATCTTTTTTTGTTGCAAAGCTTATAGTTGGACTTATAAAATGTGGCATATGTTTTATCTCCATAAATTGACAGAAACGGCAGATATAGGGGAAAAACTACTACCATTTTCGGTAATCCACTGAATGAACCAAATATTAGATACTTGAATCACCTTAGCTTCATTCAAAATTCGGAATATGCCAATGTAACATGTTTTGCTTAAAAAAATTCAACTGATATTTAAAGTGAAATTTTAAAGGGTGTTCCATATATAGGATAGGTAAAACTTAGAAAGTAGTTGAATTACATGTATTTAAGAAATCGTGAAAAAAAGGTATAGCTGGAGGTAAGGGGAAGTCATACGGGGTGGTTCGAAAAAGATCTATTAAGTGGACCATAAACAGTTGTATATATCAGGTAGTTGAAAAACGGGTGAAGTTGAATTATATTTATGCCGGGTGAATAACAAAATATTATATTGTCAGGGTCATAAGAAGTAGCATATACTATGTGGGTGAAATAACGATAAACATTAATTATATTCATACAGGGTGGATAAATATGAATATTATGTAAGCAGTTAAAATGTTTGAATTTTCTTTAGCTATTATTAAAGTAATGAAATGGGTTGAAAAAAAAATTATAAAGTAGTTCACAAGTTTTCAAGTAACTTATTATAGGATGGTTGAAATATGTAGCAGTGTATGATAACAGCTCTACGGGAAGGTTTAAACATTATTAAAAAGGAATGTTACGATCCACAAGCAGTTTCACATACCGGATGGATGAATATAGGATGGACTAGAATACTAAGTATACAGAGTAATGAAAAAATGTTATATTGGCTGGCCCATAAGTAGTTGCATATGCAAGATTGTTGAAATATAGCGTGGAGTATAATAATAATTATACAGAGTGGGTAAATAAAATTAAAGAATTTTGTAATATAGGGTAGAGCATGAGCTGTTGCATATATGGAGTACCTGAAATATGGGGCGAAGTCAAGCTATAGTTGCACAGTGTGATTGAAACAAGGTTAAAGAAATTTGAAATTGAAGGATGGTTTTAATGAAGAGAAAATATATTTTATACTGAGCGTTAAAAAATATGGTGAAAAAATGTTAAATAGCGTAACTCATAATCAGTCGCACAGATAGGATACTTGAAATATAGAGAGGAGCAGAGGTAGGTAGTTTAACCTTAAAAAATTGTTACATAGGATGCTCCATAAGCAGTTGCAGTTTTGATGAAATTTCTTGGAAATGAATGGATTTATATTTATACAGGGTGGTACAAAAATGTCAAACTGGTTGAAATATTAAATAATGTTGATAAAAAAATTGTACTACATTATTTTTAAGATATAACATGAGCTGTTGCATAAATGCAATATCTGAAACATGGAGCAAAGTAACATTACAATTATACAGTATGATTAAAACATGTTAGAACAGCTGACATATAAGGTGGAAGCAAATTATATTTTCCAGGATGGTTACAAAATATCTCTAAAAAGGTTATTTAGCGTATTTTAGATTTTCTTGGGAATAATACCACATCAGAGTTCAAACTTGTGTATATTTTAAAACCAAACGTTTCAAAATCCTGTCGGATTTCGTTTTCAATGGATATAAATTTATAAAGTAAAATAACATTCAGAAAACAATTATTTAGCGTAGTTATACAGAATGGTTAAAAAACTGATAGACCAGTAAGTTTTAATGGGTGACTAATTGGCAGCAATATGTACAAAATATAGAAGGAAGTTTTAGCTATAGAGGGCAGTTCTTAAAAATAATGAATAAATTTGTTATGTATGGTGGCCATCAATAGTTACGGTTTGAGTAAAGGCAATATCGAAAAAGTTAATTAGATTTGAAAACTGCATCCAATTAAGCCATTGTATCACTAAAAATTGTGAAATAAATAAATAAATAAAAACAAAAATCGACTTCAAAGTAAAATTAACTAAAAAGCATGAAAAAATTTAATCTACAACAATTAAATACTTTTTATGAAATCGATGCCAATTTGAACATCGATGTACTTCCCAAAATATTTTCACTTTCGATCGGCACCGACTTAAAAAAAGTATTTAATTGTTGTAGCATAAATTATTTCGTGCTATTTAGTTAATTTTATTTTTTGTTTTGTTTTTTTTAATGTATTTATTGTTTACATTAACGAGACCTTCAAACTTAGCCTCTATTTTGAAAATAATTCCTCCTTTAGGAATTAATGTGAGGGCTTATTCTGACTCATTTAGATATTAAAAATATTTTAACGTTTTTTTGCTAAATCTTAATCAGTAAAATAGAGTAAAAAAGCTTTATTTTAAGACGTTGTAGAGGTTGGGGAAGTTTAGGCACCAAAGTTATGGTATTAAACGAAAAATGGAAGTACAAAAATCTGTAATAGTTTTCTTGTTCATGAGAATTATTATTTCCCGATTTCTTTTTTTGTCGACAATCCATCTAAAACAAATAAATTTTTAATTCTCTTTGTATAAACGCAAAAAGAAAATGCAATTATTCTTCTCCACATATTTTTTGGAAAATCTAGTTCATTTTTTGGTAAAACATGAAATTTCTTGTAACGTAATAGATTGCTGGGTTCTTTATTTTATTAATTTATAAATACATTTTACATTCTTATTTGAAAATAAAAACAACATTTTTTTAAATTTTTTCTATTGTAATGTAGCAGAGGAAACCTTAACCTAAGTTTCTGGTAACAAGTAAGCAGGGTATGTTTCCAGGTCATAGTAAGGATTAATATTGTCTGTTAGTCTCGTTATGCTTATAGACTGTCAGCTAGTGACAGATTTTGGTTCACCTTGTTCTCGCTTGTTCCTCGAAGGGGTTCGAAAATTGGGTTATTGCTCTATACATTGAAGCAAAATTTGCGAGTGATCCTTGTGGCTAACCATGGAAAACCCCTAGTTTTATTTTCCGAAAACAGGATGTATTGCTCCAATTTTCCCGCGTCTGCTATGTTTCTTCCGTGTTGAACAAATGAATTCTATGATCCAGCCAAGTTTTAAAATACGATAGACATAAGCATAAGCACGTGACGCTGTAGAAAAACGGTACCGATATCGCTACAGTTCATCCCTTCTGCCTAGCGGAAGAACAAAAGTTGATATCCACAGAAAAACCGGGATAAGATTTGCAATGGCCAAGTAACATTATGTACAGGTATGATTATGTAATCTTACTTGGCCCAGTTTTTTTTGTGAATTACTTTCGATATCTACTTTTATTCTTCCGCATGGCAGAAGGGATAAAATGAGGCGATATTGTTACGTTTTCCTACAGGGTCACACGGTTATATCAACCCTCTGTCTACATGGAACACTTATGTCTATCTACAACATCTTAAATTAAAGATTTTTTACTCTATTTTACTGATCTATACTTGACAAAAAAACGTTAGAACATATTAATATCTAAATGAGTCAGAATAAACCCTAACGTTAGCTCCAAAAGGACGAATTATTTTTATAATATACGCTAAGCTTGAAGGCCTCCTTAATGTAAATAAAAAATAAAAGACACATCGGACCAATTGGAGCTTATTTGGGTTTATAAAGACATGTCCAAAAATGCATGCAAAAATTGCCAAAAACGCAATTTCCAATATCCACTATAAAATCTTGGAAAAATGCCAGAAACATCAAGAAACAGGCTTCTAGTTACGACACTATAGAATCTCACAATATCAATATTTTTTCTTTATTTAACATTATTTTAACTACTCATGAAAAAACATTTCATTCTGTTTGTCATACGTTAAAAAATAACAAAAAGGCTCTTCTTGGAAAGCGTATCATTTAAGCCAAAAATAGCTAGAAAATGTAAAAAATTGAAAAAATATTATAAAGGCTCAAAGTTTCAGTAAACTCTATTTTTACAGAGTACATCAACATATTATTTTTTAAAAAAAATTGAGTATGCACTGCGGTTTGAGAAAAAAGTAATATTTTCACCCATATATATATATTACATTATTTATATTGCAAATGACAAAAAAAGTTTATAGCACTAACTATAACAAAGAAAAGCTCCAGGCATCGCCTTAATGGTGATCTTTGCTATATATAACGTTAGCTTTAACTCGCTTGCCTGTCTAATTTTTTTTTAATAATTCTGCAACGGTTTTATGATTGACTTCCCATTATGCTACGATCTTGAAAGTTTAGTTCAGAAACTGAGAATTATTCAATTTGCTCAAACATTGTTTAACAGGAAAGAATTTTTGAAAAGAAAGTACTATGCTCTGGTTGGCATCTTCAATTTCAATCGTTTTTCTTTAATTCTGTAATTCTAAACCAAGAATTAAAAAGTGACATCAAACAGCTGAAACCCTTTGTGTCGAACATTACTTCAAATGACCAAAGGGATTTTTATATACTGTTGTGGTTAGTGTTTCGTTCTACCACATTTCCTTTATTAATTATTTTTCTTTCATTGCATCCTTTATATCGATGCTCAACAGTTAAAAATATCTAAGTAATTTTTTATGCATTTTTAAATGTTATGAATGACCTATTAAATAAATGAGAATATATTTCATCACTTTCATTTTCACTTTTCTCTACTAGTGCGATGTCGGTGACAACTGTCCCGAAAGGGAATGTATAAAGTAAACAACTCATATTATTGTCCCCCGACTTGACCATACAATGTATGGCAGCACACTCCCTCTAAGGCTCGCATAAATTCACTAATCCCCAGATATCCTAGATATCAAAAGAGTTTACTTTGTGAGAGCACTTGTCAGGTTTTCAGGCCCGTGGTTGGGGTCGTGGCGGAAGTTTCCCATGAATTTCCTGACCGTCCGGGCTGTTCCTAACAGGACGGCTTTTTACACTAATTGGTAAAGATGTTCTTCCAGACCGAGATATTTTAAATTGTTTAATATATGTTTTGGGACTACTGCTGTCGTTAACATAACAATTGGTACAGTTCGTGTGTTGTTCATGTCCTACTGTCCTATTTGAAATTCCGCATCCATTTATTTGGTTATTTTCTCAGCCTGCTTGATGTTTATATTATTGTTGTTAGGAATTGCTATGTCAATCAAAGTTGTTTTCCGAGAGACTTTATCTACCAAAACGATATCTGGTCTATTGTGAGCAATAGTCCAATCAGTCAATATCGTGCGGTACAGCTTGTAGTTGTTATTTTCTATAACAGATTCTGGTTTGTATTTATAGTATGGTAATCTCACCGGCAGTGATTGTTCAGGCTAGTTCCTGGTGCAGTATTTTTGCTACAGCACCGTGTCCTTCTTTGTATTCAGTTGCAGAGAAGGCTAGACAACCTGCATCTGTCGTTGTTGATAGAGGGGTCTTTAACGATATACTTCAGATAGTTCTTATTTGGAATTACTTGATCATATTAGTTGTTCTTTGTACCCCATCGAGTTTTTCGCGCTTCCCTTTTGTTGTTCAGTGATTATGTTGTTCAACTCGTAATGTCACCATGCGTAAGGAAACTAGGCATCTTGTGTAGATGGATAATTATTTCATTAATAAGGGCTGTTAATTTTTCGTGTGTGGCGTAAAGTTTCTTTATCCAGTAATTCTGCACACCATCTGGTCTTTGTGCTTTCCAGTTATAGAGGTGCTTCGTTATGTTGGATTTGTCTTCCGTTGTAAATGGTTGGTATTGCATCGTATCGCAATTATGAAATGCAGCCTATTCCTTTAAAATCCTGCTGGCTCTGGAGTTATGGGAAACTGTTGCAGAAAGTTGTGTTTTCCAGAATTGCTAGACGGACGTTTTAGTGGGATAACTCATTATTATAGATGTTGCAGAGTTTTCTATACAATCTTTTTTCTGATTGTCAGAATAGTGTGTTGTCTAGTTTCGGTTGGTTACTAGTTTTGTACCTTTTCAACGGACTTGTGTTGTCGGAAAGCTTTTGTCGCAGACTGTCCAGACACTGCTGAGATGTGATTTTTTCTCCATCCCAGTGGGAGTGTATTCGGTTATTGTCCAATGATTGTTTTAACAAGTCTTTCTATTCTGTTTTTTCTGACCCCTCGTTGGTACTCGGTCAGCCTTCGAATGTTGACGAATTTTGATTGACATTGATCAGTGTCACTCAAAAAATGTTGTTACATCTAATATATTAATTTCATAATTCCTGTGTTTGTGCTCTTTTTCAAATTACAGTCACAATTTACTTCAAAAGACTGACGAAGAAATTAAAGTATTTCGAAAGCTTTCGCAAAGTAAAAGTGTATTTCACTTCTTTATAAAATCGCTTATAAAAGGCTGCTTCTCGAAACCTTTCTTACATTGTATATATATATGTTATATAAGTTTATAACATGACCTTTGGGTGAACTTATGTAGCAACTGTATTTCATCGTTCCCAGCTGACTCAGCGAACACGTGCAGTGTCAGATTACAGCCACGCCGAGCATCCGTGGGAATCGCCGTGTCGACAGTGCCGATTCATCATTCATTAGGTTATATATTGTAAAATCTCTCTTGTTTGTTATTCATTATTACTCAGTCTGTTGTTAGTTATTATTGTCATTATTTCAATTTTGTATTTTGTATTTTAAAAAGTTATTATTTTGTTAAAGTTAATAAAAATCTTTTTTTTAAAAGTTTAATTTGAGAAGTGTGATATAACAAATTGGCGCAGTCAGTAGGATCCGTCAACGTTACTAGAACACGAGCTTACTTCTAACTGGTAGCGGCGGATTCCTATCCCTCAACGGAGCAAATAACCTGGAAGAAGTCCCAACTGCGATAACAAGGAGAACACGGATCTTCCAATGTTCCTGTTGATGTGAGTAGTAGTGAATCGTCTAACGTTTAAGGTTTTAAAGAATTTATTTGATTGATTTATTTGATTATTTGATATTTGATTTTATTTGATTATTTGATTGATAATTTGATTTATTTGATTATCTTGATTTGAATTGAGATATTATTTGATTATTTGAATTGAAATATTTATTTGATATATTTTGATTTACTTTTATATGTTTATTTTATTATTTCATTTTTATCTACCGTTCTATTATCCAAAATATCGTTTATTCCCCATTTATATACATTCACTTAATAATTTTTATACTATATTTTATTTGAAACCCATTTTACAATCCCTCGTTTATTTTATTTTTATTATTTTCAACTTGTGTATACTTTTAATTCTAACACATCGAAATGGCACAAGCAACAAATAATGTAGTTTCTGATGAAACCGAGAAGTACCGGTTATCGGAAATATTTTCTATTATTCCGGAATTTGAAGGCGACCAGATCTCCTTGGCCACCTTCATACACGCATGTAATTGTGCGTACAATATGTCGACTGCAGAGCAAAAATATCTGCTAGTGATTCATATAAAAAATAAACTTAGAGGCAAAGCGGCTCAGTTGGTCAACTCGAGAAATTAAACAGCTTTTGACACTACATTTCGGAGATTCGCGCGATCTGTCTTCTTTGATCCACGATCTCCAACGTCTCAAACAACTTTCTAATGAGTCCCCTCTGACCTTTTATAATAGGCTTCAGGTTTTGAGTGCGAAAATGCACTCATGCATTCAAAAAGCGTCTGGACTAAGTAACGAGCAAAAAGAAGCTCAGACTACCCTTGTAGATACGATGGTTCTAAATACATTACTTACCGGACTAGAACCACGTCTAGGCCAAATAATTCATGCCAGCAATCCCAAAGACCTTCTGGAGGCACACTCCCGAATCAGACGAGAACTTCAGTTGTCATATTTTGAAGAACAAAAAATTCCCAAATCTGCTCCTCCTAAACCCACATTTCAGGTCCGAAAACCCATTCAACCACCGAAATGTTTAAATTGTGGTAGATTAGGCCACATTGCAGTAGATTGTCGGTTGCGACAGCAAAACAACCCTCAATCTTACAACCAAAATTTTAGACCTAGTTTTACAGGGCCAAATCAAACTTCGAGGCCAAATCCACCCCCAAATAATCCCAACCATCAAGGTCCACCATTTCGACCGACAAATTTCCAAAGACCCCCGTTTAAACCAAATCAATTCCGACCGTCTGTAATACAGACAAACCCTCACTATCGTCCAGAAAGGACGCATCATTTCAATGAACACCTGAATACTGATTATCAAGAATATTCAGTAAGCGACTACGGCTATAATACTGAAAATAGCCCATACATTTATGACGATTTCAGTCAAAATCCTGTCGATTATGAAATTGAACAAACTCCAGACGATAATTTCGTTACACCTTTGAACAGTCACGAATACCAGGATTTTCTAGCTCTCCCGAGCCTAGATCAACCCCCCGATTCGACAACTACCATTTCCGAAGTCCAAACCCAAATCCAGAATTTGAATCTGGAAGATTTCAACCCAAATGCGAATTTCCCGGAACAAGCATTTCTCTAAGTCCTCTTTTAACGGTAAACTCTAAAAATCTTTATTACATTCACGATGCTTCCGAAAAATTTAAACTTCTCATCGATACCGGAGCTGGTATCTCCATTTTTAAAGAAAACACCGTTAAGAATTTCCGTCAAAGATTTCCCGAAAAAGTGACAATCCAAGGTATTACGCACGAGAAAATCCCTATTTCTGAATCAACTCTTATTCCATTTGCCATAGGTAACCCTCATAAAGTTTTTATCTACAATCTAGATATTGAGTTTGATGGAATATTAGGTCTTGATTTTCTTGAGCATTACGAATGTATTGTTGACTTGAAATCAAAACAGTTAATTACGAACTTCAAAACTATTCCCTTGCATAAAGTGCCCGATCACAATCAATCTAACATACAACCGACAGACATTCCCAATACTAAAATGCCAACTTGTACTTATAACAATCAAATAACTATTCCAGCAAGAACCGAACAAATTTTCAAACTCAAGTGCGACCTTTTTAATACTGACGCAATTTTACCGACACAAGTAATTGACAAAGTACGACTTCCCAACGCAGTTGTACGCGTTGATTCAAAGGGAGAATTTCTGACCTCAATAATAAACGCGAACGCGATGCCTAAAACTGTTAATTTTTCCGATCTTCACTTAGAACCCCTTGACCAAACACACCCCCTTTTAAATATGAATACACACGATTACTCTGAACCTATAAACTTGGACAGAAACTTAACTATCAGGGAACAAATTCGTACAGAACACCTTAATGACGAAGAGCGAGAACTTATCACGAACCTCTGTTTAGAATTCGAAGATATTTTCTATCTTGAAGGCGATGTTTTGTCTTTTACCAACGCAGTAAAACATTCAATTGACACCAATAATGCCAAGCCCGTTTTCACAAAATCTTACAGATATCCTCAAGTCCATAAGGAGGAAGTGAAAACTCAAATTGCCAAAATGCTTGATCAAGGCATAATCAGGCACTCTTCTTCTCCTTGGTCCTCCCCCGTATGGGTCGTCCCTAAGAAACTCGATGCTTCTGGTAAGCAAAAGTGGCGAGTTGTTATCGACTATAGGAAGTTAAACGAACTAACTGTAGACGATAAATATCCTCTGCCCAACATTTCTGATCTCCTCGATCAACTTGGTAAGTGTCAATACTTTTCGACACTGGATCTCGCTTCCGGGTTCCACCAGTTGGAAATCCTTGAGGAAGACATTCCCAAGACCGGTTTCTCTGTTGACAATGGCCATTACGAATTCGTTCGTATGCCATTTGGTTTGAAAAATGCACCTTCTACTTTTCAGAGGGTCATGGACAACATTCTTCTGGGCATCCAGAATGAACGTTGCCTTGTTTACATGGATGACATTATCGTTTATTCACCAACCATCCATGAGCATATGTCCCGTTTGACAGAAGTCTTTAAGCGTCTTAGACAGTCAAACTTGAAAATTCAACCTGACAAGTGTGAGTTTCTCACCCAAGAAGGAGTAAAACCAAACCCTTCAAAGGTTGAATGCATCCAGAATTTTCCTCAACCCCAAACTCCTAAAGATGTTAAATCTTTTCTTGGTCTCGCCGGTTATTACCGACGTTTCATCCCAAATTTCGCCAAGATCTCAAAGCCCCTAGCGAAACTCCTGCAGAAAGACGTCAAATTCATCTTCGACGCAGATTGCAAGTCTTCCTTCAACGAACTGAAGCAAGCCCTTGTATCTGACCCTATCTTGATCTACCCAAATTTCGAATAACCATTCCTGCTCACTACTGATGCTAGTGCTTTTGCAATTGGAGCGGTTCTCTCACAAGGCCCCGTAGGAAAAGATCTTCCTATAGCATATGCTTCCCGTACACTCTGCGCTGCAGAAACTCGATATTCCACTATCGAACGGGAACTGCTAGCCATTGTTTGGGCGGTCAAGCACTACAGACCGTATCTTTTTGGGAGAAAGTTTACACTCCTGTGTGATCACCGTCCGCTTACTTGGCTCTTTTCGATCAAAGACCCTGGCAGTCGTCTAGCCAGATGGCGCCTCAAACTAGAGGAGTATAACTATAAAATCGAATACAAGCCTGGCAAGGTAAACTTGAACGCAGACGCTCTTTCCCGTATCAAAATTAATCACTTCAGACAATGCACCGACTTTCTTTCAAAGATAAAAATTTTCGCAAATAACGAAACCGACCCAAAACAACCCGATTCAGGTACTAGTCACGATAACTCCGACGACTCCGACAACGATCAAGAACGCGATGATCATGACGAACGCATGACAACAGAATTTAATCGATTTGTTCAATTGTATAAAACCGAGTCGATAATCGACTATTCAAAAATAGAAATTTCTAACGCCCAACTTCTAGACAAATCTCACAAACGAATAGTCACTTTCTTCTGGCAAAATAAACTCAATGACTTGCATGACAAAATCATCGAAGATATTTTCGAAGAAGACCCAAACTTCACTACTGACACTCTAAACGTTCTAGCCAGCAAAACTGTAAGGCATAGAAAATATTTAATTGTCCCTTTACCCTTTGATCCTGGAACAGTTGTTGCACATCTATTCAACATTCTCTATAACAACCAAGACCAGTTCGACGAATCCGAAACTTTTTGTATTGAAAACAACGTAGAACTACCGATTCTTGAAACACTATCCTTTATACTTGCAGACAAAGACGTAAAACTTAAAATTTGTCAAAATCAAAAGTGTAGAGCAATTTATTAAGTCCTGCGAAACTTGCCAAAAGGTAAAGTTCTGTAGAAAAAACTTAAGTGCTCCTTTTGTCATAACTGAAACACCAAAAACGCCCTTCGAACGTATCAACATTGATATTTTCGAATATCCAACCAGAAACTACGCACTGACTATTAGGGATGAACTCACCAAATTTACTCAGGCCTACCCAATTGGTGACAAAACAGCTAAAACTGTAGTAAACACCCTCCTAATATTCTTCCAACATTACGGTACACCCCTTCGCATCCATTGTGATTATGGACGTGAATTTGATAACACTCTCATAAGGGACCTGTGCGAACTATATGACATAAAACTATCCTTTTCAAGTGTCCACCATCCTGAATCAAATGGCTCTATCGAAAGGTTTCACGCGACTTTAGCGGAAATGATAAGGGCAAATACATCTGAACATCCGGACGAACATCCATTCAACGTCCTCCCTTACGCAGTTATCTGCTACAACAACACTAAAAACAAGACTACTGGTTTCACGCCCTACGAACTCATCTTTGGGCACACTTCTAGTAGACCCCCCGAAACAATATACGATCAGGAAAAACTCATTTCCAAATATGTTAGGGACCTTAACAACAGAATGAACTACTATTATAGACTTTCCCGCGCAAAAACTGACCAACAAAAACAAAAATCTAAAGTTAGATTTGACAAACATGTTTCGACTAACCAACCAGAATACAAAGTAGGCGACAAAGTTTACGTGAAAGAATCTCAGATTAAAAGCAAATCTGAAAACAAATTCAATGGACCTTTTGAAATCACCGCGATTAGAAAAAACTCTGCCACAGTTATAAACTTACAGACTAACCAAATCAGTAAAATTAACTTTGACAGACTAAAACCATATTTTGAATGAATCCCTTCTTTTCAGATTCTGTGGACTGTTTTCAGTCGTGAACCTCCAACAATACTCTCTTACACCCGTTAACAATACTATAGGAGTTTTCTTCCATGAAGAAGGCACACTTAAAATTTCAAACGACAAATGGACACTTCTTGTCTTCAAAGACCTCAGCCCTTTCAGAAGTGCTATTTCAAATAACGACGCCATACTAAACCGAATTTTAGAGACAATCAACGAAAACACAACTAATACGAAATCATTTAAACCAAAAATACAAACACATGTTAGCCTCTTGAAACAAATTTCTAAATCCGTTAACTCTAAATATACAGACATCTTCGCTGACACTCAAACTTACCCTACTAACAGAAGAAAACGCGGACTTATTAACGGACTGGGATCAGTTTGGAAAGCTATTTCAGGAAACTTAGACGCAACAGATGGTGAATACATAAATGACTGTATAACTAAAATTACTAAAGACCAACACCAAATTCAGGACTTAGTAAAGAAACAAATATCTGTAACAACCTCAGTCATTACAAGCCTCAACAAAACTTTACAAAAATTTCAATCCGAGGAGAAATTATTCTCGAATAACATTGAAAAAATAAGGCAGTCAATTTTATACATTTCAAATGATCTTGATTTTCATGAATTTCAAATCAATATCTTGGATCTGTGTGAAAGCCTAATGGAGAGTTACATATTTATCGAAAACACTCTCGATGATGTTTTAACTGCAGTCTCTTTCGCCCGCTTAAAAATTTTACATAGTTCGATCATAACCCCAGTAGATTTGGTCGATTCCCTTCAAAAGATATCTCAGTCACTACATGAAAATAATTTGCCACTTCCTATTTACAGTTCAAATGTTGCTCAGTACATTGATTTGATAGAATTGGAAGCTTTTCAAATCAACACCAAAATCATTTTTGTACTCAAAATTCCTTTAGTTGATCCTGAGATTTACACCCTTTACCACCTTTATCCGATCCCAATTTTGGATGATCGAACAGGGTTTCATCATATACTTTCAATAAAGACAAAATTTATCGCGAGAGATGACGATTCGTTATTATACACATCCTTCGAAGACCTGGGTGACTGCAAGCCTTTAACTAAACATCATAAGATTTGTTCCAAAGCTATATCACATCCAATAGACAAAGATGCCATCTGCGAAGGTCAGCTTCTCAGACAGCCAGCCACATTCCCAGCAACCTGCAAAACTTCTATATTCCTTGCGGAAGAATATAACATACAAGAGATCGACATAAACCTCTGGTTGATCTCAATTTCCAGACCACTACCTATAGCCATCAAATGTAAGGGACAAGATGTCGTAACGCAGACCATCACAACAAATTCGCTATTGCAAATCAAGTCCGATTGCAATGCCTTTATTGACAACATCAGGGTACATGCTACGAGAACGTCAAAGAACATCCAGAACATCACCTTCAGAAATCATCCAGTAAACATCCCGTATAGCTGCTGTGACGGCATGCCAGCCGCAAATCAACTTCCCAAATTAAAACCCCTACAATTGCAGAATTTAGATGTAACAGATCTAAATGTTGCCAACCATAAGCTTGCCCAATATTCAATGGAATTGGAAAAGCTCATGAATCAACCACCATTGGAGAAGCATACATCATGGCTCACAATTACCACAATCACATTAACAGTAATTGTGATTATGTTCCTTTGTATCAAACCAATCAAGAGAAGGTTCAGGAAAACCACTAAGTCCAGCCTCGATGCCGAGTCAGCTCCACTTCCAGGCCCATCAAAGCCTAAGTCCACGGGAAAGCTGCACAGCCTCCTAGATCCAGTCCAATGTATGGAACTTCAGAACTTCCCCTAAAAGTTGATGATATACCATCAACTTTTTTATATGGATGGGAGTTGTTATATAAGTTTATAACATGACCTTTGGGTGAACTTATGTAGCAACTGTATTTCATCGTTCCCAGCTGACTCAGCGAACACGTGCAGTGTCAGATTACAGCCACGCCGAGCATCCGTGGGAATCGCCGTGTCGACAGTGCCGATTCATCATTCATTAGGTTATATATTGTAAAATCTCTCTTGTTTGTTATTCATTATTACTCAGTCTGTTGTTAGTTATTATTGTCATTATTTCAATTTTGTATTTTGTATTTTAAAAAGTTATTATTTTGTTAAAGTTAATAAAAATCTTTTTTTTAAAAGTTTAATTTGAGAAGTGTGATATAACATATATATATATATATATATATATATATATATATATATATATATATATATATATATATATATATATATTTATATATATAATTAATTGGGAAGCAGCCAGTTCACTAGGGAGTTAAAAAGAAATATTTTTTATTACTTTGAAAAGCTTTCAGAATATGTTTATTCCTTCGTCAGTTCAACTAAAAATTACATATAAAGTGACAGTAAGAATTGTTAAAATTTTTTGAATATAAACTTACGAAATGCGAGGTTCTTATTCACACTAACATTACTAGAAGAAAAAAAAGGCCATACTAATATAAAACTCGTCTTGTTCGTTAAATTGCACTATTGATGTTTTAATAAAATTCTTGTTAGATATTTCATGATTGACTGACATTAGTTTGTTTTGAAGTTATTTGAAAGGGATATGATTCGAGAAAAATCTAACTGAAAGCATCGTAATAATAATCTTAATTTGATATCAACCAAAGCCAGACCTTACATAAATATTCTAAAAAGAGAGAATTAAGTTATTATAAAAATATTGGTCAAGAGTCATCATTTGATATATTTGGTGTGAACTTTTTAGCAATTTTATTTCAATATCTAACAAGTTACAACATTAAGATTTTGTAAATCCATTCTTTTATTTATGTTGTTGACTTGATTATTAATGCAAACCACATCTAGGAAGTTCCGTTTGAAAAGATTTTTTCTTGTTCAAATACTTTTGCATTTTTGAAATCGCCAGTGTGATTGTTGTTGATGCAGTGTATTGCAAGAGCACAGCTTAATTTGCCAAGCCTGATATCACTCTTATGTGAAATTATTCTGCTCTTGAGGCTTCTAGATGTTTGCCCAACATAGGTAGCTTGACAGTCTTTGCAATTAATAGAGTACACTACATTTGGTTTCTTTTCATTCGGTGTTTTGTCCTTTATTTCAGTAAATATGTTAGCCACAGTTTTAACTGATTTATAAGACACTCGCATATTGTTGTTAGTGTTAATTATTTTTGCAATTTTAGGTGAAATTAGTTGAATATATGGAATTGATACATGTATTAATGTCGTATTGTTGGAGTTGATAAGAGTATTATTACTGGAAGCCGCCTGCTTTCATGTACCCATATTTACATCCCGTGAAGAATTATAGATTAATCTTTTTAGAAAACCAGAAGGGTATGAATTTTCTATGAATAGTTGATACAGGATATGTAAGTTCTTTTCCCTTAGAGAAGGATGGCTGATTTGACATATCCTTCTTTTCATCCCAGTAATCAAATTGATTTTTATCTTCATGGGATGTTTTGAGTGGTAGTTTAGATATCTCCCGGAACTTAATGGTTTTCAGTACCAGTCTATTTTCATGTAATTATCAGAGCCCCTAATTATTTTTGTATCTAAAAATGGAATACTGCAATTAATATCTTCTTCTTCTAAAGTGAACTTTAGATGACAGTTATAATTATTGAATGTTTGTAATAGATAATCTTTAGCACCTGCTGGGATGCAGCAAATTAAGTCATCTACATATTGATTTTGAAACGAAACAAAGTTCGTTTTTGATACAACTGATTTTCTATTCAAAATCAATATTTCAAACAGATTTTTGGATCACCAATGGGCTCCAAACTATCACCCATAATTTCTCAATATGTAATGGATGATATAGTCAATGACCCAAATTAAATTTTAACATCCCTTTTTTATAAAGGTGAAAATTAAAAGAATTCTATTGGTAAAGTGATAAAATTTGTGAATGAACACATGCGTGCATGGAAATCGACCAATATCCCTAATATTTTAATCGATTTTTTCGATAACTCCTTATGGATGTGTATAGTTTTTTAACATTTAATCTATTAAGGCTGATTCTTAGGTGCTCATATGCTCATATACTTTTCTCCGACATGCAACTTGCAGTTTTGCAGAAAATCGCCGAAAATTCCAAAATTCTTATCAAAAATTTGAAAATTTTCTATGTACATCTCAAGCATATAGGTAGTAAAGCATAGTATTGTCGGTTCCTTAAATCAATGAGTACCAAGCTCGTTTTGTTTGTATACCAGGCCAATAGCTATTTAAATGCAAATTTTTCAATTTTGCGAAGACGGTGCTTTTGGTCGTCACATTCTCTCGGCCTAATAGAAAGTTCAGTGACAACACATGTCAAACTTTAAACTGCTATTTGGTGCGTTTATGGACAGGGTGTTTAGTTATAGCAAACAAAATCACAAAGTAAAATGATAGAAGGAGTTGCATTCATATGAAGATTGAAAGAGAATGATAGTGGTCCGTAGGCAGCTGTATATATGATTGGAATATAGGGCGGACTGGACGTTTGGTGGCATAAAAATAATGAAAAAATTTTGAAATTAAAATTATATAGGGTGATTCAAAAACTGTTATATAATGTGGACATAAGCAAATCATATACAGGATGGTTGAAATATATGCTTGAGTTGAATTATACTTATAGCCCATAAGAAGTTGCGTAATGTGTGTAGAGGAATTAATGTTACACAGGGCGATAATATAAAATGTTAAAAATGAAATAATTTATGGGGTAGCCCACAAGGAGTTATATACTATGGTTGAAATATAGGACGGATTTGACTCCATAAATATGGATTCCTTCCTATAGTTTACAGAAGGCAGCTAACAAATTTATGCTTGTCCGTGGACAGTCGTATGTACAGGATGGTTAGTACATAGGGTTGTCAAACAAGTTGAAAAAAGGTTACATGGCTTAGTACATAAGGAATAAATATATTTTGGGCTTATTAAATCAACGCGTACTAGTACATTTTGTTCGTAAAGATTTACCTGTCAATTTAAATGAGAAAGTATCACTGTGTAATGTTGAGGCTTTCGATGGTTCTGTCTATTAAGGTTATACATACAAAATAAAAAATAAAGATTGAAAACTACCTGAGTTCAAAAAACTAAAAAGTTGAAAATAACACATTTTTAAAAAATATATAACCGACTTCTACCTATAACTAAAAAGCTAAAAATAATAATAACAAAATACAACTCTAGCAAATAAATAACACATTCAATATTGTTAGGTACCTACCCAGGAAGTAAAAAATGTTAACATTAAAACGTGCTCATTCTGTACAAATTAATTACCTTCCAATCTAGTATATGTTTGAAGTCGGTGCCAAGCAACAATCAAGTTTGATGAATTTGTAGACAAGTACGCAATGAAAGATTTTAGATTTGCTTTTAAATTTTTGGGTAGTTATATTATTAACTTGTTTTCAAAACTCCTTTTTGAAAATATTAATATTCCACCATAACTTCTTCTTGGTCCTGCTATTTGAGACTCAGTATTTGTAATGTAAACTTTTACTATTCAATTCATTGTTGTCATTCAATAATACAGAAATTTTCAATATATTTATGTATTAAAAATATACTTCAATCAAAACAACCATTTGAAAAATTCAAAATTCAAATTGATAATAAAAGTGAAACACTTAACTAACTCGAAATCGTGGTTCGGCCTGACATTATATATGAACTGTTCAAAACACAAGAAAACGAAATTATTGCTTTTGATAATGTTTAATCGCTAAATATTTTCAAGATTTGTTATATACCTTGCTTATGTGGCTTAATAAATCCCTGTGATGTTATATTTTTTCAACCCGGCATGCAATAAAAAAATGCAAGGTAATGTTTACAAATTTTGTTATTTTTAGCACTGTTACGTTAAATGTTTTAGGAAGTATGTGCTTGCCCAACCTAGCTAATATCTAAATATAAATAGGTAAAGACAAAATGATTAGGTATAATTTTCTCCTCTGTCTCTAAACCGATTTTCTTCATTTTTGTTTTGTTAAGTAGCTAATGACGCCCTTCAGTGCAGAATGCTAATATTGCTGTTATGTATAATTGGATGTAAATAACAGTTCTAGAAAAGTGAAAGTGAATATTAGTTGTATAATTTTAATTGGACCCACAAACTGCATAACAATATTAATATATAATATTGGTGTAGTCATTAAATAAAATATAATAAAAATTTATTTTTTACGTCCATATTGTTAACGCCAAACACCTAACAGTGCCGCCGAAGCCAGTCGGTAAAAATTCCAAACATTGAGTAATTATATATGGAGCGATGGTTATTCTTAGAGCATGTACTTCTGGAAGTGTTATATAAGCGTTCTTAGTGTGTAGTGGTAAAATAGTCAATGTAGTAGATCTGTATTGATGTTTCGGACGCGTTGCAGTAACTTTCATATTAAATATTCTGTTTTTAATTTGAATTTAATTATGTGATTAATATATTCTCACAACCCTCCTGAAGGTGTTGTGTAAAAAATTGTCAGACAGCGGACAATAGAGAATGTATTAAATTTTTAAGTTCTCCTAGGGTTGTTGGTCCTCTCTTTTTTTTTAATATTCCTGAACTTGATTAAAACGGCAAATCACAATGACCTTTAGGTTGCAAAGAACAATCTTCCAATCATTATATCGAATATTTTGCCAGGAGCGGTTCCAGTCAAATATTTGGGGGTCATTCATTTATCAAAAATATTTCGAATACCGATATTCGTTTACATTTTTTTTTATTGCAATAGATTTGTCAATATGAGTGAACAATTTTGGTCATTACATCTACTTCCCCGATTTCTCCATAATTCTGTTTCTTATAAAAATATACTTTTTACAATTTCATGAAATAGGGTCGAATTTCGACCACTGGGCGACCACTAGTACTATTAATTAATTATCGTATTGATCATGCCACTTACTTATTTTTCATTATTTTGTTAGATAACTTTTTGTTTCTACTTGTTATTCAAGATAATTTTTTATTATTTCACTTATGCCTAGTCTTTATAATTTTGTATATTATCTTATTTTATTTATATTACTTTCTACACATGTTACTTCATGTTGTTTAGCCCTGATGCAGGTTTTAATCCATTAAAGCGAAACATTCGCATCATTTAATAGCCTTTTAATTTGATTGTCCTATTCCGACTGTTCTCTTATCTAGATAAATAATATTTCCCAATGAATCAAAAGCAATTAAAAATTATATTCTTTTAATTGAATATGAACGCCGTATGAAACTTTTAACCTTAGTGCAAATTATACTACCTGGCTACTTTATGTCCTTATTAAAACATCAACCACTTTATTCTCTTGTTTTGATCATCTGTGTTGACTGACTTTTTCTGCAGCTGCTGCTTCATCTAACTGCTACTTCAAACGTTTCTCCGTACACCTGCTCTCTCTATAATCTGGTCCTAATAGCCGCTTGTGGTCTGCTCCTTTATCTGCCTATTTCTTTATAAATTTTCTTGAATCTCAGTCCAATACTGCTTACTATCTGCTTCTTTTTGACTTTTATAAATTTTCTTCTATATCGACTGCACTTCAAAACTCTTCTATGCGCACCTGTTTTCTTTGAATATTCTGGCTGATGGTCACTTCATCAATCAATTTGTATACCCCAAAAAAATTCTGTGTCATTTTTTTTCTGACAGTTAATCGTCAATTAATAACCCCGCGGAATATTTACTCTTCAATTGCTATAATACTGACTCGGGCTGACATATCCTGTGCTTATTTATAGTTTTTATATTGAAATAGAACGAAAATTCTTTTAACTTTTTAATTACTAATTTTCCAGTCTTCATTCCTCTATACGTTGACCTGCTTGTTCAAATTTCACTTCCCATATGCTTAGATTTTCACCCCGTTTTCATAAAATCTGTAATTTCCTTTCTTCTTGTTCCTTGAGCTAATTGTCACCTGTCAAAAATATTACCTGCATCTAATTTCCGTAAAATTTTACATTAATTACTCCCAATATTGTTTTCAATCTAACCAAGCATATGTCTTTGTTTTACTGTATAAATTTTATATGGATCCGTTCGTCGGTTATGTGAAAACTTTTTCCAAAAATTATCTGTCATGTCAATTCTAAATTTGAATTTTTATATGGAATTACTGAAAGTTTTTCTGAAATGTTCAAATATGATCCCAACGATACTAATTGTAACCCTCGCTGTACCAAAAATATGGAATTATTGAAAATCTGGTCTTTTAAATATATTAAACGTCATTCCCTAAGCTTGTCTAAAATATTACTCATTTTTTAAGAATCAACTGTCAAATTTAGATGTTATCAAAAATAAAGTTGTTCTCTTTTAATTAAAATTCATAGTTGCTGACAAACCCTGTATACAGTTGAAAAGTGACTTGTAATGATTACAGTATATGTTTCTGAACATGTACATCATTTTAGGAAGAAAACTTTTTCTCTAAATAATATTCATATGAAGTCACACTATATATAGAGGTCAACTGAAATCTCCAACTTGAAGTTGATTAAGTGACATTTATTATGATTTACATCCAATCTATTTTTAATTTATTAAATTCTTTAGTGATACAGCATAATTGGATGCGGTTTTCAATTCACATTTTAACCAATTTGATATATTTTTTGAAATCTATTATATAGTTGTAAAAGTTACATAAATACTTATTATACATTTTTTACTGCAATGACATAATTAGATGCAGTTTTTAATTCTAATCACTTCTATTTCATAATAATTTTAGATATTAATACAAGTGCAGGCACTCCACAGTTTTAAGCAAAATTCATATTTGCCGACAAACCTCGTATATAGTTAAAAAAGTTCATGTAATGATTCAGTATGTTTTAGATCATGAAAATGCCTTTATAAAGACTAACTTTTTCTCTTAATAATATTCATAAAAAAATTCGTTTGATTTATGAGGAGACATATATCTGTGTATACAGACTAATTGAGAATCTTCACTTTGATGATGATTAACAGACACTTATTTTGATTAACCCATTTTCTTTTCAATTTATTATTCCCCAAGTTCCGAAGTCGCTAAAAAAGTTTTTGCCAGTTTTCTAAAAAACGGTTATGTCCTTGAAAAATTATACGACTACTTCGGGTACCCCCGGTACAAAATCCAACATAATCGGTCGAAATTGCTTAAGCCGTGTTCGATAATGGCTGAACAAACATAAAAAAACATAGATGCGGACGAATGTGGTATTCAATACACAAGGAACAATGACGATATTTAAGAAAAATAAAGAAATGTAATGTAATTGTTTGTCCTGGGAGAAGTTGTAATTACAGAAAAAAATATATATATAGAGGGTTCTTAAAACGTCTTAATACCTTTGGCGTTCTAAGAAAACTTAACATGTTACAATATGGGCTCTTTTTAACTAAAATTATTTCAACTGTCGGACACATTCAATTATACCGGAAGTTGACTATAACTTTGTTATTTTAAATGGAGTTGCACCTTTTTATGGTAAGTTTTATAACCATTTTGAATATATAGGAGTAATAGTTTCTGAGAATTTAGTTTATAGTAAAAGTATTCTCCAATGCAACACAAAATATTAAAAGTCATTCGTCCAAAAAATATGACTTAGAATTTTGACGCATTAATTTGTTTTAAACTTGCTACTTTAGGCTCATATTATAGTCAAAGGTACCTTGTTAATGTATAGTATAGATCTTTCCGGAAAAAATATCAAAGTTAAAAATTTCAATCATTAAAATCTTTTTTTTTAAACGCACCTATAACAATATTTTAGTTATCAGATTGCCCTTCTCTTCATCTTTATATCAATAGAAATGTTTCCCATTAATCAAATAAATTTTATTTTGAATTTAGCTTAAAATAGTCAATTTCGTCAAATTTTCTGAACAAACTATTGTTATCATAATCTCTATTACTGTTAAGCTTTGTTAAATCTTTTTTCAGTTTATTGTATCTTTAAGTGTCATAGAGATGTTTTATCACTAATAGGATATTTTCAGCTAAAGCCGTTTTCACCTTTTCCATCCAAGCTTTTTTTCCTCCCTCAATTTGCTCTACATTAACGTATTTCCAAGGAAATACGCCAAGAAATCTGTATTATTACATGGCTCCAGTCTCTAGTTTAACATTTTTCTCACACACCTTCACCAGTCATACAAATTTACGTCTGTAATGAAATCCTCAACAAATTTTTCTGTACTGGCCTGACACAGGGGCCGATCCAAACACGTGCTTCCGGGGGGATTTCATGCTTCAGGGGAGGGGGGGCGATCCGGTACTAAACTTACCTAAAAAAAAAATTAAATCCAAATTTCGTGGGTTATTACATTAAACATAGTAATTCTGAAGTTTAAACTCATAGAAGTTCTTCTAGGCTCTTGGAGTCAGGATTACATCGTTTTAATATTAAATTTACTAACTTTGAGGCTCTCGGTGGGGGCATTGACCCCTATTGCCCCGCCTGTTTAATACATACGTTTTTAATTTTGATGCTTTGATCTAAGTAGCATAGGCTAAATTGGTTCCAGTTTCTTTCTTTTGGTCATGTGAAGCAATTCGTATTTCCTCAAAGTGACTTAATTCACACATTTATGGAAAACTTCTCCCTAGTTTATTCTTTAATGACTCCATTTCGTGTTTCAACAGATGTATAGTTTTTTATTTTTTGGTATGCTTTAGCTTTAGCTTTTGAGTACTATTTTTTACTGAAGTAATTTTGTCTGCATCGTCAGCTGAATGTGGTGCTGTTTTGGTTACTCCATTTGCTAATGTCGTCTAATTTTCTCTTTATTTCTTTGATATTTTTTTCCAATTAATTCTTTTCGTCTCTCCCTTTCTTTCGGTAGTATTGACTGTCCTTTGGCCTTTTTGTCTGTCTCTGTCTCGCCGTGATCTTATATACAAACATTATTTTTATAGAATATTTTTTTCTATAAAACAAACTGTCTTGATCTTGTTTGTTTTTATCAACATTTTCAGATTCAAAATTGCTATTAAAGGAAAAATAAAGCATCTCATTGAGAATTACGTGAAGATAACATAAAACATAACATAAGTAGTATTGTAATTAAACGGAACAAAATTGTAAGTCCGGGAATCCCGGCCTCATTTTCAGGACATATGACAACGTTCCAGGAATGATCGTTCATTTAATGACATTTTTAAATAAACGGGCTGTTGTATTGAAGACAGTTTATCTTAGACGTGGTCTGACACAGTTAGTGTCAAACATTTGAGGGTGTTTTTGCTATTTCGTAAGAGAAAATAAATTTTTTCAATATTCCAAAATACTATATACATTCAAGACATGACTTATTTATGTACTGTCTATAAATCTTCAATTGAACAGTACTTAACAGTTAACTATAATTAATTTGGTGAACTACTCTTACGACAGCCAGCTTTCCAACTATCTTACTACACGACTGCTCTATGATACCGTTACTGCACGACTGCTGTATGATACCAAAGGTAGGCTCATATAATTTTTTTAAGAAATTGAAACTGAAATAATGCATATATTGTCGAACAAAATGTTTTAGCACATTTTTTATTATTGAAGCCAAAGCTACTTAACCAATGCACACTTTTACACATATAAAACTAGATGAGCAAGGGAATGAAATCTATAACTTTAAATTTCATTTGTGTCAACACGACATGAGCGACCGCCCGACCGACACCAAACACTGCTTCGATCTTGAAATACCCATTCAATTCAGTCCTCTGTGAAAAAAACAGCGACCAGGTAATATATTAAGAGTCTCTTCTGAGAGAAATAAATCAATATAACATCCAAATAATATAGAATACCTGCACAAAATTTGCTTTCAGTTCTAATAAACACTTCAATTCTCTCTTTGTGATATAATAAGTTGGAGACTTTACATACGTCTCAGGAATTAAAAAGAACACAAATCAAAAAGCGATTCGGCATTGAATTTTCATTTTACAAAGAATAGAGACTCATAGACAGATACACATTAAGCAAAACATTTTGTTATCGTAATAAACAAAGTACATTTACCACTCACTAGAGGCACTGATATTTTACATACAGCCGGAATACACAATTGAATCAAAGACTAGTGGTTAAGAGTCTAAAGAGCATGACTGCAGATTCGAAGGTCAAGGGTTCGAAACCGAGAACAATTATACTTTTTTTAATAATATGTCATTATTAATCTAATGTACTATTTTAAATTTAATTAAAATGGATAAAACTCTGTTTAATATTACATAGAATAAGAATTGTTGTTACCGTTAAATATGTAGGTATATAATTTATTGTTTTGTATAAATGTTATGTGTTTGTAATGATCTTAGCCAAGAACAAAACGAACTTGTGTTTGACATCTTGTCTTCTAATACTTATACAGATTAAGATTAACAAAACTATTTACAAACACTTACTTAATATCTAAACTAATATTCCTTTGCAGATATATTTAAATTAAATTAGGATTAATACTTGAGTCGTAACAAAATAGTGAAAATTATTTTAATTTAACTGATATTTATATCCATTACTAAGAGTGACACAATGAAAGGAAAATAGAGATAGTGTGATAACGAGAGAAGGGAAGGATGTTTTGTTGCCATTGATCAGGTTCAAATGACTGCCGCTCTGTTTTATATTTAAATAAAACTCAGAAAATTTAGCTAAACCCTAAAATTTACTGCTGATTTACTGGAAACTTTGAAATAATGTTTATTTTATGACAAAATATCGGAGTTTGTTTCTAAGCATCTTACTTTGGGTCACTTTCTCGAATTTATTTTCTGTTAGGTTTGCAATACTAAGAATTATTATTTATTTTCTGACAATAACTTATATATAACTTATATATAAACAAATAAATGCTAGTAATTACATTTATTTGTTTGTGTAATGAAAATGCAATATTAATTATTAAATTTCTACCGAAACAAATTTTCCACCTTGGTGATTTTGAGCTATATATGTGTATATGTTAGTGTAATTCAGGTAGCAATATAAAGTAAAATATTTGGACAAGGTTACTAACTGTTTCCTAACGTTCATTTTCTTATCAAAATTTGTTACTCATGTTTCATGTAAAGAAGTAAGCCAAATCATAATGTGATCCTTTGCAAGGTATATGGAACTAACTAAAGCTGAAAGTATAAATATAATAAAACGCATGCACTATAATCATATTTTCAGAAGCAAGAAATCAATAGTAAGTAAGAAATTTTAAATAAATCTTTTCTGTTAGAAAACTGTTTCCATTAAACCTAATTATTTGTAGATATGCAGCGAAGAGGTGTGAAACCTTGGTGAGATGCAAATAAAGTTTCAAATTTAATGTAGCTCAACGTGTAGATTCATAAATAATTTATAAAAGCCCTAAAATGACAGTTGCACACAGTGTTATGTCAAATACTGATTTTATTGATGTTATCTTTGTTATCTACGTTATTTGTTTTAGCCTTTATTAAGAGCATTGCTATCCGTGTTTATGTTGTTGTTGTGCTTTAAGAACTTTTAAGCAAGTCTTATTTGTGATAGATAACAACGCTTAGTGTGAATGACATTGTTTAGTTTATAAATTTCCTTCTGGTGTATTGACATCCTGTTTTTTTTTCACAGAATTTATATTGTATTTCGTTATGAATTCATATGAAAGACGCCTACCAGTCGGCCATCTATAGCTGGCCTGGTATGTGGAAGTGAAATTTGTTCTAGACCTAAAATTTTTCGATATTTTCACATTTCGTTAAATTTGAAGACGCGAGATGTAAGACCGACATCTAGGATTTTCGAGAGAATTACCACACAGAGGTTCCGAATCTGGAGCCGTTCCGTGTAATTGCTGTTCTCCCTTAACTCCCAGGACAGAATCTCACTATCAAATTTTCAGGTTACTTGTCAGAGATATTGAATAGTCTCTTCGAGGTATCATTCCTTTGTACGCGTACAAAGGAACGGCTCCAGATTCGGAACATCTGTGTGCTAATTCTCTCGAAAATCCTAGATGTCGGTCTTACATCTCGCGTCTTCAAATTTAACGAAATGTATCAAATACATAAAGAAGTATTCGAGAGGACATTCAATTGTGGAAAGCGCAACTGACCAGAAACAATATGTATTATATATAATATATATTGTCTTGCTTACGAAGGTATGACACCTCGGAGAGGGTATTTTCACATTTGTTTCTAAAGTATTAGGGCTTATTACTATATGAGTAGGCTTTTCCATACATTTATCTTTAGTAATGTAAATTATTTAAAATAGTTTCTTCTGTTAACTCTACATGTATTAGTTTGATTACTAGGAGAATAAAATTGTACACCGAATTATATATTCTGAAAAGTAAATAACATAAATAAAAATCTAGAAAAATTACTGAATGAAGGCATTAACGAATGTATAAATTAATTTCTGACACATTTCCAAATCATACCCTCTAACTTTTAACATATCACATATATTTAAAACAATGTTTTCCACTCAATCATGAAACCTTCTTTACAACAAAATGTTTACCCATAAGTAATTCGATACAATATACATTCTAACCGCCAAAAACGACAAAAAAATTACTTCCTATAGTTAAAGGACAGGGCTATATGCAATGCCCATTTCTTGAAGCCTTACTAGAATTGTAAACTTTTAATCCTCACTTAGCCCTTAACCTGAGGAATGAAACGTTCAGTAGGGGATTATATTTACCTGAAACTTTCTGAGCTCAATAGTGTTTATTCTCCGGAGTACGGTGGAAGGTTAGGTTGTAGGCCTGCAAGAGGGACTCCAAATTGTATTTTAGTTAATTTTCCAATTTGTGTTTTTATGTATAGTTTGTGAAATGGGGAAGACTAGGGTCTAGTTGATACCTCAGCAGTTATAGAAGAACATAACAGAACGTTAATCACCTTCAATTGTTTTGGAATTCCAAAGATGCTTCGCAATCTTGAAATAAATATTAATGAGTTTATTTAGTTAACCTAATATTAATACTAAAGATAACACTTGTGGTAAATATAACCTTCATGAAATACTATTCTAGGTACTTCTACATTAGGTATATAATTAAATCAGATCATAGATCATGTCATAGATTTCAGCGACTTTTTTTGACATAAAGTTTACCTAATTCGTGCAGTATGTTGTTATATTTGCGTAGTTTATACTTGTTGCATTTTAATTTCTCATTACTCTCTGGTACAGTATTTTAGAAAAAATATATTCTTATTCCTTTTATTTTTTTATGAGTACCAAGGACCCTTGTCCTGATAGAAGTTGCAACATAACGTACTTTAGAGGTGCACAAATATCCGAAATGACGATTGTTTAATCTTTTATGTTAAGATTCTTACAAAAAATCCTACTTAAACTTATAAACTCTGTTCCCAGTCTGAAAACTGCACCTAAATAAAATAAAAAATGTGAAAACTAAAAATATAAATCTAAGAATGTTACGAACCGTAATGCAGAGAAAGAAATAAGACTATTTCATTGAAGAAGGTAGATACATACAATTTGGTTTGGCTAATTTGATAACTAATATATTAATCTATTCAGTTGCTTTTTATACAATTTAGATATCCTTAGTGTTCTAAGATATTTAGGAAGTACATTTAGAATTTTTATAGACAAATAATTAAAAGTTTTTTGTGAAATTACTAATCTAGCTATCGGTAAACTTGCCTGTTTATATCTTTATTTGCTATGTACAAATGTTTCGAGCATTACCAAATTAACTTGTTGTTTCTCTTATGTTTTTAAATTTTTAAATAGATTCAATTATAAATATATTGATTTCCCCAGACAATATATTTTTAATTGAATCTGAAATGCATTGTAGATTAATTTCAGTTTGTTTCTGACAAAGTAATCAACGAATCAAGCGTTAAAATCACCCTTAATTATGTTATATATAAATTTCAAAGACACTACATTATTGAAGTAGTAAAGAGCCTATTTAGGCCTCATAGTATTAAAAAACAACACAGACGAATTTTCTAGCTAATATCTACAAATCAAGGTTCAAGACAGAGTTGCTGCCAGTAACCTTTGCTCTTCAATTTGGTTACTGACGATTTGATTAAAGTTTGGAAAGCAATGGTTCCCAATGGACTACAGCTCCACCACATAAAAAAATATAAATACACTGTTTTTTTCATATGATCAAGCAATCCTCGCCACATTAAAGGATGATTTGCAATGTGTTATAAAAAAATATATATATATATATATATATATATATATATATATATATATATATATCCATTTAAGGTAAAAATCATTACAACAAGTTAGTTACTTTAAATCCTTTTGATGTAACGTAACATGCGTTACCATCGGTAGAACTCTAGAAAAACACAGCAGACGAGAAATCCAAATAAATTCTTAAAATTAGTGGAAGTACCTACTATGGTAACGTGGATAATTAAAAAATCTGTCATATATCAAATTAGCTAAACTGAAAATTCTAAGAGGGATCAAGGGATGTACGAAAGTAGACCATTGAGAAAACTGATATCAGAAGAGAATTAATTATTGATTGAATTACAAGTGGCTTACTATTAAATAAAATGGTATTCTTATATCCAACGTATGAAAGAATCGCACTTATCTCTAAAAGTCCTAAATTTTAGACAAAAAGGAAAAAACAAAAGCAGTTGAGGCGGGATAGGCTAGCATGCCAAACTCATGAACTTCCAGGGAAATTTCAATCAGTAGTGGGTTAGATTTATAATATTACTTTTGACCTTTTAAAGCGGTTAACTAATTTTGTTACTTTTAACAATAGTGATATCACTAACTTCAAATGAAAATACTTTATTATACTACCTCCCAACTTAATCTATGGTTTTGAATATATTTATATTCAATACGCAGTACCTCGTGAATCGCCTGGAAACAGCTAAATCGAATTCAATTCTATGATCTTCGAAGCCCGTCATAAATTCTTCGAACGTTAATAAAGTATCAGTTTATTCAAGAAAAGTTCAGAGCCTGATTTTTTTATTGATAATAACGATAGTAACATTTATTAATGTATTGGGAGAAAGTACTAATAAATGTTTTTGAACTTTTGCATTTAACATAGAGATCCTTCTCACTTCTCCTACGTTCGTTACCTGTCAGATAGAGTTGAATGCATTGTATACTCTCATCTCGCCATCTTTTTATCATAAAAGGGCTTTACCTGGATTTTTAGTTAACCCTATATAAAAATATGTAAATCTAAAATCGGGAAGGCCACTGTAAATGATCCATGTTGGCCATTCACCTATCCTCAAAATTTTAAACAAAGTATTTCATATATTCTTAAGCCATAATTTGGTTGTTTCTTGTAACACAAAATATTTTATAATTCTATCCTTTCTGAGTTCCAGATTCTATTACTAGATGTAGATTTTCTACGCAGCAGTAATGCGAATTGAGGGTATAAATGTATTTATTTATTTTTCAAATACTCCCTATTTTTTGAGAACTTAGTGTTACAAGTTCTGAAAATCCTTTTATTATACTCTACTCTTCCTAAACTTTGAATTAGTTGATGAAAATAGCAGTGAAGAGTGGTTTTTACTCTGGCATGGCAAACAATGCACAAGTGCTCACATTCACCATATCTTACATTTGTAGTTACGTAACCTTCGTTGTCTAATATTGAACGAATCATGCCTGTCTCATAGTACAACATGACATATCTTTACTTCCATTAATAAAACGATATCTAACACTTTTGTATACACATTTTTACACATCCTGTATACAGTAAAGAAGTCTCCACCATATTATAATACCTATGACCGTCTTTCTAATAACTACACTAACTGCAGTAATTTTTTATGCAGGATATGTTGACATAGAACGTTTAATATGAAATCTGTATCTGGCTTTTTTTTAATTTACTGTTTTGGTAAATGGTATTCTACACAAAGTTTTTCTACAATTTAACGTGAAATTGGAAAATGTGACACCCCATATAGAGTGAAAGAATAAAAAATTT
This sequence comes from Octodonta nipae, assembly GCA_034190945.1. Lineage (NCBI taxonomy): Eukaryota > Metazoa > Arthropoda > Insecta > Coleoptera > Chrysomelidae > Octodonta > Octodonta nipae. The sequence goes on along the minus strand of CM067221.1, from coordinate 83,304,737 downwards.
CCTGTAGATTGGACACATCCTGTAAAGCATTTACATTTTTCTAATTTTCTCTCTTGGCATATATGTATGCTGAGAATATGAATCTTTTGGGTATATACAGGGTACTCCATCTCAAACGAGCCATCTTGAATATCTTGGTTATTTTCAAAACAATTGCAATAAGAAAAAACAGGTCAATTTTTGTTTCCAAGGGGAAATTTTTTGATGTTAATTAGCGCTTGCGCGCATACTACAAAAACAGCCCAATTCAATGACCTTGAGATGTGAGATAGGAAAAACAGGTGTTGTCGTATATCATTTGAAAGCCCTTTTTACGGACTATACTGTCAATGATAAATTTCACCATTTAACTTACAAGGAATAAACAGCGATTGAGTTTATTTCCCAAAATCCTTGCCCAAACTTTTAGTTTTACCGGATGTTGACTATGAACTTCTCGAAATAAATGAGGATTTGTATCGCTCCAACATCTACAGTTTTGTCGGTTAACCTCCCCATGAAGTGAAATAGTGCACTCATCCGAAAAGCAAACATTGTACAAGAAATTCGGTCATACGGTGGGTCATAATTTCCCAAAATTGTTGCCTTCGATCTCAATCGTCCTCATTCAATTAATGAAGTAATTTAATTTTGTACGGATGGAATTTGTACTTATGCAAAACTCTAAAAACATTAGTTTTGTTAATACCTGAAGCTGCAGAGCTTTGCTGGACAGACTGCGTGTTTTGTATAAGTTGGACAAGGCCCAATGTAGCCACAGCTTCATCATTTACAGTTGGTCCCGTTGACCTCTTTTTTTTATTCATTACTGAGCCCGTCTCAACTACTTTTAAACTCAACTCAAATACGCATTTCAGACGAACGTTACGTTCGGGATGGTTTTGGTTAATAAACCTTGCAGCAGATCGATCACAATTTTGATTTTGGTAATAAAGACTTACCAGCTCAACAATATCTTGCAATTCGTATACCATAATTATCTTTTAAATTTTCAACAAATCAGTAAAGTAATAGGTTGGCAGATAAATGTACAATGCTTCAAATGATCGAAGAAAGGTCAGAACAGATAAACAAACTTGCTGTAAATATCAGCAAAAAATGTAAAATAAATGAATGTTTTCATTTATTGTTTTTTTTTGTATTGTGTTTTATTACAGGGTGTGGCAGTGAAACGAGATGGTTTAAGAGCGTACTATAAAAGTACTCATTTTTAATACTTTTCCATGCAGTAAAAACTTTTAATTTAGTAATCCGATTTTACTATTAGGTCTGTTGTTTTCTGTTACATGTATGAAAATTGCAATAAAATTTTTTATTATGACGGTATAGTCCGTGAAAAGGGATTTCAAATGATATACGACAACACTTATTTTCCCTATCTCAAATCTCAAGGTCATTGAATTGGACTGTTTATGTTAAATTCGCACAAGCGCTAATTCATCTCAAAAAATTTCCCCCTCGAAACAAAAAACGACCTGTTTTTTTCTTATTGCAATATTTATGAAAGTAACCAAGATATTCAAGGTGGCTCCTTTGAGATGGAATACCCTGTATATGCAGATTGTTTATAAGTTGACTACAGCACAACCTATAGTATTCTGGAACAGTTATGATATCGTCTAGATAAAAAAAAAACAAGGAAGTTTAGCCACAACAGCCCTAAACATAATTATCTTCGATTATTAGTATAGAGAAAAAATATAAAGAAAAGAACACCAAAATGAGATACACTTATCCATATACAAATTATTTTCGATCCACATTAATTATTTAATTTATAATTAATTAAATCTGACTGATAATATTTTACCACATCTGTTAAAACATTTCTTCTCATAAATACGGTCTTCATGATGAAGACATCCTGAAGGTAACTTGTCTAATCCTTGTGTAATAACCAAGCAATTCCGAGACACAAAACGAACGGACAAATCAATTCTAATTTTCCCAAAGAGCTTCTGTTCCAGAACTGAGACGAACTAATGATCATTTAGAATCGTCTTGTCTTCGAGAGAGCGCAGAATGTCAACGGGCTTTCTCTAACAATTCTTTGTGCAACCGACAACGTACAACGGAGACCGAAAGGGACTAATGTGGCGATTCTAATAAACATAAGCCACCGATAATTGGCCAACATCATTTAGTTCAGAGAAATGGAGTCCTTTGATCCTTTGAAGGACGACAGGCGATATATTCGATGATTGCTTACTTGCTACTACTTAGCGTTGCAAGCGGATAATTTCTGTAGCGAGATGAGTATGATTAGTTGCTCTTGTAGTTCGGAGAGATTGCTGTAGTTTCTGTTGGTTCTCAAGAGGATTGCTAACTATCTGGTGCAATTATTGTCGGCGAGCGTATTAGAGAAAATAGCTTAATTTGTTTTGTGTACTTTTAAAGTACCGAAACTATTCAATTTAAAATGTATTTTATTTATATTACAATTAAAGCTCAAAAATGTTGTACACAGAGACACATTTTTACCATAAAATTAAAGTAAATTGGCTAGTTTCAGATAAATTACACTATCTATATTTTTATGAGATAACGAAATGATGATACTGCTATATGTGGTATGTCACCCTTAACAATTTTAGGTTTGTTTGAACGTAGGAAAGTATTTTCTCACCAGTCGTATATGTTGCAAGAATTTGGTCAACCATTCTGCTTCATCTTGGCTATCATAATGGTTCCAATCTGACGGAGTCTCTCACGATTGGCAGCAGCTCTAAACAGTTCCTCCACAGAGAAGCCTGTCCATTGTGTGAAGTGACGCAATCATGACAATTTGCGGCCAATCCATGTTTTTCTTTTATTGTTGTCCATAATGATTTAACGAAGTAACTGGTAGGAATTTGGGTGTTCGGATGACACACCCATTTCATTTGCTTTTTTTTATTATTATTACATTCAGAAATTCTTGCCCAATGTTGATCCATTTGGATCTTGGCCGCTGGTTGTATCCAGGACAGTTTTCACATACGACGTTACACCATAATTCGGTTGCCTCTAATTTGTCCATGTCCATTAGTGTCTCAAATCGATACAATAGGATTAACCAAACATAAAATTTTAGGGTTCATTTACATAGTTGTATACTTTAGTAGCTTCAGTTCGAAATCCTATCGGCTATAAATTAATCTTATTGGACATGAAAAGTAGAAATAACACGAAAATTGTCGCTTAATTTGTACAATAAAAGGAATACGACAAAAATTAAATCAATTAATAAAAGCAGGACATTCTTATAATTATTGTAAAACATTAATGATCTTGTCAAATAAGGAACCTGTTACCTATAAACACTAAGTGGTAGTTTTTACATTAAGTTATTTGAGCACCTAGACTTTTCAGTTTTTCTCGTGACACACCTTACACACTTGTGGTATGACATATGATCAAGTACGCATTTGAGTTAATAAGTTATATGTATTTTGATCTAAAAGCTGTTATCATCATTGAATAAAGCTGTTCATTAATTTGAAAAAGAATGTAATTAAACCTCACATAAATCGTAACAATATTTTGAAAACGAGGTTATTTGTACCCTTTCAGCGCAATAACCATTAATTTGGTCTTCAGGGTTTACTATAAAAAACAATTTTTTATTTTTAAATTCAATGCTTCAACGATTCCTTAAAAAATAATATTTGAGATATAAATCAAGGGAAATTAAAAAATTCTTGGTAAACATACTAACTAACAGACTAGCTTCATGTCAGTGTCAAACACAAATACTGGGACCTTATACCCAATGACTGCTAATATAAATGGACCCGGCACTTTCATATACGAACAAACGAAAACTGGGTTGAGACATGATGCACAAATAAAAAGAGGCACAGATACATTTGTTTACAAATATTGCGACTCCAACAGTAGCGTTCAATAAGCATGAAATTAAAAGCTAATGTTATTCAGGTTAAAGATAATGCAACTACGTACCTAATCCGCAAACATAAATATATTAAAACGATTATAAGATGAGAACAATAACAGGAACAATTAGTGACTAAATTACCAATATGTAACAAACATTTATTTATTCACGTAAAGGGTAGTTTTATTTATAGCATAAATGACCTCTTGTAAAACTCAATTACTAATTTCTGAAACTTACCGGTCGGAAGATAATTCGGCAAAGGTATATTCCTTTTTCCTGCATGTAAAAGACTCAGTCATATTATTGTTTTTGACATACAAAATAAAGACTGATTTTAAACAAGTTTCAATGCCCAGATACTTTAACCAATATGAATAACGAATTTAATCTCAATTCAACATGTAAATAAACATGACATGAAATAAATCGACAACAGGATTCACTAGGACAGTTTCCAATGTGCTTAAAAAGAAAGATATTGAACCAATGAGTTCTTCATGTGCTCACAATGACTAACTATAGTAACAGGAAAGACCACTATCGCAATTCACCTTTCAAGGTAAAATCAGATGCTGCACAGAAATAAAGGAAACGATTGGAAAAATGTTAAATACAGAAGCAGAGGACAGATGCCTATATAATGGAATAATGAGTTATTTTTTTTCAGTTCCGGTTTTCAGTTTTCAGTAGCAATGATTTTGTTTTTGAACATAATTTTTTGTCTTGGCTTTGTAGCTCTGTTTCCTCTACTTGTTTAGGTCTACAGTGCAGACGACAGTATTCTAATACCCATGTTATAGAAAAATAACTAACTATACAGTATAACTTGCAACAGGCGGCAGCAAATACAGGTTTAGAAATAAATATTTCAAAATCTCAATATCGGATAAAACTGGTAAATAAAGGTTCCACCAAATAAACAACAGAAACATTAAACAAGTGAGTATGTGATAGTGTCGAGGACTTGAGATCTGCATGACATGAATAAAACGGTCATACTGATCAAGGCGGTTTCAAATATGCTCAAATAAGTAAAATCAAACGCTGCACAGAAATAGAAGACACAATTGAAGAGACGCTAAATACAGAAGCATAGGACCGCTGCATATAACAGGGAGTGATGATGTAAAAGAGTTCGCTGAAAATCCTCTCGTAGTTGCAAACAATATTATTATATAAACACAAACAAAATAATATGTATCATTGTAGATTACTACAGTAACTCTTCTCAATCGCAAATTGATAAAATAAAGTTCTGTTTATGTGACATGAAATACTTGGATACAAACTGAAAGATAGTTGCAGGTCAAGTATAAAATTTTGCCAAGATAGGTTCTCAATAAAGTTAATTTTAAATATACCATTGTCGAAAATGAGGCATTTCTGGTTATAGTGTTTGGCATATTTCAATTTTTTCTTAATTTTCGTGAAAACGCTCCTGCAAATAAATTTTATGTGGGATCATTTTTCTTTCAAAACAAATACATGAAAAATATACGGAATTTGATAAAGAATTCAAACATAAAAAAATATCATGTTTACTTCAAACTAAGCGAGTTGCTATCCACTTCCGATATTTAATTCTAGAAAATAATATATTTAAAATCAGCATTATTGAAAACCAATCGTTGAGAAATTTTATACATCTCTTACAATCGCAACCCTATAATCGTCTAATCAGAACGTATAGTGCCAGACCCTGTAGCCATAAAGAGCAGTCTATAGAAAAATAAATACATTTAAAACAAAAACAAAAACCGGCTTCAAAAAAGGTTACTTAACTAATATTTTATTGCAACAATTAAATACTTTTTCTGAAGTCGGTGCCAAGTTGAATAGCAAAATTGACAAGTACAACTTATATATGTACTTCCCAAATTATTGTAACTTTAGCTTGACACCGACTTCAGAAAAGGTATTTGATTGTTGCTGTAAAAAGTCGTTTTTTAAATGTATTGTAATGTTTTTATTTTCAGACTCGGGTTCAGTTATTCGATTCCTTCAAAAACACAGTCCAACTCACTCTAATTTATTTCCACTACTTTAATACAATTTATATTCACAGAAACTACTATTTACATTTTATCTTAACTATACGATACGTCCGTCGAAAACTGAATGCCCCCTATCGCCAGCTGTTCACATTTATATATTTCTCTGCGAATTGTCTGGTAAGTCCACGAACCATCGGGAAACTCTTTCATGTTCTGGAAGCTTTAAGGGAATTCCCAGTAACGGCAGCGCTCGGCCTGTTGCGAGACAAACATTTCGGATTCCCAGAATTTATCGGAATAATGTCCCTCCCACAAATTGGTTGATGGCCGATTGCACCTGCTGTCGGATGAATTCTCGTAACATTGCCCCCTCCTTAAGACTATTCCGTACCGGAATGTCCTAAAATCCTTCCTGGTGTGACGATATTTGCAGGACTCTCCATTTCGACAACGGGAAGTTTGGTGGAAGTAACAGTCAACGGTCTTAGAATCTGGCCTACGAGTATTGAGACAGCATGTCGGTGCCACTGAATCAAAAGCTTGTTTCCATCATACTTCTCACCACCCTCCAATTCAGTCCGTCCAACCCGCAGGCTATCTTTGGGACCGCTACTTTCATCATATTCTTCTCCATCATCACATTTCTCAATTCTACCAGAGTCTTCCAAAGATTGCTATATGTTGGCTTGTCCTGCGAGATTGTTTTCGTTACCAGATAAAAGATGTCTCGGGTACCCACTGGTTGTTTATCTTCGAGTTGAAGGGCATTCCTAACCACTGAATCTTGCTCCCGGAGCTTCTAGAACTGGCCGTACTTTTTGACAAACACCTTGGCTATTCCTCTGGACATCCGGAGATCTCGAGCCACACAATGAGCCAGGGCATATTCTATGGTCACCTCAAACAGGTCTCGTGGTTCCCCTCTCGTTACGTCATGCTGCACTTTCTGCCCATCAGAGTAGGTACAGTGCCATAAACTGTTCGAATGTCATCTCATCATCGGGTAGTTGGATGCTGCGGACTTGGCCTTGGTTAACTTCGCCGTCATGGCTTCCGGCATAAGAGGCTAACCTGTTGAAATGTACCACCTTTGGTTTTCCCCGAGGTAGCTTCTTTATTCTGTAGACAACATCATTGATTTTCTTCTCAATTTGGTACGACCCCACCCAAAATCTCTGTAGCTTGGGCGAATATCCACGACGACGATGCGGGTTATACATCCAAACAAGAACATCAACTTGGAATTCTCCGCCCTCGGCTTTGATGTCGTAGGCTTCCTTCATTCGGGCACTGGCATTCTCGATGTTTAACCGGACTCGTTCATGGATCTTGTTCATCTTTTGATGTAGCTGGATGACATAGTCTTCACCTGCTGTCTTTCTCCTGGGGGACATCCAAACTTTAAATCGCATGGTAGTCTTAATTCTCGTCCCATGATAATACTGGCCGGGGTCTGACCCGTGGACTCGTGCACAGACGACCAATATGCCATTAGAAACAAGTGCAGATACTGGTACCAGTCTCTTTGGTGGTCAGAGACTACCTTTGACAAATGGCGGGTAATGGTTCTATTCATCCGTTCTACCATTCCACCTTATTGCGGGTGTAATGCTGTTGTCCGTGTTTTATTGATCTCCAATAGCTTGCAGACGTCTTGGAAAAGAGTAGACTCGAAATTTCTACCTTGGTCTGAGTGCAACTCCAAGGGGACACCAAAACGACTAATCCATTCCTTGACAAGGACATCAGCAACGGTCAAGGCTTCTTGATTCGGCCCATTTACTAAAATAGTCCATCACCACCACAATGTGTCGGATTCAGGAGATGGACCGGCAACATCAATGGCTACTCTTTCGAATGGACTGCCCACATTACATAGCGTCATGGGAGCTTTTGGTCGCTTCTGAGGCCCATTACTTGCTGCACAAACCATACATTTCCGACACCATTCCTTAACATCTACTTGGCAGTTTACCCGATAGAAGCGTTCTCTCAACTTCCCCAGGGTTTTCGTTACTTCCAGATATCCTCCAGTTGTACCATCATGTAGTTCTCATAAAACTTGTGGTCTCCCATTTCTGGGAACTACAATTTGTTTTCTGTCGTTTCCCTCCTCTGGAGTTTCCAGGACGCGCTTGAGAAGTCCATTTGCCAGGATGAGGGAGTTCCACTGAGCCCAGTACGACTTTATGGTTGGTGAGTATCGGGGAATCTCTTGCCACGTAGGTTTGCGGCCTTCTTCCTTCCACCGGATAACTTCTTTTAGTTCTGGATCTAATTTTTGGTCTTTCTGGACTGCCTCATGTTGGTCATCGACGGAGGTTGTTCTACAGAGAACGACCCCTTTTTCTTCAGCTCGCTGACAATGAATACAATTATCTGGGCACGGTCTCCTCGATAAGGCATCAGCATTCTTATGGCTTGTTCCTGCGCGATGTTCAATTTCGTAGTCGAATTCTTGCAACCTCTTGATCCACCTGGCAACTTGTCCTTCGGAGTTTTTAAACTGCAAGAGCCACTTCAGTGCTGCATGATCAGTCCTCAGGAGAAATCTTTTACCATAGAGGTACTTATAGAAATGTTCTACCCCTTTAAAACAGCCAAGAATTCCCTGCGAGTTACGCAGTAATCCGTTCAGGCTTGCTCAAGGTCTTGCTGAAATAGCCGATGACTTTTTCCTGACCGTTTTGGATCTGCGAAAGTACCGCACAAATTCCGACATTGCTTGCGTCGGCATCCAAAACGAAGTTCCCTTCTGGCAAAGAATAACTTAAGAAAGGGGCACTCGTCAATGCTCTTTTCAATGTCCCGAACGATCGCTGACATTCCTCGTGCCACTGGTACTGCACTTTCCCCTCTGTGAGTCTATTAAGTGGCTTGGCGATGTTGGCAAATCCAGCTACGTACTGACGATAGTACGTGCATAACCTCAGGAAACTTCTTAACTGGTGGATATATTTACGTATCGGCCATTCCTGGAGAGCTTTGATTTTCTGTTTGTCCACAGCTACTCCTTGTGCGGAAACTACATGTCCAAGATATTGCATCTCTTCTTGGAACAGCTGACACTTCGAAGTCGCCGAAATACCTCCTCCTGGTTCTTGACGTGGTCTTCAAATGATCTTCCAACCACGATAATGTCGTCAAGATACACCAAGCATGTTTTCCATGAAAGCCCTTTTAATACTGTTTCCATCAATCGTTCAAACGTCGCTGGAGCATTACACAACCCAAACGGCTTCACCGTGAATTGGTAAAGTCCTGAGCCGATGGTAAAAGCAGTCTTTTCCCGGTCTTCTTTAGCAAGCTCCACCTGCCAATAACCGCTCTTGAGGTCCAGGGTGGAAAACATCTTCGATCCACCCAATGTATCTAGGGTATCGTCTATTGTTGGAAGGGGATAGCTGTCTTTCGTTGTAGTGTGGTTTAATTGCCGATAGTCCACGCAAAATCGGGTCGAACCATCTTTCTTTTTAACCAAGACAACTGGAGAAGCCCAAGGGCTATTGGATGGTTCAATAACACCTTCATTCTCCATCTCGCGGACTATCCCGTCGGGTTCTTCCCTTTTAGCTAGTGGTAGTCTTCTCGACGACTGTCGAATAGGTTGAGCGTCCCCAGTATTAATTTTATGTCCTTTTTCTCTTTCACCAGACCAGTTCGTCCTCTTTTGCCATTTTCGACATCGAAGACATCCTGGTAGTTTCTAACGATGTCCCTCAATTTTGCTCTCTGGTTTTGTTTCAAATTCTTAGATGAATCGGTGCTGAGTCTTTCCAGTTCCTCAGATAGTTTACCTGGTAGCATTTCTGCCTGCTGTGTGCTTCTGACTACGGAGGAAACTGTTGAACAATGGCCCAAAGTTGTCCCTTTCTTTAGCACAACCGAGAAATGATTCAGGTTCATTACTCTTATTGGAGTATTATATAGGATTATCTCCCTGGCAAGAAGCAGTGTGTGACTCCTTTGCCTACATTTCCGTCGTTAAGTTCGGGATCAAACAACATTACTGTTCTAGCTTGAGCTTTCCCATCTAAGCAAGCATCTATAATGATTTCAGCTCTTTTCGGAACACTGACATCCTCTGCTAAGATGGCTCGGAGTATTATGTCATCTTTTCCACAAAGCACCACTTCTTCGTCATTCACTCGCAGAATTCCTTCTATGAAGTTTAACTGGAATCCCTTGAAGCTCATGACATCCATTCCAATGATTACTTCGTCTTCGATGTCTGCCACTAATGCCCGATGTAGAAATGTTTTGTTTCCCAAGGTCATTTCAACCTCTATTTCACCATGGACTTTCGCTGCTTCTCCTGTCGCTGTTCGCAGTTGCCATTTTGTTGGTTTTATCATTGTCCCTAAAACAATGTTGGGGCTTATTACTGTTTTTGTCGCACCTGTATCCAGCAGCATTGCACATTGCTTCTTATTAATAAAGCCATCTACAAAGACACTATTAACGTGGTTGCGTAGCGAAGCGACATAGGCGTTGATAGTTGGGGAAAAAATGCTTGCACTGCTAACGTTTCTATTACATTTTTCAGTGTGGCTGGTTAGGCAAGGCGAACCAGAGGGACGATATCGGCTTCAAACTCTTGTAGCGATTCATTAGATTTCTGATGGCGATTTTTTAGTTGGGAGTGGTACACGTGCTCCAAATGGGTCTATCCATATCTCTTTAAGTACTGAACCAGTTGTTCATAGTTTTCTTGCTCCGAGGTACTCAATGTTTGCAAAATATCTGTAGCATCCCCTCTTAGGGCGAGAGTTAATGCTATTGCTTTTTCCTCTGCTGACCATCCGTTTAGCTTTGCTGCAGCCTCGAATTGGCGCCGATAGCTAGTCCATGACGATTTTCCATCAAATTGTGGAGGTTTCATTTTGTGACTTGTTCCCTCGAGTCCAATTTTCGAATCCACTACTTCCGCACTGTTTCTAATTTCGATCTTTGGTGGAGTTTCTTTCCTTTGTATCGAGACTACTTGTTCTTTAATTTTGCTGATCTCACCCTCCATTATCTGTTTTAGCTCCTCTATACGCGTTTCATTTTCGAGAGTCTTCTAGTTGAGCTCTTCGACCATTATCTGCTTTAGCTCTTCCATCCGTGCTTTATTCTGGACTATTTTCTCTTCTATCATTTCTGAATTTTCCTGAACCATGCTTTTCAAATTTTCTTCTAAGGATTGAACATTTTCGTGTAATTTCTGTAGCTTACCTTCCAATAACTTCGAATTTTCAAGTAATTTGCCTTCTAAGGTTTTAGAATTTTCTAGCAGTTTGTCTTCTAGAGCTTTAGAATTTTCTAGTAATTTGTCTTCGATGGTTTTAGAATTTTCTTGTATTGTTTGTAATTTATTTTCTAAGGACTTAGCATTTTCTAACAATTTATCTTCTAAGGCCTCTTTCAAATTTTTAGAATTTTCTTCCATTTGTTTTAATAGCAAGCTCATGTCCCCAGTACCAGAAATCTCAAACAATTAGGTATCGGGATCGTTACCTTCATTTATTAGAGCATCTTGTAAGCGTTGTACTAATTCACTTTTCTTCCCACTAATTTCTAAATCCGTTTCCTCAAGTTCTTTTTTTAAGTCCGTCACTTTCAATCGGTCCAAACTCACGTTTTTAAACATTCACAGTCTATTTATTTTCCACTTCTAAAGTTCCACAAATACACCTACACCTGTCAAGCCGTATGTTTTTATTTTCACACTCGGGTTCAGTTCTTGGATTCCTTTAAAAACACAGTCCAACTCACTCTAATTTATTTCCACTATTTTAACATAAATTATATTCACAGAAACTACTATTTACATTTTATCTTACCTATACGATACGTCCGTCGAAAACTGGTGCCTTATATCGCAACCTGTTCATATTTATATTTTTTTCTGCGAATTGTCTGGTAAGTCCACGAACCATCGGGAAACTCTTTCATGTTCTGGAAGCTTTAAGGGAATTCCCAGTAACGGCAGCGGTTAGCCTGTTGAGAGACAAACATTTTGGATTCTCAGAATTTATCGGAATAATGTCCCTTCTACGAATTGGTTGATGGCCAATTGCACCAGCTGTCGGATGAATTCTCGTACCTGTTCATTTTCCAATTTTTAGTGGCTTAATTGATTGTAGTTTTTAAGTTTAATTAACTTTTTACGATATTGCCTAAAAAAGGGTATTTTACTTTTAAGCTACATTTATTAGTTTGGCCAACTTCGTTTCCTGTTGAATAGAGTAACTTGTTTTCTTAACCTGTATAATATATCGGGTGGATGCACTATATTTTAGACGATTTAAGTAGCATCATTTTTTAGTTCTTTTAATTATATTGACATTCATTAAATAGTATCTTCTCCGCGGAATCTTATAATAAACCATTATGCAGTTTTAAATGATAATAATACGACGCAGTTTACATGTCTAGTAAACCTTGTTTGAGTTGAGTTATTATTAAAAATAAAGTTACTTAAACTTAAACAAAATTTATATTCTTTGTCAAACTTAGTTTATAATTTGAAAGAATGACATGAATATTTATTATACAATTTTTAGTGATGTTGCATAATTAGATGCATTTTATAATTCTAATTACTACTGGTTGAAAAAATTTTTAGATATTATCAAAAAGTTATTTTACTCTAAAGCAAAATTCAGATTTGCTGGCAAACCCCGTATACAGTTGAAAAAGTTACATCTAATGATCACAGTATATATTTCTGGCCATGCAAATCTTTGTATGAAGAATAACTTTTTCTCTAAATAATATTCATACGAACATCTTCCGTATGAATTCCAATTTATGAAGACACATTGTTTATCTAGACTGAGTGGGAACCTCCACCTTGAAGTTGTCATTTATTTTGATTTAATTCGAATCTACTTTTAATTCATTACAATTTTAGTGATATTTGTTTCTGAAGAATAACTCTTAAAATTATTCCTAATAAAAATTCCTTTGATTTACGAAGTCACACTGTATATACAGACTAATTGAAAATCTTCATGTAGAAGTTGATTAATTGCCATCTATTTTGACCATTACCATTTCTTTTCAAATTATTATACGCCAAGTTCCTAACAGAAACATTTCCATATTGTAATACCAGCACCAAAGCTTACTATATCAGAAAGTCGATAAAAAAGTTTTTCCTTATTTTCCAAAAACGTTACAAGCTATCTTATTGAAGAAAATATGGGACTACTTCGGGTTTCTCCGGAACTAATCCAATTTCTTTTCAACTTAATATACCCCAAGCTCCGAACAGAAACATTTATTTTTTTTTAATACCAGTACTTCCACCGAAGCATACTGTATAAAACAGTCGGTAAAAAAGATTTTCCTTATTTTTTAAAAAACGCTACAAATCAAATATGTCACCACTTCCAAATCCTTCATAACAAGGATCCAGTATAAATGGTCGAAAATCCTTGAGCCGTTTTCAAGTAATCGCTGAACAAACATAAAAAAAACAGATACAGACGAATTGAGAACCTCCTTCTTTTTAAAGTCTGTAAATAATGACAAAGAATAGCCAAAACTTCTTCTCTGAGCTTTAAGAACACAATATTTTGATAACAAAAAACAAAATTCCATAGTAACGTACATTAGTAGTGCTCCGGTAGACAGTAAACAGATACAACATGATTGCAGTTTTAATTTGTTAAGTTCGAACAAAACTAAACTTTGGCAAACAGTTTCTTTCCAATTTTCTGCTTTAGAAAGTTTTTCTGAAAACGCTTCAAAAGTTTCTTTACTAAGGGTTTCTCAATATAGCATAGCGCCTCGAAATCAATGGAATTGAATTCTACGAGGAGAAAATATACACGTGAGACGGCTGCAGCATATTTGATAAGTCTGAAACTACTCCCTCCACATAAACCGGCACCCCGCCGTTAGTAACTTTAATATTAAACTCGTATGAGGGTTTCTTTCTCACCAGATGGTGTAAAAATTTCGAATCGAGTTAGTTGCTGCTTATTGGAAAATAATTAATTAATTTAAATTCGTCTATTCTTGCTGCTTTGGTTGAATAAAGATTTTTACACATAATTTAGCAAAATTTTGTTTCTTAAGTTTTTAGTTTGATTTTAAAGACTACTTTGGTCAGTACTATTACAAAATTTCGTAACTTGCACACAGGGTGTATCTAAAATACGGTTCCAAACTTCTACTGTGTATGGAACTCATTAAAATAAGTAAAAAAATATTAACGTTTGCCCTAAAACGCACCCTTTTGACGATACATGCTCATAAAGGGCACAAACAAAATTATTTATTTTTCTATTATTGACAAAACAGTCGAAAATAAATAGAAAAAAATGGGTCTTAAATAACTTTTTACGATAAATAACATGTGGTACCCCGTAAATCATACGCGCCGTATTCAGACTTCTATCGTCTTGAGATGATCGATCTCACAACGTTTCAATAACTTTGGATCTGCTAATCGTCATCAGGTGAATGATTACCTATCGTTCGTATTTATACCCATAACCGGTCATACTCATTGGGTCGCTTACCCCTGTATCGTCCAATCAGCGTAACCGCACCTGGCGATTGGTTATCGGCGATGAGTAGCGGCAGTGGCTCAAGAAGAGGTCTCCAGACGTTTTTAATTTTGACGTAGGGGTCGCTGATTATATTCTCATTAGAGGTTATGTATGTCGTCTTGATGAATTTTCTTTTATTTTTTTCTATGCGTGATTAGCTAATCCAGACTTTGATAGCTCTCCCCATTGAGTATCTATGCAGTGCTCCTTAACTCTGGTGTCTAGTGGTCGCTTAGTCTCCCCAATTAAGAGATTGCCACATTCACATGGTATGCTGTATACACAATTTTTTGCTACTGCTTAATTTTTTGTGATCATGCTCCCCAAGGTGTTGTTGCTCTTGAGAACCATTTTGACCATATCCGTGTCAAATAGGTCTAAGCCGGATAATCCTGCAGTACCAAAATACTGTATATACAGCATACCATGTGAATGTGGCAATCTCTACATTGGGGATACCAAGCTATCACTAGACACCAGGGTTAAGGAGTACCGCATAACTACTCTAAGAGGAGAGCTATCAAGGTCTGGATTAGCATGTACCGGACACCACAACATCAACTGGGACCAGGCAACGGTAATTCATTAACAAGCAAGATCACTGGTATAACAGAAAATTCATCGAGACGGCATACATAATCTCCAGTTATTTTAACTATTATTATTGAGAATTTTCAAAAAACACAGGTCTGCACCCTAACACCAAACTGGAGTAAACCAAACTGATGATGACAACTTAGAGTTGTTAAAACGGCGTTGAGTGTTTAAAATAAAGGTTTGGTGTTAGGGAGCCAAACGGTGTTTTTTCATTAGTGACACACAAAAAGTTCTGCAGCATTTCCATTGAGAATTTTTCATAATATTACTATTTGTTTTCTTATTTTATGCCGTTTTCAAAAATGTTGTTCAATAGCCTATAATCTTTATGTCCTCACCTAAGTACATACCTAAGTATGGTACATCTTTCGCGCTTCAATAGCTTTTCTCTATTAATTGCATGAACAATTAAATTGCTACCGTGTCGATTTACTTCCTCGCGTATGTAGTACTTATTCCAACCCTGTTCATTACTTCAAGAATAATATATTCTGTTTTGTATGACGTCTTCTTACTAAGGTTGGCGAGCACATTTCTAATTGCGTCTCTGCTCTTTGCCATGTGAAACAATTCCTCAACGTTAAGAATTGTCCATTTCCATATGTTTTGAAGCCAGGATTTTTTCGTCCTGTCGATATTTTTCTTCCCCTTCACTCTTCCCTGCATTATAGTTTGTAACAGTAGGTATTTGTCGCTTCGTTGTCCTATGTACGATGTTTCTCTTATCTTGATGATTATCAGCAGTTTTCTTTTGCGGCCGATACTTTGTCGTTTGCAATTCTGTCTGTCCAGTGTTTTTTCAGGATGCACTTCTAGAGCCACATTTCGAATAGTTCCAGTTTTTTGATCATTTGAGCTTACAAGGTACACATAACATTTTATAAACCTTATTCTGATGTGTAGGTTTAGCTTTCTGTTTCTGAACATTAAATTTGATGAATTCCTTTCAAGCCATTTTTATTCTGCTGTTAATAATTTCTTCATCTGGATCCATTTGGGCATCTGTAATGCAATAAGGTTATCTGTATTTTTGCATTCGTTCTATCTGTTTTCCATCCGGTATGAAAATAGGGTTACTGTCTACATTTTTACTTATAGCAATATATTTAGGTTTGTCTCTATTTATAATTTGTCCTAATTTTTCAGACGTTTCCTTGAGTCTCTCTAATAAGGGCATCTTCTAAGCTTTCGCACATTATAGCAGTATCATCGGCGAATCGCAGATTGCTGATTAATGTCCCTCCAAAGTTTACTACCTCGCATCTTTATTCCAGAACTTCTGAAATTTGAACTAGGAATATAGGTAAAGTCGCCATATTTTCAACAAGCACTACTGCCGTCTGGTTGTAGTAGGTGCTTTTTATTAGTGGTATATTTCGTGGATCTGAGCTGATGCTTTTTAAGTTCTTTTTGAGGTTATCGTATTCGACTGTGTCAAATCCTTCTGGAAGTTAATAAAACAGATTTGTATATCTTTATTCTATTCTCTGCATTTTTGTAATAGTACTGTGATAGCAAATTCTGCTTCTCGAGTAGCTAATCCTCCTCTAAATACAAAATGCGCTTCAAGAAGTTATTCTTTACATATTTGATATATTCACTGTTGAATTATTTTCAAGAGCACTTGTAGAGTTTGGCTCATCAAGCTGATGATCCTATATTCATCACATGATTTTGAGTAAAGAAGACATTACGTCTTTTACGTCCTCTCTTACTGCAGCGATTAGATGTTTGATGTAGTCTGTTTTTTACGATCTTCTGTCAATTGGATCTCTCCTTGGGTATTGCTAATGATTATTTTTCGTATTTTCATTTTTAATTATCTTTTTCTTTTGTTTCTCGTTAAATAATTAATTTTCTTAAGTAAATTGAAATTATCATGTTTACTCTTCAGTTCTTTATTTGATAGCAGTTTTCCTCCATCCTTCTTTCTTTGGGGCTGTCAATGTTGTGTTCTACTTGCTTTTTGAGCTGTGAGGATTTTTGTGGGATATTGTTCCTAGATACACGCGTAGTATGTTTATGATTTCTTGGGTCATCCATTGTCATGTTTGAACATTTCCAAGGGAAGGCGAATAGTGAAAGTGAGAACCGAACATAGCTGTTTTCCATTACATTATTAACAGAAGTAACCCCTATTTTTTCTATTTTAGATGTAATCAAGCGGCTCTGGACGCCAGAACTGACCCAAGAAAAACAACTTTCAAGAATGAGGATACCATACTCTTTCAAGGAGCCCCTAGTTGAGCAGTCACTCCTACAACTCTGTATCTGAAGAGTAAATCATTGTGACAGTTACATTAAATCGGAGGAGCGAGCCACTAAATGCACTTTATGGTACACACAATCTGAAAAAGAGGCAAAATGATTTGTGAAATTTACAAAACAACTTGTAATCTTTTCTAACAACTTTTATAATTCAACAAAAAAATTTGCTTCCTATACTGTGTAAACGTTGAATTAAATTGTTCATTTATTTCTTTAGCTCTTGCGGCAGACGAGGCACTTGTAAATTTTTTTCGGGGTATTTCAGCGGTAATACCCTAAAAAAATAACATTACTGTTTCTCATTCATTTATATATAATTTGTACATTAAATTATATGAAGAAACAGTAATGTTATTTGTTTACGTATTACCGCTGAAAAACCGCTAAAAAAATTATATGTGCGTCTCTTACTCATCTTATACATCGAGATCAGAGTGAGATAAAGATACTCCTCTCTAATGCACGTAGGAAGCATATTGTTATAATGTAAAAAAACATAGAACTAAACAAAATTTTTAAAATCTATTTAGGCTATTTTGTTTAATATAGTTGATATTTTTGATAAAAAAATAAAAAATATTTAAGATATATTTTTTAATTCAAGAAAATTAGGAAATTCGGCGATTTCCAATTTTAAAAAATCCATAACAATCATTCGAAATATTGTAAAGAATATAAAAAAATAATTAATTGTAAAAAATGTTTTTTTAAGGCTATACAGTTTTTGTTGTTTAAACAATACCGTCAAAAGATATCAAGTGTCAGCTTACATTTTTATAACCAAGAAGACCTCCCGGACTAAAAAAAAATTATGAATTAAAACAATTTTGCAAACGAATGCGCCGCTATGCTCTGGTCTAATTCTTTTAGACATATACTGGGGCAACATATTATAAATATAAAGCATATTGTTGTAAATTAGTCGTTGGTTTACACTCATAAGTGTAGGGCAAATGAGCAGATCTTTAATTCTGATACATTGGTCAACCTCCAATATAATGCACATAGCTTTACTTTGCTGTTTTTTTGTTAAGCGTTTGTATATCTCTCCATAATAAATTAAAATAAAGTTAGAGTAGGTACTCACAATGTAGAAATATAATTGATTTATATACATGTTAGAGCCTATAAAGACCAAGATTACTACTATATTCTGATCTTTGATTTTCCTGCATTTTAATATGATAATGAAACTTTCATACGAGAGTTTATCTCGAAAACCAGATTAACTATCTATTAATATATCAAATAATTCAAAATCGGTTTGTTAATGAATACTTCCACAATTCCAAGCAATGATAATATATTTATGGGACGGAGTTCTTTTAACTTTTGTGTTGATTATTTATGTGCCCAGGCACTATTACTGACGTTTTACCTAAATTAGGTACTTTACACCCCTCAATTGAAGAAATTATATTTTTTATTTTTATTTTTCACAATTTGAAACTTCCATATTGAAGGCATTTTGTGTTATTAACTTTAAGAGCAAACTATATGCAGAATAAGTTAAAGAGTAGCTCATAGATGACTAAATCCCAAATGACAATAGAAATGGAGTTATACTTATCTAAAGACTCCACTTTAATAGCTGTTGTACACTCGCTAATTTACTAGCCAATCTCGTTACCTGTAACTTATTGGTAGGTGTCTAATAAATTGGAGGATTTAGAACAAGTTGGATTTTATGCCGATGTTCTAGGGAATTTTTAGTGACTTTGTATTTCTGACCAACATGTCTGTGTTTGTAACGTTTTATTGGAATTGAATTTGTTATCAAAAAAATAAGTAAAACTAGTTACTGGTCATGTTGTTTATATTCGTCTATTAATTAAAAAACAATGAAATGGATGAAATGCAATTTTGTCTATTACAAAATGAAGCAGGTTTTCAGATTGCATTTAACACCAAAGAATATATGGAAAATTTGGTATGTGTAAAACTCAAAATTTGGCACAACTTCTAGGCCAATTTATTGCCAATTAATTAATTGATAAACGCATTACGGTTGGGGAATTTTCAGGATATAACAACATATATTTAGCGGAATATGCGAGAAGATTTCTGAAATGTTGAGTAATTACATTTCACACAAAAGTAAAACAGAAACATTTTTTTATAAAACACTAAACTACTGGATACCTTATACGTACGCCCTGGTATAAACCGATTTGTATTAAATTTAGTTAATAAATTAGCAGTATTAGTTAGAATATTAATTAATAATATTAAATTACTAGTATTGTTAGTGAAATGCTTGGGCAAATGGTTACAATAATATTAACTTATTCTCCACTAGAAATGCATTACAATGATCGTATGAAATTAAAACGGACATTAAAAGTGGCTGTATGAATTTCAAGGGCAGTGAATATTAAAATTTTACTATGTGAAAATTTTGTATAGAAGCTCGGAAAATAGGACTTTCGTATAAAAATGTGTCAAATACTCTATCCGTTGTTCCATAATTAAGAATGCAATTCTTGCTATAAAGATATGAACTATTAATTTCTAATTAATATACTTGTGAAATATAGCTTTATATGTAGGCTCCTGACTCATAAATTAAACATAACCTCTTACAGATCAAAAGATTAATCCCCGAACAGGTGATCTACTTTTCCATAAATTGCAGAAACTCACAACATAATTTGTCAGTAAATAATAACTTTTTTACAAATATCTTCGAAATATAACAAAATTCAATTAACTCCAAAACAAAGGCATAATATTGACATGTTTCTGGCCGGCAACACTGTAAAGCTAAACTTCATTCATAAATCGTTACTGCTCAATACGTACGTAGTAAAAGTTCTAACAGGGTTGCCACTAGCACCTATTTTATGTGTTACACAATAATACGAGAATAATTTTCAATATTTCTGTAGTAAATATTTTAGTGCCACAATAAGTGTCTTATATAATTAAGTAAACTATGGTTGATATTTTCTGTTGCATGTTATATGTTGTGTGTAAATCAGTAAACTATTATAGTTTCTAGATTCCTGTCCTTTAGTTTATAATGATTTTGTTAAATCTGGCTACTGTGTGACGAGAATAAAAAGAGATAGTTTGGAAGTTAGATCGCATAAAAATGTAAACAATTGGGTGTATTAATTCCTAGGTCTGTGATTTTATATCTAGTCTTTTTAAAATAGTGTTGACGATTTGATTTATATTATAAACGGGTAGCTATGATGGTAAACTGTATCATAACGCATATTTTGGCATTTAAAAGCTACATGAATTTAGGCATGGACAAATAAAATTAAAGAATATACACTAATTTATGTTATTCATTTCATAGGAAGGTAAGATAAATAAATACATAAATATTAGATCTATAAGTATTGTAAATTACATACAGTACATATTTGTCCACCTATCTTATAACTTATAAAGATTTTTTCAAAATGTCTGACATTCATTAAACTACAATAATTTTTATTTAGACCATATTTCACGATTTAGGTTATCACATAAAAAGTACGAACAAGTAATATTATTGTTTTTGTAATTTTGTGACGGAACTTAAAAATTTACATAAGAATCAGATGCAAAATATCTAAAGAGGCACACAAAAATAAAAGTTTCTTGAAAGTGACACATCAATATGTCATGCCAAACTCGAAGAACAATATCAGAGATTGGCTCTAATCCGCCGTTTCGAACTCGTTAATCTTTCCGCAGATAAGAAAAGAAGTCATTAAATTCTCTATCGCTGTGCGCATTTGGAATGGCCCAACTTTTAACCAGAAAAGTTTATTATATATACTCGTTGTTTTTTTTTGGAAGCTAGGAGGTGATGGTGGAAGCCTGTCTCGGTAGGAAGAAGGAAGAGAGCGGAAGTGTTCGATACAATATGTAGGAGTGGAATTGTAATATGTGAATCCCATTATTTTTTATTGGATTTGTTCCGAGCTTAGGAAGTAAGTTTTTGAAGTAAACTACACAAAAATATACAGGTTAAAAATGTGTGATTTTTATAAAAGAAACGTTGAGGTTTGATTGATCTTGTGAACTGGGAACTCAGTTAGATTTTGTTTGGTAGTGGATTCAATCTGACGTCCGTCAGGTGTGGTATTAGAACACAAATGGTAAAGTCGGGCAAACATAACCCTAAGAACATTATGTAGAAATATGTATTTTTTCTCTTTTTCATCCGACGAGGTTACCAATTCGTCGTCAAGTGTTTTTTATGTACTAAAGAAGTGCTCACGTATATACCAAACTTCTAAAAATTATTCACAAAACTTTAAAAAAGACATCAACTTCTTAAAAATGTAGTGGTTCAAAGTTACCCTAATTATTTTACTCGTTTTAAATATACTTTGGTACAGATCTCGCTGGTATCGATATTTTTTATGTCGTGACCTTGAGCAAATTTGCCCAATTTTCCTTTTCGAAGATGGTTCAGATTTGAGTTTGAAAGGTCAGCATTTTCAGTTACAGTTAGTTATCAAGTCGAACTAGGATTTGTTTTTGATTTGTTAATGCAATCACTTAGAATGTCAAAATCTGAGGTCCCAGAAAAAATATTCTTTATATTTATTATCGTTAACATAAATTCTTTAAATTATGAATGCGTCTATAGCGGCTGTATTCATTGCTGCATAAAATAGTTTCAACGTCTATTATCTTGAGTTGCGACACTTATTATAATACCAGATAATTCATCAACGCTGTCTAAACCCTGTTTAGTAATATTTTCAAAATTTCAGGTACTTTTCAATATTTCAAAGCCACTACACACTAATAAATAAGTGAGTTCTCACAACTTAGTCACCGTTTTCTTAATTCGCAAATACAACAGAGTAATAATATTCAACGATATCAATATTAAAAAATTTACCCTCAAATACAGTATTTCGAATATTTCAAACTTAGTGTCTTCAGGTTTCATTATTACACTTTATTATGAGATGCTAAACCATATTCTAGATAACATTAAAAATCGTGAAGTTCAGCGACATATTTAATCTCAGTCTTCCACTTCAGCAAACAAGTTTAGGAATTCATTCAAAATGAAATATTTACCATCTGCAAGGGGATTTTGCAAACTACGTTAGCACGGTATTAATCAAATAACTTCTTGAGGCTATCTTTTACTAACAGCTTTCGAAAGAATGAACGTGTGGCTTTTGTTTTTTTAAGTAACAAAAATTTTCACCAGTGAACTAATAAACGTTCCTTGGGATTACTTTCATTCCTTTCTGTTGTGCTTTCAATTACGAAAAAAATTTAAACTGAATTTTGATACATATTATAATGCGTTCATAAATGATTCAGGAGTGTCTGACATTGGCGTCTTGTGGATTTAGGAATTTTTGTCTTCTAAAATTTTTACGGGACTCAAGCATGGTAAGGCATGTCACATGTTGCCAGTAGTTTTCCTGTATTTTTTGATTGACTAAATCACTTCCTTCATTTTCCATTGTTAAATGAAAGTTAATCACATAAAGAAGTAAAATTAAAATTACTTAAATTTTTTCTATTCCCAATATTGGTATAATTAATAAATGTAATATAATTTTTAGTACTTTGATATTCATGGGTGACTGAGCTATGCTCATGATTTCATAGAAATGTGGGTACATATATCCAAATAATCAGACACTTGCGATGTAAACAAATTAGTTTGAAACTAAACTCAACATTTATGGAAACACTGCAATAACTGCAGTTACCCTGGATATGCAACATATTTTAAACCGCCAATTTTTCCAACATTTGAGCCACCCTGTATAACCTAGTTGCACGCCACTCTTTATTCCAACTATCCTGGATATGCGACTGGTTATGGGCCAACCTATAAACACTTTTTGTTTCCAAAATGTTTTAAACTCCCTTTGTAAATGTAATCTTTATATTTGAACCACCCTATATATGTAAGTGTTTGTGGGTTACCAAATATAAAAATGTTATTCTAATAATTGTAGTATCATTCTGTATAGCTATATTTCTGCAATATCAAATATTTGAGACAACCTGTATACTTCTTATGAGCCAATTGATAAATACGTTTTGTTGTATAACAATAATAACACTTCACTTTATAATGCAAACATCCTATATATGTTTGTAGGCTGCCAAATGTAATAATTTTGTTCTAACTTTTGTTTGATCACCTAGTATACAACTGCACCATATATTTATACTACTTTGTATATAAATATATATCAGCTTATCGCCATCTAATACATTTTTTAGCCATCCTGTATAAAAACCATTCCACTCCACCCTATATTCTAACCACTCTTAACAGTTTTAGCAACCCCGGACAACAACAGTACTGTCTTGCTGATGTTCCTACTGCCGCATTTATAACCCATCTCAGTCGGTTTCAATTGTTGTCAAAATCTCAGTAATCGCACATTCTTGAAAAAAAATTGCGGAGAAAGTGTTTGTTCAATGATTAATTTCTAGAGGCATCCTTCAAAAGTAATGTAAAATTAAACGTTCTAACATTACTTTATTACATATTTTGTATTTCTTTCCTCAACATTCTCGAACAATATAATAGGGGAATCTATCTACGAAGAAAGGGCCTTTGAATAATTGAGAACACTGAAAGCATAATGGTATCATGCTTCGTCTTCCTGGCGCAAGGTATTTCCAAGTAACATTTTTGTGGTCGATTCATAATTTTAACAGTTGTTTCAAGGGTTATGTCAGTCTCCAACTTATTGGGATATTTTTTGTCATTTAAATTAACGGAAATGTATATTAGGCCAACAATTGAAATTGGAAGTCAAGGAACAACTGAGATTTTCATCAAGTCAAAACCAAACGATCAGAAATAAACATGACCATTCAATTAAGTTGTGTGATCACCACAAAAGCAAACAGCATATTGTGATTTTGTCCAAAAATTTCAGTTCAGTTTTCGCTAAATTCGGCTCGTCGGTCTAATCTAGATCTTTTTCTGTTAGTTCATGAACCATCTGAAGTTAGTAAGGATGGAGTTTATTCTTTAAATATCTCAAAATTCATTGCTTGATGCATATGGTTTCAATCCACCATAGGAGTAACAACTCTACGAGTCCGAGGGATCTGATGATCACGATTAAATGTTGAAATTGTCCTTGATGTATAAAGTTATGAAGTCGACGCCTCCGATAGAGCCTCTGTTTGGGGATCGCCAAAGCATGTATGGAGCTGACACCTGATAAATCTGCATTCGGTGGCAGGGTAACGAAAAGGTAAATAACCCAACATTTAGATAAACTACCACAGCCTTCACAGCTAAAATTTTACAAACCGGAGTCAGTCATGAAAAAGTGATCTTTGCTCCATACCAACAAGTATTGAGGAAGCGTGGTAAGTTACGCTTTAGATTCCAAACGCATCGTATCACTTAACTTACGTAACTGTACATCAATTGGGTACACGCTCACTTCAGAAAAGAAGTGCAATGCTGATTCTCTAGGAAACTACACTACATCTAGTAATATATAACTGCCGAAAAATATTTAATCTAACTAAAATTGTCGGGTAAGAATAAAAGGCAGCAAAAGTCAATTGGTGAAAGCGATAAACTAATAATAATAATGGATAGATTCTTCCATGATACTCTGCAATTGCTATTAGATATTATATTTGCACAATTAAATGGTTTTACAATTACAGCATTTTAAGTTCTCATATTTTATTTAATGAATATATTTAATTAAAAACAAAATATTAAATTAGAAATGCAAGGTGAATCATTCGTTATTATTATATTATTTATTTTATTACTAGTAGTTTTGAAAAAAATAGTTAATGTAAAAGGGAGGGAATAATAACTATAAAAGTTCTAAAAGAATTTTTAAATTATAATTTGCGTTATGATTAATGTTTCAATTTTGTTGCTATTACATTTATGATATATATACTTTCGTTATTATACGTGTATCTTTAGATTTAAACTTGTTTTCTGGTACAATCAAATATCCTACGTAACAATGTTTGTTATTTCATGTGTCTTGATAACAATAGAACCCCAAGGGCTGGAGACCCATAGTTTGAGTTATATAACGCCTAGCGAGATGGCGTACTTTTTAGACACTCGATTCTTTCGGCTAGCAGACAGCACAGTACTATTTATTGAGTTGCAGCGTTGCAGCACACTTGATACAACACAAAAAACACGCACGGATCGGTGTGTCACTTTCGTGCCGGCTGTGGCAGCACATTGTTATTCACTGTTATTGATATAACACTGTAAACGAGCTGGAGTTGACAGCTGGTGATACAGATATCTCAATTTTATTCGTCGTACCTAACAATGAATAGATAGACAAGAAATAAATGATATTTTACAACGTTTAATTTTTAAATTTACGAATATACCATTTGATACTAAAACCGGTGTAGTTTTTATATTTTGTTAATTCCAACATTCGATCTGAGGCTCGACACAAGTGTCATAAAGTGATGCGTGTTATTATGATTGTGTCAGCACCCTTAACACATGTGAAGGTGTTGACACTAAAGTGCGGCACGGTTGAGTGTTGCACATCACTAAGTTGAAGAATTCGTTTAGTAGCACTGCTCACCAATAAAGCCACTGGAATGTACGGTCAGTCCAGTGAAGTAATTGGGCATCCTGCAACATCCAAAGCGTGCCAACTATTTTCCTTAGTCGACTAACCCAGTGTTCCTTTTATGAATTACCGCAACAGACAAAAAAGAGGATTAAATGCATTAAATCGGCAACAACAATATTTTTTTGTTACAAGTATTGTAAATTTGAGATATTGTTCTGCTTTAAGCTGTCAAAAATTGAAGGCAGGACATTTAAGTGAAAAATTTATCATTTTCGCATTCAAATGATGATAGAGTAACTACTTACTGCACACTATACTATTTGTTTTAAATAAATAAATTAACATCTTAGTGAGTTTTATGACTTGTATTTATTGAAATACAATTTGAAGCTGCATTTTATTCTATGACAATAACAAAGAGAAGGAAATATTATAAAGAAGTATAAAGAATTCAATTTGTAGGTAAATTTATATTAATTAAATAAAACCGTTTTCTGTAATGTATCGAGGGTTAAATACACTTTAATCAATGCTATTTCTTTAAACGTTACATTATAATATAAAAGAGGCAAATGTACTTCGCTGGTATATTTTTTGTTCAATAATGAATAATACGAAAAGATTTTATTTGTAATTTTATTAAAATACAAAACATTAAAATTATACAAAGAATGATGATACATATTCATTAGCTTTGGCTTCGCCTTATCTTTTGTTAAAAAATTAAAAGGAAAATTAAATAAGCATTATTATAAAGAACAAAATTAAACCCATGTTGCAGTTTTAACTGATGCTTTATTTTCTCCACATGAGTTTTAACTCCAGCTAAAGGACATCTGTCTTCAGTTTCTTTGTGTAAAAATTCAGATTTTCTCGAGAAAAACTTTTGATACCCATCAAAAGTTTTTTGACTGTCAATGATAGTTTTTTAAATTCTGGAAAATGAAACCTGACGCAAATGTTTTTTGAACATCATTTTTAATTTTCTCTTTAAATACAAAAAAGCTACGTATTTAGATGCACAGTTGCACCGACCCAAATGTAATAATAAAGTATATTCGAAAAACTAACAAAAATGAAACAGGAAAAATATTTAACGTAACTAGTAGTATTAATTGATGATTGTTTCAGTGTTCACGTGATGAAAATTCATTTTTAAGATTACTTAAAAACAACAAACACTTGTTTAAATTTTCACTTTTTATTTCTTTAAATTTGACATATGTTTCGACAAGTCTGGCTTCATGTCAAATTTAAAGAAATAAAAAGTGAAAATTTAAAAAAGTGTTTGTTGTTTTTAAGTATTCTTAATAGTATTAACTACCTTATTTTGTGAAGTACACAAAGAAATATTTGATTTTTAGGCGTTCATCTGACAAAAATAATTTTCTTCTTGGGAATGCCTTTAATTAGCAGTAAAAGTTCCAGTGTCGCTATTGTTTCTCCTTTTCATTGGCAATTCACTGTCTTAAACAACTTTTCTCACACCAGGTTAACTCAAACCTTATGCAAATGTTATTGCGCTTCACCAGAATAAACTGCAATATCTGTTTTTCTTAGTTTCACCAAAGTCCAAACGTGACTGTAAAGACGTAGTAATTTCTGTTTAAAGGAAAATTGAATCAGTGAAATCAATAGCTATCTTTCGCGCTTAAAATTTAAACTTGCTAATTATTATGAGATCTGCAGTTTATTTTGAATATTTGTACTTTAGGCTATTTATCCAAATAGTTCAAATAACTTTCATCGAAAATTTGTTCATGAATTCAGTTTTATACATATTAGCTCTAATAAAACACTACAATTAGTATTTATAATATTATATTTTATACGATTTATAACATAAATACCTACTCCACCACTCTATCTTTACGTAATACATTAGATATATACTCCTATAAAAAATTGCTGTCTGGCATATTTTGTGACAACCTTGTCTCTGAACCACCCATTTCATCTTATTGTCCGTTTAGCAACATTCTTAAATACTGCAAAATTATATGATAATGATCTTATATTAAAATATGCTAAAGACAGCCTGACGTTTCGATTATATCTCACTCATCTTCTTCGGAATAATCGATGTTTTACTGACTAAGCGTAATACAAATTGAGTCGATGCTGCTGTGCGTCTTAGTTTTATACTATCTGCTAGTACGGTTCTCCATGTGGGCGTCTCCTAACACATGTGGGCGCAACGCCTCCCACCCACATGTTTAAAATCAAATTCCCTGATAAAAGGTCAAATATCGCCAATATACCTCCCAGGTCAGACAATAGCACAATTAACATCGTTCCGATAAGTCGTCACAGGGCAAGAGCCCTGATTGGCTAAACCAAACAAGACCACGCCCCCTTCGGCTGGTAGCATTAAACTAAGACGCAGAGCAGAATCGTTTATTCAAAACTTGCATAGATTCTGTTGTTTTAAATCACTGTGATTTATTTACATTTTTTAGAGAAAATTTAATGATTGTTTTAACAAACTTAAAAAAAAATATGTGTATATTTTTTATGTTTAAATTTAGTTATGCATTTTTTAGAAAAAAATATAATTTGGAAATGAAATTTACAATCTATTTATTTATAATTTGAACGAAACTTTTCAACGTAATCAACACAAAAATATTCAAAAAGATAATAATTACTGAAAAACCTAACTTAATGATTATTATTGTTGTACAGTGTGAAATTCAGTTACTTACTCAAGGCAAAAATACTGAACTATACTAAATCTAAGAAATAAAACACAACATATTTATTTTGTAAATATCTTTTGAACGTGATAAATACCTTATTCTAGCAGGAAAAGTCTCTTCCTCTTCATCTCTGCTCTCTATACAATTCTTTTATTTTTTATGTAATCACTCCCCCCCTCCTTCAAAATATTAGATTAATTCTCAACCTGCTTTAATGCTACACTCTATTACGCATTGCTCTCTGGCGACCAAATTGATTTCCAATGTCCGCTTGGTATTATATAGTTTTACGGTATAAATTTCATCTTAATTAATGGAATTGTCTTATTTTTGGGATTTATACACTTTGAGATTTTATCCAGGATGTCTGAAGTGAATTGCTGATATTCAAAGTTTGTTAAAACAAAATATTCACTGGTATCTTGATGTTTTTTTAATTTACTCAAAAAGGGATCCGCACTCTAATATTGCTAAATTTTGATATACTGATTTGACAGGTTTGGCATTAGTTTTATAAATTTTTGAAAACAAGTGAATGTTACCTTAGATCATATAAGTACAATTTAAAAAATAGTTTTAGTAATTACAAGGTTTTTATTATTTATAAAGACTTACATCTATTAAACATTTCTGTCTACTTGGCTTTTGATTTTATGTTGGTATTATCATTGTAATTAAGTTCAAAGTTAAGACTGACATTACTACCATTAATATATAATATCTGCTCTATAATTGCTGATTTTTGGTCTTTCAATCTAAGAAATTATGTTTACTGACCTAATTCCATTCTATTAATCCTCGGTATTTGTTATAATACTTATCATATCTTAAATTTTGAGTATATCTGTCTTTGAGTTCTGATTGTTTTAAAATTTTCAAATTTATTTCCCTGAACTAAATTCCATACCATTATCTAATTTCCATTAGTTATACAATGTTACATCATTCTAATGATAAATATATTTTATCTTTGAATGAAAATTTGTATTGGCAAAACATGATTTCCTTCTTATCTATCTGTTACTTAAATTTTGAACCAAATTATGCATGTATTGACTAGAGGAAGCTTAAAAATCTGTTACGATATAGCCATTTTTAATAAGGGTCATCTTTATGTTATCACATTATGTTAATAGTATTCCAAACTCTACCAAAGCATGTTTTTTATATTTATACATTTTAGTTTCTCAAAAAAAATTTTCTTCCATTAATTTCCATAAATGCCCTTTTTTAGTATAGACAAACCAACAATAACACTTTTACATATTATAGTTTTTGAAATATTACATTAATAATCATTTCCCTTTTACGGTGGGCTGGTCAAATTATTATTGCACAAATTTTATAAAATATTGAAATTATACTCCTGTTCTATTTTTTAAATTATTATTAATAATTGCTTTGTTTTTTTTTAATTTCTTGTGTATTATAATTTTAACTGTTTTGATTTTTGTTTGATTTCTGATTTAACAACAAATTAAACTTTAATAAACAATAACTTAATTACTTCTTAACTTTACTGCATTATCTTTATCCATATTTGATTTATAAATCAATACCAAAATCACTAATGTTAGTTATTATATACAAAACTTAATACGAGAATATGAAATTATCCATCAACAAATATATGCACAAATTATCAAATCAAACACATAACACATTAGTTTTTATTAAAATCATTTTTGTAAATACCTTGCTTCACTGTTTTTTTTAATGTCCGGCTTAAATCTCTTCTTATTGGCGTGTTTATTCACATACATTATTTGCTCTGTTTACCGTCGTTTTAAGATCCTGGATGTGATCTTATTCATTTCTGCTTCCATTTGTTATTTACCACTGTTGGTTTAACATCAGCTTCACTATTCATATTTTAGTTGATGAATTTTCTTATGAACTTTTTAATATATATTTTGTTCACTCTCTTCGAGGTGTCATTCCTTTGTACGCAAGACAATATATATTATATATAAAAATATAATATATATTGTTTCTGGTCGTGAACCTTCATCAGTTGCGCTTCCCACAATTGAATTAAGGGAGAACAGCAATTACACGGAACGGCTCCAGATTCGGAACCTCTGTGTACTGATTCTCTTGAAAATCCTAGATGTCGGTATACATCTCGCGTCTTCAAATATATTTTGTTCAATTTTATGTTTTGGATATGCCTTGTATAAATGTTTTGGATACCCCTTGTATCAACAGGTGTTTTAGTTTATACATTTTTCACTAGAGTTGATACGAGTATTTGGTTATCACTTTCGTTGGGTTTCAATATGGATGCCGCAATCAACAAGTTTATCGCACTTTTGTTTCTATTACTGATTACCAGATGGTTTTTTTAATCAACCAAGTGTACTGTTACACATATAAAGAACGAACAGCTACTGTCACAACATTGACATGTAGTTTATAAGTTATTGGAAAAACAACTGGTATCTATACATTTACAGAATATATTTTTATTTTTGACAATTAATAATATTACTCGTATAATTCTCGTGTTTTTTTAAATATTTTTAATATTTACAGCTGAACGTGATTTCTCCAAATATCACAATCAGACGTTCCAGTTGAGAAAATTATCTGAAATTATGACATATGCTAAAGAAAAGATGGAGAACTTAAATTAAATTGAAGTCGAATTGGAAACAGATTAAAATGTCACTGCTGACTTAGAGGTTAGAGAGTATCTTAAATGTGACTTTTTCAAAATAGGACATCATATATGTTTTAAGTTATTCTAATTTAACAGACGAGATATTTTTATCCCTATTAGATATGCCTACACCTAAGTCTAATAGTTTTGGTAAAAATATAGAATTATTGTCAAGTGCGAAGACGAATGGTAAGAAATCGATCAGTGGTAGTGTACAAAGTTCAACTACATTACACAAAGAATAGCGCAAAACGTAACGAAAACTGAGTCTGCTTTAATTTTGTTAAATCAGTGCGATTGCATTGCTACTACCTGCATAGAATTCCTTTGTTTCTGGTGGCCTTTAACAAGGAAAAAATTACTAATGTCCATGTAACTTTGAGCAATTTAATATCGGGATAGTTCATTACGTTTTTCCGAGGTTTTCACTTACGATTTTAATGATATCACTGAATCAACCGAATTCTTTGATCGCATTTTTTGCAAATGCACTATGTTGTAACAAAATCGCACCCAACAGTGCCAGATAATATTCGGAAGATTACCCTTTGAAATTCTTCTAGTTGGCCTTTATAAATTTCTGTACTGCAGTGTATATTATCAAATTTAATTCTTTTAGTTATGCCATATGTCACAGATATTGTCAAACACTAATTTAAAAGTTTACAATTGTGCTTTTTTTCATATAGTTTATTTATTGCCATTGAGAACGGGTCCAGACCTAGACCCCGAAATGTTTGTAAAAATATAGAAATATAAAGTATTCGGGAGTTAATCCCAATAAGTGTACGAACAACAAGAAATAAGAACTTGTGTTGGATGTTTCAATAAGTAATAAAAATAAATAATAAAACCCCATAAATCGTAGAAAAATACATATAATTCTCAGAATAACAATTAGCCAAATCTTTAGCAAGATTACAATAAAACATAGCAACATAAAAATAGTTTTGTAAATTCGTTTACAGAAACAAAATGACAATGTTTTAATCACAAACCGAATTTAAATTTAGAGGTATGTTTACAAGATTTGCCACTCATTTTGAAATTACAGTTCTATTAATTTTAATCTCTACGACTTTACATTTAAATTGTTACAGTACACTCTAAACAAATTGTTGATTGCATAGCGAAATTGAAAATCTACATATTCGTCAATTCGGATGTTTTTATCGAAGATAAATTAGAAAGGTTTATTTCCACCCTAATATTCTACAGTAAGAGAAATTGCCTTGGGTTACAGTGTTTCCACAAGAGTGTCACTGAAATGAAAAATATAATGTTTTGTGTTTGTTTTGATTCATTTCATTGGATTACATTTTTTATTCCGGTGTTGTTTACCACTGTCGCTTTCTTGTTTCATAAAAGTCGGAGTGTGTCAGGCTGTCCAGTCGTTTGGTTGATGTAAGTGATCATTTATTCCCATTTATTTAAGAGGGTGGATTTACTTATTTATTTATAGATTTTATTCGTCAAATCGATATTACAGGCAAGATTTTATATGTTACATAAATATACATTATCCATCGAGCTCGGAAATGTCTGCTTGTTAAGGGAATATTCTGGAATATAGAATTTTTGGAGCAATGAGACTGTTGACCAAATGGTATTAATGTGTAGCTGTATGTTAAATAAAGATTATATTTTATAAAATAATTATCTTTTATTGTTTAATAGTTCGGTCATGCCTGCAATGTTTGTGGCTTCTTGAAACTCTCACTGTTAAAATAATATTGCCTCCTGATTTTGATAAATTTGTTAGTCCTTCAAAATGGCATTTTGACCTTGTTAATTAAGAAGAAATTTATCAGGTTTATTTTTTTCACAATTTTTATATACTAAATACCAAGGGATGATATGGGATATCTATTTTTATTCATTAAAATTTAAAATTATTTTAGAATTGTCCATTTTCTCGTACTTTTTTTGCCATTGACAACGGGGTCTAATCTAGACTCCAAAACTTTTGGAAATATACAGTAATTGCGTGAATTGTAGTGCCATTTCCCAAAAAAGTGCTTAAACATTGACAAACTATGCCGCAACTACCCTTCATTAAACATCTATCTTCAATAAAATATAAAAATTAAAAAAAAAACTAATAATAAAAAATACATAGCAATTAGTGTTTGTGGTGCTAAGAACTTATCTCCACACTTCTACAGGAAATAAAGGGAGTTGGAGTAGGTGGCAGTAAAATCTACAATGAACCGATGACACTGTTTCTAAGTATTAAAAAAAATTTAATAGAAGGTGCAAACTAATGGCATATTCTGAGGCGTTTATCGATTTTGAGGAAGCTTTTGAAACCATTAAACACTGGGAAAAGGAAACATAACTGGAAATTCGGTTACGAAAACCCGAAACTCATAACCCGAATAAATAGTAAGGTGGCAAAAGCGATTAAAATCTACGAGGTGATAGCGTCTATCTAATAAGAAGAGTTTGAAACTTTTCGGTCAATTACTGTAAGATGTTTAAAAAAATGGATTGGGAAGAAAGGGATATTGCCTTATGCGGCCAATACCTGAACAATTTATGATTTGCGTATGCGGATGACATAAGGCTAAAGTGACAGGATAAAATAGAATTAATTAATATGTTGAAAGAACTAAATACAGAAGGAAAGAAAGACTTTAATGGAAATTATGACAACAACAGACTTAAGCGCCACAATGAACATTTAACAAAATGTAATGGAACAGGTAACCAATTAATTCTATTTAGGACAACTCATTAAACAGAGTAAAGATTGTCATGCTGTAGAAATAGCTTACCTATATACTAAAAATGTAAGTATTCATCCACACCATAGTCCGAGTTTTGAGATACGGCTTTTAAACATGGATGCTTACAAAGCAAAAGCGAAACATTAAAAAATTTGGTCAAGTGCGAGTTGGACTCGCATACTAATGGTTCCGTACCACTTTCAAGATTCTAATATTCCAGTTTCAGTAAAGTAGGTAATGAATGCATTTTCTTATATTTACCCTTATATATTTTAAAGGAAGCGTTTTAAATTTATAAAAAATATACACTTTGATTTTCCACATATAGACTTTTAATTTTATCTGCTTCAGGATTCGCTTGATTTTTATCAGAGTACATATGTATTTAATTTTCTAATTTGGCCCCCAAAAATTAACATTAGAGTTTTATTTTACTAATAAACTTTCAGAGAAGCCTTTTATAATCTACTGTCTGAGTTTTGAGGCTCTGTAGATTGGAAGATAGAGGGCAAAATAGGTAAAGTTTCAATTATAAATTATTAAATATGTTATTAAAATTATTTAAAAATACAAATAACATATATTTTTCAAAATTTAAATAGTGTAGTTTCTAAAGTGGAAATTAAGTTGATGTTTAATATTTTTGTTAATATCTTTTAAACAAATGATTTAAAAATATGATATATTTGTAATTCACATAATGAGCCTTTTATCTGATGTATTATATGATGCATTTATTTTCCATTTAATTGTATAATTTGTCCCTAAAATTACTAAGAAGGTTTTCTAATATTTTTTTAATAAATTTAAAGTGAGCCCCAGTACCCCTAATTATTTTCACAATTTGAGGTAGTATGGTTTCGGAAATAAAGCGAGAAATGCATGTTTTTCATATATTTATGTTAATATCTTGCAAACAATTAATTTTAAAAATATGAAAAATATATATTTGTATTCCTCATAACGAGGATATTTTTTATTTTCTGTTTAATTCTATAATTTGGCCCCCAATATTAATATTAGGGATTTCTTCATATTTTTCCAGTACACAAAAAAATAGGTCTTATAGTTTGGGGACTAACAGGAGGGATTGTGTAATTTTTTTAAATATTTTTTTAATATATTTTCAAATATTCATTCTAAAAAAAATAAAAAGAATATATTTGTATTCGTCATAATGAGCTCTGTGATTTGACATATTACATGATCCGTTAGAAACAATGAAAAATGAATATTATACGTTTCTCCTTATTTTTCCAGTAAAGTTCAGGTGAGGGGCTATACCTCCATTTTTTTTTTAATTTTCCAGCTTACGGTTTCGGAGATAAGGGGGGAATGAGTAAATTTTTTTATATTTTTGTTAATATCTTTTAATTTATTTATTTTGAAAATTTGATAAAAATTTATTTGATTTCATCATAATGAGGCCTTTCATTTGATATATAACATGATGGATTAGAAACAATTTTAATTTTATATTTTCCATTAAATTCTATAATTTGCCCCCAAAATGAATATTAGGGGTTTCTCCTTATTTTTCCAGTAAAGTTCAGGTGAGAGGCTATACCTCCATTTTTTTCAAATTTTTCCAGCTTATGGTTTTGGAGGTAAGAGGGGGGGGGATGGGTAAAATTTTTCATATTTTTGTTAATACCTTTTAATTAATTAATTTTAAAAATATGAAAAAATATATTTGTTTTCGTCATAATGAGCCCTTTCATTTTATATAAAACACTATGGGTTAGAAACAATTTTAATTTTATTTGTTCCATTTAATTCTGCAATTTGCCCCCAAAAATAAAAGTAGAGGTTTCTCCTTATTTTTCCACTAAACTTCAGGTCAGACCCTATACCTCTAACTTTTTTCAAAACTTTACGTTTTATAGTTTCGGTGATAAGGGGGGGGGGTGGAATGGGTAATTTTTTTTAAATAAAAAAAATATATTTGTGTTCCTCAGAATGGGACCTTTCATTTGAAGTATTACATGATGCGTTTGAAAAATTTTGTATTTTTAAATTTTCATTTAATTCTATAATGTGCCCCCTAAAATTAATATTAATGGGAAATAAATTTCTTCTTTTACGATATGTACTCCTGATCGGGTCACCAAACTATACATTGATACAAAATTTCAACCTCTTCTGTCCAGT
Source organism: Octodonta nipae (assembly GCA_034190945.1). Classification (NCBI taxonomy): domain Eukaryota; kingdom Metazoa; phylum Arthropoda; class Insecta; order Coleoptera; family Chrysomelidae; genus Octodonta; species Octodonta nipae. The sequence goes on along the minus strand of CM067221.1, from coordinate 83,268,680 downwards.
AGTTTAGGAGAAAATTGCTGTGATATGACAGAGGCAGAAATCCAGAGTAATATTATACGGGTATCCGTATATCGTATATACGGAACCCTAACAATCGATAGGAATGAGAGAATAAGAAGTACTATTATAACTAAAGACGCTAGGGAACAAGTGGCATCCCATGGAGGTTTGTTGGTCATACCACAACACAAAATGACTATAGATGGAGTAAACAGTTATTCCACTGGAATAAACAGTTATTTCACTGGAGACCCCAAAAGTGAAGACCTCGGATCAGATGGAAAGATCTCAAATAACATACTTTACCTAGAGAGATGAACAACTCAAAAGACAGTTAAGAATGAAGGCATTATAGTTAGGAGTCTTTCCAAAGATGAGTGAGTTAAGGCTTATAGATAGCTTTCCGAGAAAAACCTTTTGGACGGGTAATATAAAAAGATTTATCTGCATGATAGGAATCCAAAAGGAACACGAGGATAACAATGATAAGGAATACCTTAGTTCAGAAATGAACCAGCAAGAAACGGTTAATAAGATAAAGGAAACAATTCACATAAGTTAAAAATGTAAATGTTCCTGAATATTTCCTTGAAAAAATATTACCTTTAATTTCTAATTGCCATCTTAAATATTCATATTTTTAGTTTCAACGGAAAATTCCCCTAACTTATACGGTAAAATTATTTGCACATCTATTTCCCTCTCTCTTCCTATCTCTTTCTCTGAGTGGTTGTGTACGTTTCGTTCTCGGTAACAACATATTCATGTAAAACAGAAATTTCATCTAAATATTCTCGATAAATCATACGTAATACCGTATATCACTGAAAAGTCAAGCATTCGAAAGAAGGGATTGTTCTCATTATATTTGGCTTTAAAACTTTCGTGATTCATGGAAATGGTCCTCGAAAACGAACATAACGAAAATTTAATTCGTGGATGTTATTTTTCCGGTGAATTAGAATTTTAAATCTTGGCAAAAGTGGCATGGTGACGGTAACACGTGTAGAAGTTTTAACATGTTTTATACCACGCCTGTGGATTTCCAACTATGCTAATAGAAATTCTTTTGCCACGTTGAAATCTCGCGATATCACTTTTGCTGTATTCAAATCTGCACCGAATATATGGAGATTGAAAGTTTGCGTTTCGCGTTACTGATGATATACATATTCAATTTATTTTTTCATTTGAAGAACTGTGCAGCTAAAATAGATGACACTTTCATGACTATTATTTTCGGCTTCGTCTATAATGTGCAGCTATCGTTGAGACACGGATATATTTCACTCTACTTCGCAGACAGTTTATATTCATAAACTTTAATAGGATTTTTAATGTATGAACACAAATCGATAGTGAAGTCTTTGTAATGTGAGGGAAACTGAGCTATAAGTTTACCCCACTTCAAAAAAAAAGATAGGTCCGCTGTTTCATCCATATGTTTGTGCGAATGTTTTTCAAATTATGCAATCTATTTTTATTATTATTTCACTGGTGCAGTCCGTGCAGTTATAACAATTTTATTATATAGTTATATATCATTATCAGCATCATCATATAAAATCAAAGGAAGGCAGGTTTGGCGACCTTGGAGGCCAGAGTATATGGCCAGTTCTCTCAATCCACGCGTTTGGGAATGAATTGTTAAGGAGCTCTCTGACAGTTCGCCTATAATATGCTGGACAGTCATCTTTTTTGAATATTATTGATCTGCCTCCAATGGGATTTCATCTCATAAGATCTATCATCCCGCGTTTTTTGGAACGCAACATTGATTCTTTCCCTTAACTGCTCATTGGTTTCTATTTCTATCCCGTAAATAACCGGAATTTTTAATGAATGATTTATCTATTATTGCTAGAAGTAGGTGAACAGATACTTACATACGAAGAATTATATACTGTTTTAACTCAAATTGAAGGTGTTCTTAACAGTAGACCGCTTTGATTGCCTTAACTCCTGGTCATTTTCTGACTTTGGAACCTTTGACTGCGTTGCCTGATCCAGACTATGCGGATTCAAAAATTAAGAGACTTACTCGTTGGCAACTTTTGCAACGTTTACACTACGACTTCTGGAAGCGATGGCAACAGGAGTATCTTCATACCCTTCATCAGAAGGCAAATTGGTATAAGGATTCAATTCATTCATCTCCATTGAGTTCTTTGGTACTTATAAAGAATGAGTTGAATTCTCCTCTTAAATGGTCATTAGCACGTGCTGTCATCAAAGAGGTTAATACTGTAGAGTACGTGAAGTAGCGGAATTCATGTAATATCAATAGAAAGAGAGAGAGAATATGTGTGTCGTTCCTGATTGGTCAGTGTCAGTGGTGACGCCTACTATTGGTAGAGTAGAGACATAGCAAGCGCTCCGTGATATTGTCTTTCTCTTTCTACTGTTATTCCCTGATATTGTCTTTCTCTTTCTACTGTTATTACACTGCCACTTACAATAACGCCCATACCTAATTCACTCTACGTATATAATAGCTCTATGGCTGTCATGCCTTAGAAGCAGGCTATAAACACGTAACATTTGTTACCTTACTTTGTGTGTCATGAGTTCGAGAAAGAATTAGAAAACGTAGCTAAATTTCTGTTAATAATAATTTCGGAAATTTTGGTGGAAAGAAATAAAATTTGGCAAAAATAATAATTGTGACCATACAAACAAACAATTTATAGAATCAGACCTGTTTTTAACTTCTTAACTTGGTTTATAGTCATTAACACTTAACTATGACAGTGTTATTAAAAGTTCTTATTTTAATATTTACTTTAATATTTATGCATTAAATTTGAGACTGAACGATGAAAGCGAAAACTTCTTATGAAATATGCTTTCTTTCTCTCATTATCTCCGGGTCCCTGTCCAGTTTTCTTTGTACTATTCTTAGCAATGAATGTAAATTTCAGGAGAAATAAATGCCACCACTTTGTTAATATTCAAGTATTAATCGTAATGTGTCATTTAATTCTTAATTTCAATATAACTGCAAAGGAATATATGACGCAATTTTGAAAAGGCATGTAAAATTTGTTAAACTAAACCATTTAAAAAATACTTCACTTACAAAATTTGCAGAAACGCACTAACGATGTCAGGTATAACTTGTCTTGAGCTGCATGAGGTGACCATAGTGTACTTCTATCTGATTTAAACGCATGTTAAATTGTACTGCAGATATTTCGAGTATGCCGTGACATGTGAGCTCACGGAATGTGACGATAGTCGGTTTCTACCTCTAAGAATCCACACTTAAGTTTTTTTGTCTGTTTTTTAAATATCAATGGTGATGAGTAAATGATTATTACCATATATTGACTCAGGCAGAAAATGTTGCACAACAACTCCAATACAAAAATAATTTCCTTATTACGCTTCAGTCAATCAAACATGTCTTATTTTAAAATTTGCATAATATTGTCAATACAACCTTTTTAATTTTGTAATTTCTTTAATTCCGTTTGGCAATATTTATTGCAACTGAGAACAGGGTTTAAACAAATAGACAATTCACAAGAATGTTTAAAAATAAAAACTTTAGATGCCACAACTATGATTCAATAAACATCCTATTCTTATATTTCCTCAACATTTGTTAAGTGTACTTTCATTACATTAGTAATATTCTTAAATCCTGTTTTCTAACCATTTAAATACAACTACCACATATGTAATAATCTTTTTTTTTCAATTACCTTTTTTGTTGTTCATTTTCTTTTCTGTAATTCGTCTCAATATTTCAGTTTTGCAATGAACTTGCCTTAGCCATTCATGTACTACAATTGTAAAATATCGACGAAATTGGTATGCCGGTGCAAGAATAACCAACTAAAAGAACTGGTGATGAACAATCCAGTATCAAAAAACCCCACACCAAAGTAATGAGAATTGGTCAAATTGTTACGAAATGCAGACTTTGTCGATCTCGATGTTCCGATCAAACGTTCCAATGGCCATGAGGCCGAACAAACCATTGTTTTCGGGATACTTTGGGTCAAAGTAACGGTAACTCGTTGAATTCGCCGTTGATCTAAGGAGAGTTGATGTCATTCTTATCCCCTAGTTAGCTTACGTGTAGGTATACGGACATACAAAGAAGGTGTATATATACAAATATCAAAAATGGGCATGGATGTACCAGGTGGGGAATCCACTATTTCGTAAAAAGTTGTAGATTATAGTTGCAGGGTGTGAAGGGGGCCATATATGACTTCCGGAAGGAAATGACCTTTTTCTACCGCAAAGCGTTCTTTTATGTAAACTAGTGGTCGCCCAGTGGTCGATATTTGACCCTATTTCGTCAAATTGTGAACATTATTGAGGTTCGTTTGTCGAAAGTATATGTCTATCAGAAATAAAGTGGAGGAAAAACCGGAAAAGAAGGTGTGATGCAACCCCCCGCACCAAATCTATCATGTCATATTGACAAATCTATTGAAATAAAATAATATATGAGAATTTAATCAAATATAGATATTCGAAATAATTTCAAAATGCGTGACCGCCCATTTTTTGATGGGATTGCACTATGTAACCTAAAAGTTTTCGTCATTTGCAATTTCAATCGAATTCATAAAATAAATATATATATATATATATATATATATATATATATATATATATATGTTATATAAGTTATCCCATCGACTTATATGAAACAACCTAGCAACAGTTCTCAAGCTGAGTCAGCATAACACGTGTCGTCTCCAGTTACCCGCAGACGAACATCCGTGAGAACTGCAAGCGCTGCGACACCTTAGTCAGCGTTCTTAGTTTATAAATTATACTTTTTCATTGTAACAGCATTCATTATTACTTACACTTCTGTCTAGTTTAGTTTAACACTCATTTTGTCTTTTTATTGTTTAAAGTATTATATTGTTATTTTCAAGTTTTATATTAAAAGTTAATAATTGTGCAACTATAAATAAAATCTTTTTTTAAAAAAGAGAAATTTTGAAAGTGTGATATAACAAATTGGCGCAGTCAGTAGGATCCGTCTAACGTTACTAGAACACGAGTACTCTAACTGGTAGCGGCGGATTCCTATCCCTCAACGGAACAACGAACCTGAAAGAAGTCCTCACTGCAATCAAACGTAGAACACGGCGCTTTCAATGTTCCTGTTGATGTAAGTAATGGTGAATCGTCATTCGTTTTAAGTAAATATTATTTGATTTATTTCATTGAACATTGATTTTTAATATTTCATATAATTTATTTGATTTGATTAATATTGATTTATTTTATTATTTGATTTTACATATTTATCAATTTGATTTTTATTTTGATATAGTTGATTCAAATGAAATATTAATTTATTTCATTAACTGATTTATTTCATTCTATTGATATATTTATTTGATTTCTTTTATTGATATTGATATATTTGATTTACGTATTTTATTGATTTATTTATCCATTTGATTAACTGATTTATTTGAACTATTGATTTTAATTGCTTTACTGTTCTATCGTTCAAACAATCGTTAATTCCCACTAACGTATTTTACAGTTCATTAACTTTCTATACCCTTAATATCGCATTTTTATACCCTTGTGTCCCAATTCTTTTATATCGATTAATATAAAAATGGCACAAGCTTCTCCAACACAGGTTACCACCGAAACCGAGAGATATCGGTTAACGGAAATATTTTCCGTAATACCTGAATTTGAAGGCGACCAAATTTCCTTGGGAACCTTTATAGACGCGTGTAATTGCGCTTATAATATGTCCACGGCGGATCAAAAATATTTGTTAGTGATCCATATCAAAAATAAACTCAAAGGGAAAGCGGCGCAGTTAGTAAATTCAAGGAACCCTGGATCTTACCTTGAAATTAAACAACTCTTGACCCTACACTTTGGAGATTCTCGTGATCTCTCTTCCCTGATTCATGACCTACAACGTCTGAAACAACTTTCAAATGAGTCCCCACTGACATTTTATAATCGACTCCAAGTTTTGAGTGCGAAAATGCACTCCTGTATCCACAAAACCGCTGGGCTTAGTCCAGAACAAAAAGACGCCCAGACCACTCTAGTGGATACAATGGTGATGAATACCCTTCTTACGGGATTAGAACCCCGTTTAGGTCAGGTAATTCGTGCCAGTAACCCAAAAGACCTTCTAGAGGCACACTCCCGGATTAGGAGAGAGCTTCAACTTTCTTATTTCGAGGATCAAAAAACGAACAAATATGTTCCTCTCAAACCCAACATTCAAACACGAAAGCCGACACAACCTCTTAAGTGTCTTCATTGTGGTCGATTAGGCCACATAGCCGTAAATTGCCGATTGAAAAATCAAAACAATTCTCAACAATTCAATCAAAACCATAGGCCAAATCCTGTTGGGCCTAACCAGCAAACACGGCCAAATTTCCCCTCAAATACACCCCCTGCTCAGCAAGGACAACAGTTTCGTCCACAAAACTTTCAGAGACCCCCTTTTAGGTCTCAAATGAACCCTAACTATTATCGCCCATCGGTAATACAAAACAATCCTAATAACCGTCCTGAAAGGACACACCATTTCAATCAACACCAAAATGTTGATTACACTAATTATTCAGACTACAATTATTATACGGATGATAACACATACGATTATGAGGATGATCTTCAAAATTATCCCATCGTTGAACAAACGTTCGAAGATACTCCTATCGAACCCTTTAATAGCCATCAATACCAGGATTTTCTAGCGCTTCCGAGCCTAGACCAACCTCCCGATTCGACAACAACTTTGTGCGAAGTCGAAACGCAGATTCAAAGCTTGTATCTCGACAATCTGAACCCCAACTTGAACTTCCCGGAGCAACTATTTCTTTAAGCCCACTTCTTACCGTTAATTCTAAAAACCTTTATTACATTCTTGACGCTTCTTCTAAATTCAAATTACTTATTGATACCGGAGCTGGTATCTCTATCTTCAAGGAAAATACCGTAAAGAATTTCACCCAAAGATCTCCTGAAAGGGTAACGATTCAAGGTATTACCCATGAAAAAATCCCTATCTCACAATCTACCCTAATTCCATTCGCTCCACGTAACCCACATAAAGTTTTCATATACGATTTGGACATTGAGTTTGACGGCATACTAGGATTAGATTTTCTTGAACACTATGAATGCATAGTTGACTTAAAATCTAAACAGCTAATAACAAATTTTAAAACCATCCCTTTACACAAAGTTCCCGATAACGATCAACCCTTGACTGATGTACCCGACACACTCAACGTTAAGCCTAATATTACTTCACAAACACCTACACAAAACAAAATAACCATTGAGGCACGCACAGAAAAGATCTTTAAACTTAAATGCGATCTTTCTAACATCGACGCCATCTTACCAACTCAAGAAATTGACAGAGTACGACTTCCAAACGCACTCGTACACATTAACTCAAAAGGTGAATTTCTAACTTCCATTATCAACGCTAACGCGATAAGTGCGAATTTCTTCGTAAAGAAGTGGCTTATCTTGGCCATCTTATCACACAAGAAGGTGTAAAACCAAACCCTTCAAAAGTTGAATGTATTCAGAACTTTCCTCAACCCCAAACTCCGAAAGACATCAAATCTTTTCTTGGTCTCGCTGGGTATTACAGACGCTTCATACCAAATTTTGCGAAGATCTCTAAACCTCTGACAAAACTACTCCAAAAAGACGTCAAGTTCATCTTTGACGCAGATTGCAAGTCTTCCTTCAATGAACTGAAGCAAGCCCTTGTATCTGACCCAATCCTGATATATCCAAACTTTGAAGAACCCTTCCTGCTCACTACTGATGCTAGTGCTTTTGCTATTGGAGCGGTTCTTTCTCAAGGCCCCGTGGGAAAAGATCTCCCTGTTGCATACGCTTCTCGCACCCTCTGTGCTGCAGAGACACGATATTCCACCATCGAACGAGAATTGTTGGCCATAGTTTGGGCTGTTAAGCACTACAGACCGTATCTTTTTGGGAGAAGGTTTACACTCCTGTGTGACCACCGTCCGCTTACTTGGCTCTTTTCCATCAAAGATCCTGGCAGTCGTCTAGCCAGATGGCGCCTTAAGCTAGAGGAATACAATTATAAAATTGAGTACAAGCCCGGCAAGGTAAACCAAAACGCAGATGCTCTTTCTCGCATCAAAATCAACCATTTCAAGCAATGTGCTGATTTCCTTTCCAAAATCAAAATTTTCGCTAACAACGAAACTGACTCCGAACAACCTGAAAACTCTGACAATGACGACGAACATGACGAAAGAATTATCGCTGAGTTTAATCGATTTGTTCAACTCTACAAAACTGAGTCAATAATCGATTACTCTAAAATTGAAATATCCAATTCTCAACTTCTAGACAAGTCCCACAAACGCATAGTTACATTCTTTTGGCAAAACAAAACTAACGACTTACACGACAAAATTATTGATGACTTTTTCGAAGAAGAACCTAATTTCAGTAATGACACTCTTAACATCATGGCCAGTAAATCTGTCAGGCATAGAAAATACTTAGTTGTACCTTTGCCCTATGACCCTGAAACTGTCGTCTCACATCTTTTCAAAATTATTTATACCAACCAAGACCAATTCAACGACTCCGAAACATACTGCATAGAAAATAACATAGAACTTCCCATTCTTGAAATTTTATCTTTCATTCTCTCCGACAAAGAAATCAAACTGAAAATCTGCCAAAACATTGTTACAACTCCTACCGAAGACGAAATTCCTATAATAATACAACAATACCACTCTGGTAAAAACAACCTCCATCGTGGCATTAACGAAACTATCAGACGTATTAGGGAAAAATACAATTGGACCGGCTTAATTAAAACTGTAGAACAATTCATCAAATCCTGCGAAACTTGCCAAAAAGTAAAGTTCTGTAGGAAAAACTTAAGTGCACCTTTTGTTATTACGGAAACACCCAAGACTTCTTTCGAACGTATTAACATTGACATCTTTGAATATCCATCTAGAAATCATGCACTCACTATTAGGGACGAACTCACGAAATTTACGCAAGCCTACCCCATTAACGACAAAACAGCTTCAACTGTCGTAAACACCCTTCTGATTTTCTTTCAACATTACGGAACTCCACTTCGCATCCATTGTGACTATGGACGTGAATTTGAAAACACTTTAATGCGGGATTTATGCCAACTATACGACATAAAACTGACATTCTCCAGCGTTCAACATCCCGAGTCAAACGGTTCTATTGAAAGATTTCACGCGACCTTAGCAGAAATGATAAGGGCAAATACAGCGGAACATCCAACCGAACATCCATTTAACGTCCTCCCTTATGCCATCATCTGTTATAATAACACAAAAAATAAAACCACCGGTTTCACGCCCTATGAACTCATATTTGGGCACACTTCTAGTAGGCCTCCAGAAACCCTTTACAACCAGGAAAAACTTATTTCGAAATACGTAAGAGACCTAAATAACAGAATGGACTATTATTACAGACTCGCCCGTGCTAAAACCGAAAGACAGAAAGAAAAATCTAAAGTGCGATTTGACCAACACGTTTCTACTAAACAACCCGATTACAAAGTAGGCGACAAAGTCTACGTAAAAGAGTCCCAAATTAAAAATAAAGCCGAAAACAAATTCAACGGCCCCTTCGAAATTACCGCAATACGAAAAAACTCTGCCACCGTCATAAATTTACAAACAAACCAAATAACTAAAGTTAACTTTGACAGACTAAAACCCTATTTTGAATAAATCCCTTTTTTCTGTGGACTGTTTTCAGTCGTGAACCTTCAACAGTACTCCATTACGCCTGTTAACAATACTATAGGAGTTTTCTTCCATGAAGAAGGAACCCTTAAAATTTCTAATGACAAATGGACACTCCTTGTTTACAAAGATCTAAACCCCTTTCGAGACGCTATTTCTAACAACGACAATATACTGAACAGACTTTTAGAAACTATTAACGACAACTAAACCAACATTAAAATCTTCAAATCAAAAGTACAGACTCACGTAAGCCTCCTGAAACAAATATCTAAATCAATTAACATCAAATATACAGAAATTTTCGCTGACACTGAGACTTACAGTACCAACAGAAAGAAACGCGGACTCATTAACGGACTGGGATCAATTTGGAAATCTATTTCCGGTAACTTAGATGCAACAGACGGACAATACTTTAGTGACTCTATAAATAAAATAACTAAAGACCAACATCAAATTGAAAACTTAATGAAACGACAATTATCCGTAACAACTTCGGTCATTAAGAACCTTAACACCACAATACAAAAATTTCAGTCCGAAGAGAAAATATTTTCGGAAAATATTGAAGCAATTAGGAAGTCAATTGTGTTCATTACAGACGATCTTGCTTTTTATGAACTTCAAGCCAATGTCTTGGATTTGTGTGAAAGCTTAATGGAAAGTTACGTATACATTGAAGATACCCTCAACGATGTATTAACTGCAGTCTCTTTCGCCCGTCTAAAAATCTTACATAGCTCAATTATAAACCCAGTAGATTTGGTCGACTCCCTTCAGAAAATATCACAGTCACTTCATGAAAATAACTTACCACTTCCAACCTATAGTTCAAATGTTGCTAGATACATCGATCTAATAGAATTGGAAGCTTTTCAAATCAATACTAAAATTGTTTTTGTACTAAAAATCCCCTTAGTCAATCCTGAAACTTATACACTATACCGCTTGTATCCTATCCCAGTTTTGGATTATCGAACAGGATTTCACCATATTCTTCCAACAAAATTAAAATATATCGCGAGAGATGACGATTCGCTATTGTACGCAACTTTCGAAGACCTGAGTGACTGTAAGCCATTATCTAAAGAACATAAGATCTGTTCCAAAGTTATTCCACACACCATAGACAAAGAAGCCCTCTGCGAAGCACAGCTTCTTAGACAGCCAGCAGCCCTTCCTCCAACTTGCAAGCCTTTAATATTATATGCCGAAGAGTATAATATTCAAGAGATTGACCTGAACCTTTGGTTAATCTCGATTTCCGGACAGTTGCCCATCAACATCAAGTGCAAGGGAGAAGATGTCGTTACCCAATCCATATCGACAAATTCTCTACTGACCATCCAACCCAGTTGCAATGCCTTCATCGGAAACACCAGGGTCCATGCCAGAAGGACCACCAGCAACGTTGACAACATCACACTTAAGAGTCACCCAGTCAACATCCCCTACAACTGTTGCGACAACCTGCCAACCATCAGTCAGCTTCCAAAGTTGAAACCCATGAGACTACAAGAATTGGATGCCAGAGACCTGAATATCGCTAACCATAAGCTTAGACAATACTCCAGGGAATTGGAAAAGCTCCTAGACCAACCATTCTTGGAGAAACACACCTCCTGGTTTACGATCATCACAATGGCAACAACCGCAATTGTGGTTGCCCTCCTTTCCATGAACATCATCAGGAAGAAATTCCAGAAGCCTCCAACGATCAGCCCTCCTGCCGATCCAGCACCACCACCAGGTCCATCAACCATCAAGCCCAGGGTAAAACTCCATAGCCTCCTTAGTCCTGTCGAGGATATTGAGTTGCAGAACCTCCCTTAAAAGTCGATGCTGTAGCATCAACTTTTTTATATGGATGGGAGTTGTTATATAAGTTATCCCATCGACTTATATGAAACAACCTAGCAACAGTTCTCAAGCTGAGTCAGCATAACACGTGTCGTCTCCAGTTACCCGCAGACGAACATCCGTGAGAACTGCAAGCGCTGCGACACCTTAGTCAGCGTTCTTAGTTTATAAATTATACTTTTTCATTGTAACAGCATTCATTATTACTTACACTTCTGTCTAGTTTAGTTTAACACTCATTTTGTCTTTTTATTGTTTAAAGTATTATATTGTTATTTTCAAGTTTTATATTAAAAGTTAATAATTGTGCAACTATAAATAAAATCTTTTTTTAAAAAAGAGAAATTTTGAAAGTGTGATATAACATATATATATATATATATATTTATATATATATGTCCAACAACCTTATAAAAACTACAAATTTTAATATATATTTTGTATTTTATTTTAATATTTTTTGATTTGAAACTGAAAAATTTCAATTGTCTTAAAATAAGAAATAAACGAAATAGAACCTTTATTCTGGCATTTCAGAGTTAACGATTTCAGCTCGTAAGCAGAAATTACTATTACATTTCAAATAACTACAAAACATAAGTACATGTTTATAAACCTTCGACCAAATTTTTAAGATTCAATATAATTTCATTAATTTAAATGAAATGCATAGTAAGCAATAACTATTTCAGTTGTGTATGGAAAAAATATAAAGAAATATAAGCACCTGCTTTTAATTAATGATAAATAAGTAATACTCACATTTGTTAAAAACTTTTCGCAGTGAATGAAACTGAAATCTTGAACTTTACACATTAAATTTACAACTTACCTTTACCATCATGCTATAATAATCTTACACCAAACAATATTCTGAAATGTCAAAATTCAAATCAAGGCGGTACCTCAAAGATAGCCATGAGCAGGGCTGCCAGATCTAACTTTTTGTCTTGAATATTACATCAGTGCATTAATTCACATTTTCTGTAATCTTATTCCAATTATATAAAATTTATACCGTAAAGATTAAAAGAATCTTTAAATTGAAAGTATACCATTAAAATTAATAAAATATTATCAGAAATAAATACATTCATTGCAACATAATTCTTATTTTAGTGGACAAACCATATTTACAAAGCAGTGAAAGTTGCAAACTTGCGAGAGCCCAATGAATGGTTATTATTATGTAATACACATTTTTCTGGGTTCTACTTCAATAGCATGACGATTTAGAATAACTTTAGGAACTGGTCAAAATTTGTTACTTTTTAGTTTAATTTTATTCCTCTTTCACATTCGAGTCAATCTATCATACGTTTTTCTCTCCAAGCAATCTGGCGACACTGTTTCTGTTATCTGTTTGGCATTGACAGTATAGACGTAAATAATGTTTTTTTTATTATATTTTATTTAATGAATGAACCAATATTATAAATAAATTGTAGCATTCCGTTTTTTCTTTGCCTTTTTATATATAGACCCAAATAAATTGGGATAGAAAAGTGAAAAACAAATTTCTTTGTTTGTGCTCATAATATGGGCCATTAAATGGCACAGTTGAAACCCTACATTTTTATTGTGAAACTGTTTTCGAAAAAATGGAATACACTCCAGATATTTCCGTGTCTCAAAATAATACCCTGGTTACAATTTGTGTCTAATATATGGCCAAAATATGGATCGTATTTCTTCCGGTCGCAATATGTATCATTTAATAGCACAGTTGTAATCCCACAAGATAAATCTAAAACCTTATTCGGAATAATAGAACTCAAGACAAATGCACCAAATAGATATACACATTTTGTATATCAGTATATATGATGTAGGCTAACTGTAGTTGGAAGACAAAGGGGATAAGAATGAGACAGAAAAAGGGAGAAAGAGAGAATTTTCATCGATACTCTCTACGTTTACGGCGGATAATCGAATTATCATACTTTTGACCCTGTGGTTATTTAACAAAAAACAGGTAGGCAAAAAGTTGTTATTATGAAAAAGGACATTTTAGCGTTTTTTGATTATTGTCTGACACTATTTTTTAACATCAATTTAATTTTTGAGTGTATAAATCATGAAACTTAAGGTAGTTTGTTGTAGGAAAGGGTGCAAGATGATTCAGCTGACCAGTTGTGATCGTAGCTCTAATTCCGTTTGCTATATTCGATTGTAATAATACTTAGAAGCAACACGGCAACACTCTGAGATTTCTGAAAAAATTGACCCGACTTTTCAACTATTATTTAGGATTGCTGAACAAAAAGCCACAATTAGTTATACTGTTTATCGGGAACTTATCAGTCAAGTTTACGAAACGTTATGTAATTAAAACGTGTTGAGAATGTCTCTTCGTACTAAAAACTAAAAGCAACAGCACATTATAAATTCGGCATCACTTAAAATTGTAAAATAAGTAATTTTTAAAAACAGGTTGATTTCTTTTTAGAACAAATTATTTGTTTGTGTTTAATACTTATTAATTTGCATTAACATTTGTTCTTTTTGCCACTATAAGGACATTTTCTATATGTTATGAGTTTTCCTCTTACCACAAAAGTCAGTAGACCACATCTTTCATTATCGCGATCATTTGGGTAGAGCTTTTTTAAGATTCACAATCAATCAATTCAAAATAAGAACATGGCACACTAAGTACTTTTATGGGTAAGTTCATTCATTGTTCTGCCCGTTCGAAAGTTTCCAAACTTCTTAAGTTTCAACTCCAAGTCTAGGGTGATTATCAATAACTTCTCTTCTCTATGATCCTTGTCCGATTTAGCGAATCTTGGCAACCTTTTTCGCGAATTTTTCTCTATGTTGCGCAGATATTTATATTTTTTTTTTTGGCACATATTGTTTGTTAAGCTAACCATTAACAATATGTCTTTGTTTAGGTAGTAGCATGAATGCAGACTTTGTTAATGTTAATGACCATACATCTAATGATCATAGATTTCTAACGATACTTAAATGTGTTACTTTCGATTATGATACACCTATAACGGTATGCCGACTTGTCTTCCAAATGGGACCAAGTTTGCGCATGACGACACTTGGGATTGAAATGTTTGTCTTTATTCATTGAATATAATACTATTACATTTAATTTAAACAATTTTTGGCATTTTCTGCAGGTTATAGAAGATAATTTCAATTGTTATCTATATATGTATGTCTAAATCGTTTTCATTCGATTTTGTGTGTTTACAGATAAATTTAGAAGTTTAATTATAGTATATTGGGTCCCATCATTTGTCTGCTAATTTAGTTGAAAAACTTTGAATTCATTTCTATTAAATTCAAAGGGATGGGTTGTGGTGTTGGTACATTTAAGTCCAATAGTATAAAGACTAATTGGGCAGTTTTCTTCCTGTTCTTATAATTTCACAGAATGAATGATAATACCTATTTCGTATATAGGTGGAAATATTTTTCACGAAAGAACAAATTGCTAAAAATTATACTTAACAAACTATCTAAACCAATTCATGTGAAAATGTTTGTATATACGTTTTAATTAATTTTATGTTCCATTTGCAGCTATAGTCGCATTTTTTCACTTAGAATACAATGTAAGATCCTGCTTAATTTTTTGACGACTGAGTTTTGTATTTCAATGTTAGTTTTTTCTTATATTTTAATAATATTTTACTTCTGAGATAACTGAAAAAGACGCATGAATAAAATTGTAACAGTTACTCAAATTAATGCTGGATAATAAGTAACAATTTTTCTTTAAAGTATTAATTTCTTTAGTTTTGTTCACAATTCAATGATTACAACTGAAAAAAATAAATATTAACTGAGTCGATAAACATCTTTAAACAATAAATAAATCAATTCTCTCCATATAAGCCCATATAGTGATTGGGACTTTTCATTCCCAAGTGACGTCACATGCCAGAGAGAGACAGATATAACCATGCGCTCTGGCACACCGTTATATATGTATCGTGCTCCCAATGCTACACCTTATACTGAAACTAAACTTATCTCTTGCTTACGCGCTCATGCGCATCATTTCCAAACTATCTACGCTAATCAAACTATACAATATAAATTTATTTCATGTATATATAAAAGTATTATTTATTGCATATTGTTAAATTTGCGTTGCAATACCTAAATTTACATGTTTTGTCAGTTAAATTTAACAGTTCCAGTTTTCACATAGAAAACTAATTTATTTGTTAGAATTTCTTTCTTTTAGAACCTCTATGCCCAACAGTTGCTGTAAATGACAGTTAGTTTGCCGGGTAATTTATCTAAATTTCTCTAGTACACTAACAACACAATTTTTATAAACTAAATTTCTCTAGTACACAATTTTTATAAAAATTCTATTAAATGAAAGAAGTGATAAGAGAAAATTCAAATTGACATGGAGACACTTAACAGTTGCTAGCACAATGGTTCATTTGATACTATTTCCAATATCTAAACTTAGTGTTTATGGTAAATTAATTCTTATGAATGCACTAAGTTCGAAATGACAATATGCCAAACATTAATTAACAATAAAATAAAATAATTTGGTCAATTGCGAGTTGGACTCGCATACTAAGGGTTCCGTACCACCTTCAAGATTCGAATATTCCACTTTCAAACAAGCAGGAAATGAGTGCATTTTCTTATACTTACCCTTATATCTTTTAAAGGAAGGGTTTTAAATTTATAAAATATATACACTTTGATTTTCCACACATAGACTTTTTATTTTATCTGCTTTAGGATTCGCTTGATTTTTATCACAATACATATGTATTTAATTTTCTAATTTGGCCCCCAAAAAGTAACATTAGAATTTTATTTTACTAATAAACTTTCAGAAATGCCTTTTATAATCTACTGTCTGAGTTTTGAGGCTCTGTAGATTGGAAGAAAAACGGCAAAATAGGTCAATGTTTAAATTATAAATTATTAAATCTGTTATTCAAATTATTTAAAAATATAAATAAAATATATTTTTCAAATTTTAAATAGTGTAGTTTCTAAAGTGGGAATTAAGTCGATTTTTAATATTTTTGTTAATATCTTTTATACAAATGGTTTAAAAATATGATATATTTGTAATTCACATAATGAGCCTTTAATCTGATATATTACATGATGCGTTTGAAAATTGAATCTTTATTTTCCATTTAGTTGTATAATTTGTTCCTAAAATTACTAAGGGAGTTTTCTAGTAATTTATTTTCCGTTTAATTCTATTATTTGGAGGCCAAATAATAGAATTAGTTTTTTTTTCATATTTTTTCTATAAACAAAAAAAATGATGTCTTAGAGTTTGGGAAATAACGGGGAGAATGGGTAATTTGTTTTAAATATTTTTTTAATATATTTTAAAATATTCATTTTAAAAAAATTAAAAAAATATATTTGGACCTATTTTCCATTTAATTCTATAATTTGCCACCCAAAATGAATATTAGGGGTTTTTCCTTATTTTTCCAGTAAAGTTCAGGTGAGGGGCTATACTTCCAGTTTTTCAAAATTTTTCAGCTTATGGTTTCGGAGATAAGGGGGGGGGAATGGGTAAAATTTTGTATATTTTTTTTAATATCTTTTAATTAATTTATTTTATAAATATGGAAAAATATATTTGTTTTCTTCATCATGAGCCCTTTTATTTGATATATAACATGCTGGGTTAGAAACAATTTTAATTTTACATTTTCCATTTAATTCTATAAATTGCCCCCCAAAAAAATATATTAGGGGTTTTTTCTTATTTTTCCAGTAAAGTTCAGGTGAGGGGCTATACCTCCATTGTTTTTTCAAAATTTTCCAGCTTATGGTTTCGGAGATAGGGGGGGATGGGTAAATTTTTTTATATTTTTGTTAATACCTTTAAATTAATTTATTTTAAAAATATGAAAAAAAATATATTTGCTTTCGTCATAATGAGCCCTTTCATTTGATATATAACATGATGGGTTAGAAACAATTTTAATTTTCCATTTAATTCTATAATTTGCCCCCCCCCAAATAAATATTAGGGATTTCTCCTTAATTTTCCAGTAAAGTTCAGGTGAGGGGCTATACATCCATTTTTTTTTAAATTTTCCAGCTTATGGTTTCGGAGATAAGGGGGGGAATGGGTAATTTTTTTTATATTTTTATTAATATCTTTTAATTAATTAATTTTAAAAATATGAAAAAAATATATTTGTTTTCGTCGTAATGAGCCCTTTCATTTGATATATAACATGAAGGGTTACAAATAATTTTAGTTTTATATTTTCCATTTAATTCTGTAATTGCCCCCAAAAATTGAAAGTAGAGGTTTCTCCTTATTTTTCCAGTAAACTTCAGGTCAGTACCTATAAATCTATTTTTTTTCAAAACTTTACGGTTTATAGTTTCGGTGATAAGGGGGGGAATGGGTAAATTTAGGTATATTTTCGTTAATATCTTTTTAAACATATTTTTTTTAATATGAAAAAAATATATTTGTGTTCCTTAGAATGAGACCTTTCATTTGATATATTACATGATTCGTTTGGAATTTTTTTTATTTTTAAATTTTTATTTAATTATATAATTTGCCCCCCAAAATTAACATTAATGGTTTCTCTTTAATTTTCCTGTAAAGTTCGATCAACGCTCTATATTTTCTATTTTTTTCAAAATTTTAGACTCAGTAGTTTCGGAGATCAGGGGGGGAACGGTCGATTTTTTTAGTTTTTCCCCCCAGAAGTACCCCTAAAATCCAAATTTTTTCTTTTACGATATGTACTCCTGATCGTGTCACCAAACTATACATTGATACCAAATTTCAACCTCTTCCGTCCAGTAGTTTAGGAGAAAATGGCTGTGATGTGACAGAGGCAGAAATCCTGAGTGATATTATAAGGGTATCCGTATATTGTATATACGGAACCCTAATTACTGCGGTAATTGTTTTAGCATTGAGCGGCATTTTTTAGCACAAAAAGAAGTTCAGATAGCATTAATTAGTTTAATAAACTCAATGCTAATAAAAAATACAACAAAGGATTGTTTTGTTAATTCCACAACTCCACAAATAATCCCTCATCGTGCTATATATTCTTTAAATTTTTGTATCTGACAAGTGTTGTATCCTGTATAAACAGATTTTGTCAGATCTGTTAATGTCATGCGCAGAAAACGTTCAAATTTTAAAATAATAGACATATTTTTATAATACAATACAAATCTCGCTACTAATAGCAATTTTTCAAAAAAATGGAAGAAAATACAATATCAAGTACTCATAACATAATAAGTGCAGGTGACTTTCCTCAAGAAATCCCGTCAGATATTATGTTTCCGAATGAGCTAAATTCTTATTTGAGGGAACAAATTCAATACTATGTTCATGAAAACGCTATGGTGAGGAAGAATTTATCCGACCTTGAAGGTGAATACGCAGTATCCAAAGCAAAAATTTGTCAGTTACAAGAAAAACTTGGTAACTACGAGAATGTCTTAAGCAAAACTTCGTATGCCACTTCTAATCAAGTTGCGGCAGCTAAAATTGTGGAACTTACAAAGAAACTTAGAGAGAAAAATTCTGAAGTTGAATCATTCAAAACTAAGTATTCAAAACTTGAAAAACTACTTCTAGATTTAAAGGATACTCAGGAAAATGTTGCAGTTGTGAAACCAACAAAAATAGACCCACCTCTAAATACCTTCGAAAGTGAAGTGAAAAAGTTACAAGATAAACTAAGTCAAACATCTAATAAATTAACTGAAGCCAGAAATTTATATTTAATAGTAAAAAATGAACTTAAAATGGCAAACAAGTTTCTTCAGCAGGAAATCGGAGAGAGTTTCGAAACAATTCAGATGTCTAACAAATGTGGAAACTGGAGAGGTAGAGCCCAGGTAATTTTGGATTTACAACAAAAAAACAATGATCTTAAGGAGAAATTAAGGCAACTACAAGACAGTTCGTTGATCTCTAATCAGGATCGAACCATACTCAACGCTGAGAGCAAAATTTCTATCCTTTCTAAAGAAAATGACGACCTGAAGCTTAAGTTCGAAGAAATAAAGAAAAAATATGAAGGAACTAAAGCAAGGTGTCGGGTGTTGGATACTGATTTTGGAATAATAAAATCTAAATTTGCCATCCTTACGGAGCAATCAGAAAAGAATCAGAGAATTATTGAAACGCTTTCCCTCCAATTGACAAGTAAAGATAATAAACCAGAAAAGGTCCAGAAGGAAAGGTTATTAAAAAAGATACAAATGGAAAAGAATCACCTTATGAAAGAAGTTGATGAATATAAAACCATTATAAGAGATTTGAAAGAAAAAATTGCCCACAAAGATAAAAGTATTGACGAATTTAAGAACGGAGGACTGACTGTGGAAAGTAACAATAATTCGAACAACTCTATTGAAATAAAAAGACTTACCGATTATATCGAGCAACAAAATTCTCGTCTAGCAACTGAAAGAGAAGCTCATAGTAAAACGCAATCACTTCTTAGGATAGAAAAGCAAAAAACTGCTAAAGCAGAGGCATTAGCATCCAAATTAGAACTTGATTCCAATAGATCAGGAAGCTACAGTAACTCGTTATCAACAAAACTTCAAGAACCAGCGTTACAAGATCAACTGGTTCTAGCGGAAGAAAATATAAAAGCCTTACAAACAAGACTCGAGATTGAAAAGTTTGAAAGGAAATCTGATGTTGAAGAATTTTTAAAAATAATTCAGTGTTTTGAAGACAAAATAAAAAACACCTAAAAAATTATTCTCATCAGAGTATTTTAATTTGGTAATTTGGGTTTCAATATGTTCTCGCGGATAATAAATTCTTTCTTATATTTGAAACCATCAAAAAAAAATTTGCTTAATTGTGTTTGTTTTGGCTTGTCAAAGGTTTTAAGTGTTGCATGAAACATGTAGACAAGATAAATAGGTTTAGAGTTTATTCGTGGATAGTGTTTATACAGAACAAAAATGTATTTTAGGGACTTTTCTGTAAATTGTTATTGGGGCCCATTCATAAATTTGGGCATTGAACAAAGAACCTGGTTGGAAAGTGACCAGTATGCCAAATATATTGGTCGATTTCTTCAAACACGCTTACAGATTTGTACAGTTTTTATTAAAATTGCATTCTGTTTAACGTTTAACATAGAGTTTTTCAGAAAATCGCTTATTAATCCAATATATCAATCAAAAATACCATTAACCTAACATCACTGACATTTCCTCATTTTATTTCCATAATAGTGTGGGGCTGTAGGCAATAAAAGTATTAGTGGCGAACATTAGACATCGCAAGCATATAAGTTTAGTTTAAATAATTTTAATAAATATATTTTGGGCTCCTTAAATTAGGGAGTACCAAGTTTATCTTATTTGTATAAATAATTATTGACATGAAAAATTTTATTCTGCTTTTGATGTCACTCACAACCTCATAAAAAATTCAGTTACAAAACCACAATGTAAACTGGTAAAAGCAATAGTAATAATAATTTATTTCATTAGACGGATTTTTAGCGAATTAAGACAACGTGGTTCAGTTCCGTTTATTCATTCAAGTTGAGTTAAAAATTCAATAGAATCTGCAGTTGGATTTTTATGAAACATTATGGAAATAACTAAACAAAAAGGTTTTTCAATTGTAGCTTTTAAATGTTTCAAAAATTTTATTCGAAAATACTCCACCTATATGTTTTGCCGTCGTAGGGCTTTATCAAGAGTACCAGTTGTAATTAAAGTTAAATGTGTAAATTCTTACAAATACACTAAAAGGAGGTTTACACAAATTTATGCAAACTAATGTTAACAAATTACTAGAAAGTAGATTCTAAGGGTGCATAACTGGGTAAAATTCGAAAAACATGGTGTTAATTATTTGCATAAACTACTAGGGGAATTACCATTACTAATAGATTAACAATCTAAAAAGTTATATATTATTACGAGAGTGTTTATAAAGTTAAGCTGGTCATTGATTGTACGAAGTGGGATGGTTTTTAGGCATTTTTGAATTTCTAGTTGTTTTTTTGCCTTTACTTTCCTAATGGATGATCTTGATATTGACATAGATAAATTAAATTGCATACATTTGTGTAAACATGCTTTCAATATATTTGTAACAATTTCCACATTAAACTTTAGTTAACATTTGATACTCTTGATAAAGCCGTAAAACGGTGAACCTATATGTCGAGTATTTTCGGATAAAATTTAAAAGCTATAATTGAAATACCT
Organism: Octodonta nipae; assembly: GCA_034190945.1. Taxonomy (NCBI): domain Eukaryota; kingdom Metazoa; phylum Arthropoda; class Insecta; order Coleoptera; family Chrysomelidae; genus Octodonta; species Octodonta nipae. The sequence continues at coordinate 83,246,832 of CM067221.1, read as the reverse complement.
TTTCCTTTAGTATTAAAAATTTGAAAGTAATCTTCAAAACATAGCAGTAGCCAATAAATAACACATTCACTGTTGTTAGGTACTTACACACAAAGTAAAATATACAAAATATAAGGTGCTCATTCTATACAAATTAATTACTTAATTAATTATAATCAATTTTGTTGAACTAGTAGGTAGATAAGTAAGCAATGCATGATTTTAAGTTTGCTTGGCACCGACTTAAAAAATATACTATATAATTAGGCAATTAATTTGCACCTGTTTTTGTTTATATTTTTTTACCTTATGAATAGGTATCTAACAAGAGTGAATGTGTTATTTCTTGGCTCATGTTGTTTTGTTAATTATATTAAACTTTTTAGGTTAATATATTCTTTAATGTTTTATTTTATTTATGACTCACCATGGCATATCACATTTTGTTGGAATTAGCGGGGTAGACTGAAGGCAATATAAAAAATTCAAAATGTAAGCTAATTTGTTTGAACCCGAGTTTTAAATAACAATTATTTGGAGAAAAGGTAGCTTTTACTCAGATATAGGAGCACAGCCCTACCTAGCCTTTCTAGGAGCAATTCAAAACACTCTCGACCCACCTGTAACATCGTTGTGGATATAGCTAGAAACCTGAATTTTCAGTGATTAAGAAGGATGTCATAATAAATCTAGCTAGAATACAAAATTTCGAAATGTTTAGACTGATCATTGACACACTCACTAAACATCAAAATTCTACTGTACTTCTAGCGGAGAGATAAACTTCAAATTTTGATTTCAGTTAGTGTAAACACTAACCTACAAAGGAACGCAAAATTTTCTTTCTTCAAAAAATACGAAATACATATCTAAAAATCCAGAAACACCATTGCAATTACCCAACTTTCACACCAGTTTATAGAATAAAATTGAACTCATTTTCGGACATAAAATTCAACAATTCAACAGCAATTCGCTTATACCATCTCATCAATAACAGTATATAGAGAATAATTGATAAGATTTTAACAACGAACTCGTGGAAGTACACTTTAAATAATAAAAATCCACAAAAAATTTACTTTTTTCTTATATTTTGCTTATATAACGAAAATTAATGAAGGAATTGTATTGTCGTCTACAGAAAAGTTGTAGAGAATCAGAAATCCTTCTTAATAAGCGTTTATATATCTAGATTGGATCATTTTTCACCGAGTTAACAGAGAGAAACTGGTCAAAAGTGCACTTTTGTCAAAAAATTGAACTTTCTGGTAACTAACACTAAAATATTATTCATTGTCATAATGATAGCTCATGACTTTAAGTTTATATGGGCTTACGATGGATACTGTTGAATATGTAGTTTTGAAGAATTGGAATTTCTGTATTTTAGAGAGATATTTTGCACATCCCAACTTATTAATGAGACTAGCCCGATTACTATATGCTAAAGATATTTTGTAAGTTCAGAAATTCCACTTCAATTTCTCTATCTCCTATTTTTGCTATAATGCCAAGAAATTAGTTTAAAATAATAGGAAATATTACCTTAAAAGTACGAATATGCCACATCCAGCCAGCGGTGCACAGTCATAGCTGTCATGGACGGATCTAGGATTTTCTTGAGATGGGAGCACGAGAGGAAAATTAAACTAAATTATATTATATGTATATATATATATATATATATATATATATATATATATATATATATATTGCTCAGCAGTTTATTAGGTTTTTATTTACACAAATATTACCTGCCCATATTGGTCCATTTTTCCATTGATTTATTAATTCAATGGTTTCTTGTATAGTCTTATTAATTAAATGACTTTTTTTCACTGACTGGATCCGCCACTACCAAGACATCTAAGGAAAAGTAAGGGTCGGTCGTTTAAGCTAAAATTCACAAGCACTGTTAATAAGTTTTACGGCACGATAACAGAAATCCAAGATATGAAGTGAAATGCATTTTATAAGCTGTCAAAATATATTTTGCATACCCTATGGATCTATCGTAGTTAAAACCATGCGTTCTCCAAAATATTTATAAATATGATTTAAACTGTAATTTTGCAGATTTACTTAACGGACAATATCGATCTTCAGCCTTATTAGTTTCAACGTTTTAATCCCAGTTATGAATGTTTTAAAATCACTCAGTTGATGTCAATGTTTCCAGGTTTTCTTTATGAAGAATGCTGAGGTCAAAATTTGTAAACAATCATTTTGAAGATTTTATGATTTTCTAAAATTTTTTTGTTGACGGCATTAAGAACAGATCATTACTTTTCAGACCATAAGCAAAAGACGAAAATACCCCATATTTTTTGGGTTTTTATGAATCAAATAATTTACTTCTACGAGTATAGTTTTAAAAATATGTCAGTTATGGGTTAGAGACTATTATTTACACACTGGCGTATGGGTTTTGCTGTTGAATTTTATGCCACTTAAGAATTTCTGTTGACTGGAGTGTTTCTTCACAAAGCTCTAAACTTCAATGTCAAGATATATAAGGTAATAATTATTGATAACACAGGGTATTTGTAGCTCGCTTTATCCCGATTTGTGTGAAGTAGGTTTCTTTTTGAAAATGTAAAATTACTGGTTTACTTATTTGTTTAATTATTAGATGTTGATCAGCTAATGTTTCAGCAAAGATACGTATCTACTGTAAAAACTAATTTTAGGTACACACTCTTATTTATCATGTTTTCACATTAAAAATAAGCTCTATTAGTTCTCCGGCATTAATATTTGCATTCTTGTAGTTTGTCAGAGAAATTCGCTGCAGGTGTAACATAAGCAATCTAAGTACATGCCAAGAAATAATGTTGTTCATAGTAGATAAAGTATCAATGTTATCATACGTTGCATTGGCGAAACAGGCGAAGATCGAACTGGGTGGTTAGGAAAAGCCAAAGTGTAATTTTTGGGAATAATCACCGGTTCTCAACTCTCGACCGCATTATCTGGGCTGAACTGTTGATCTGTGATGAACATACCATAAACACGAGACAACTCACTTTGTTGACAAGTGATTTAGAATTAGATTAAGCGTGGTGAAATAAAATGACCTGGATTTAGTCTTGACTAGATTAATAACGCTTGATTTGTATTTAATGTAAGCAAAATAAATATTAAATACTGAAAGGCTTAAATGTCTTCCTTATCTAGAAATAAATCATCTAAAGCCTTAAAATATTGAATATTTTTTTCAGCAATACTGGTTCAGACAGTGTGGAACAAGTGGTCTGCATTAAATGACCTGGACAGTTTTCATTTCACGAAACATATCTTCCAAAGCACTCTGTTGTCTGAATACATTGCATAGCACTCCTGACACTTATAATACCAGCAAGTCGTACAACCTAATAATGGGAATGACTATTTGACACAGTTCAAAAGACAACCATCAGACGCTATAAGGGAAGACAAAGAACCACTCAGCACTATTCTACGTTTCAAAGGCAACTTATCGGCAATTTTGCTAGAATGACAGATGATGAATTGTCTAATAGTTACCTTAGGCCAGAATCTTTAGTTAGCTTGAAATCTTGTATAGTTTGAATGTGTAATATCACTTTCTATTAATAACTTTTAATTGTACTTTGAGCACTTAAAATACTTACAAAAGTACATTATAAGTATTAGCGCGAGCAGACTATAGGGTAACAGATCATTTTATTTAGCATGTTTCTGTCATTATTTGCGCCTAATCATAGAAGCGAAAAATTAATTATAAGGAAATTTACTGATAAGTAATTGTAAGATTTTAGAATTTTTTTTAAATCAAACTGAGAGACGTTTTCCGGGCTATCGAGTCGTGGTGGGTTGAATTATCTTCTACCTAACGTTTCGTCTACCTCTATGGTAGACATGTTCAAAGGTGACGGTTTGGCAGTGGTATATTCCTGGTATTTCATCGGTTTGTACACTGCTGTTCTGTTGTGTTTTTTTTTAAGAATCTTCCCTATTCTCTCAATGACTCCTTCTAAGCCTTATTTAGTGTATTGCGATCGACGTCGTCTGGCCGGTGCCGCTCTTTGAGCTTCCTTGATTTCCTCGAGTACATAGCCGTGGTTCCGTTAAGGTGCATAAATGCCACACCGTCGCCTTTAAAAATGTCAACCATAGTTGTAAACGAAACGTGTGGTACCAGATATTGCCGTCGACCACGGCTCAATAGTCCAGAAAACAAAATCCCTCAGTTAGACCGGGCACAGACCTACAGATTCTGTTCTCTTATATAAGAACAGAAGAGAATCCAGGCTCATCGCGTCACACTTGCCGGTCGCCGGGCTTTCTTGATTTGTCGTTATCTAGCGCTAGAGGTAGACACATCCAATATATGATAATTCCTAATGGAAGATGACGAATTGATCTAAAGCACAGTTGTAGGAAAACTGGGGGGAAATCGCCGGCGCGGGGCTGTGGGTGCCGATATATGGAGCTAGTATATAATTTATGCCTCTTTCTTACCGGTCATTCCGTTTCGGGTCGGTAGGTATCTGACGAGTGATATATTTTGCATTGCGTTCTAGCCTTCAGTTTACAAATAAGAACAGATCAGAAACGGTAAATCTGTGCCAAGCCTTAGACTCCGGCCGTGAAAACTCATTCATTTTTTATATCGTTTTTGAGAGTCCTTTACTTTTTCGCATTTTACCACAACTAATAATTATACAGATGTACAAAGTTATGAATATCACAACTCTTGATTCCAAGAGCTCGTGTCGCTTTTCTCGACTTTTGAGAATATAAAGGGAAGTAAAACATTTCCGGCATCAGAAATTACAATGAATTTAATTAAGTTTGACGAAAAGAACTAATCTCTCTTCAGCATGCAATAAAAGCTTGTTAAGTCAGTTGAGTATTTGCTTGTGTATTCGTATTTCAATCCGAAATTGAAACTTTGACGAATATTTAAAATATTCCAAAGTGGCAGTGCAGCTGGTCGGATCATGAATTTCATTATAAAGAGGTCGCAGACAATGAGATTTTCGTGCAAGTACCACTCAGAACTATTTAGTTTATGCACATATATTGTAATGGTCTTATTAGAGCACTTGCAATAGCAAGATACAAAGACGGAAACCAACCCAGAGTCATACATATATAAATAAAGTTAATTGTTTTCATTAAAGAATGAAATACTTTCTGTTTTGTTTAATATCGGGCATTAGCTTATGCATTGATTGATAAACAATCGTAAAATAATTTTGACTTACAGTTCACTTTGTCTGTTAATTTTTTTTTCCAGAATACATTTATAGGCATAAGAAAACGTAGGTTTGGACAGCTAATACTAATCCATCGCTTAATAATTAACATAGCTATTCGAGAATATTAAAATCTTAAAGCTATCATGAAGTTGTTAATAATAATAACTAATGAGACCTTTCTTCAACAAAACCCAAACACATTACATAAGTAGATTGTAAATTGAAATATATTAAAAGTAGTGTGATGGTATCAAGTAAACATAATCATTATGCTAAGTTTGTATATTTTCATTTTACTCTATAGTCTAAGATCCGGCTGCAGAATTAGTGCACCCATCACGTGTTTGCTAAAAACCAAATTATTACACATATTTATGATTAGAAGAATATATATCTACCAGGTTGCCTATCAAAATGTGGCGGCTAATATTTTTATTTAAATTGTTATTATTTGATTTTTGGTACAAAATTTCACCGACTTGTTTTTTCAATAAAAAATCGTCCACTTCACGGCAATATATATAAAGATTCTGAAAAATCACGGTTCCCGTTGCGCACTTGGCCGCACCTCTTCGCAGCCAGGTTAACATATTTTGTTACATTTATTCACTCACAACGTGCATTTATTATTTATATATCAATTTAGAGCTATTTTTTTTTTCTGTTTATTATGATATACGGTTGCTTAATTAAATAAGGGTTGAGGGCTGTTAAAGATGGTAAATATTAAAGGTAGGGTGAAAGAGAGGTAGAGCGTAACATCACCAGTCAGACGAGGATAGCGCTTCTCAGCTGTATGACGGATGCTAGTGTTCTCAACCCGCGGTTCAAACAATAGTAGGTATGACTTAATATAATAAATAGTTAAAAAAATTACTTTTTTTTTCAAAATGACAAATTCAAAAATTCCAAAAAATAGAAATTTAAAAAATACAAACAGAAATACAAATTTAAAAATTACAAAAAAAAGATATTGATGAAAAATAAAGCCAAGGTTATTTATGCAACAGAAAATTTTATTGTGCAAGTATTGTTTGACAAAATATTAGATTTTGTCTTCTAAACGTTGTTTGTGGCATATTCTTGATTACTTTTATGTTTTTTTGAGGAATAACACCACAATATGAAAAATAAAAAACTTTCATGGTGTCCTTACTGGTTATAAGTTAGTGCGATGTTACTATTTTATTTTGTCAATCGCTCAATTGTATAATTTTCGCAGTTTCACTTGGTGATGTTAAGCCCAGCTCTCTTTCACTCTCGTTTAATATTTACTATATAAAGCCTTTTAATTGGGCCAGATTTAATTACAACGTATATCATAAGTCAGAATAGACTTTGATATATAAATAATAAAACGTTATGAGTGTTTGGTATTCCGAAGAGGTTGCAATATACGTAGTTTTATTTATATTTGTAGACGTGAACTTTTTTACCAAAAATCAATTAACAATAATTTAATTTATTAGCGGCCCATTTTGATAGGCAGCTGGTAAAAAACAAATATGCGTAAAAATTTGGTTTTTAGCAAAAGTAGCACTAATTCTGCAGCCGGATCTTTTACCAAAAGAGGGATTCAAGAAATTTATCATCTCTACAAATATAATATTATGAGTTTTGTTCGTTTTACTAACATCATGTAAATTAATTAATTTTTTAAATTATTTTTTACGTTGTATGGCAGACAGGACTGCTTTAAAAGTTTGAGAAAACCATCTAACAGTCAAATTAATATCAGTTAGTCATTATTTTTCTATTTAATGTTATTTTGTTCTGTAAATTATAAGCATTACTAAAACTATTTCTAAACTTTATTGTTTTAATTATTATGCAATAACCCAGGAAACTCATTGAATGTGGTAATTTTTAAATACTGAATCACATCGATTCAAGTACATTGAACTTTAAAAAAGCTTATCGGCAACAAAAATAAAATTAAAAAAAAAAGATTTGTTTCAAAGATTTATTGCACGGTGGAATTTATATTGAGTGTAAAAAACGTTTTTAAAAGCCCTCGGGATTCTGAGCACCACTAGTAATGGCTGAAAGAAACGAGACTAGCAAATAAAAAAAAAACAAATTCTAAAAGAAATCCAACAAAGGTTAGTGCAATCACTTGATCGGAAACGTAAAATGGAATTAGAAAACCTTGTAACACTAATAGATGAAAAGCAACAAAACCTTGTGACTAACGTAGATAAAAATCAACGAAACCTTGTCATTACCGTGACCGGTGAAATTCAAAATCCTTGTCTCTACTATGAAAAGTGACCATGAAAGATGAGAAACAAAACTTAATTGAAGGATTATTTTCAGATTTTGAAGTAAAACAGAGAAAACTAATGAAATTAGTTATAAAAAGTAAAGAATCAGTTTACAAGAAAATACAGACAATGGAATCAGACATAAAAGAGATAAAAGATGAAATAAAAATGTTAGGAAATACTGTGGATACTCTTGAAAGGCGGATGACATCGATTCAATTTAAAGCAAACCATAACGTTAAAATTTGTTCAATTCAAATTGATATTCAAAGGGCACAAATTAAAATAAAAAAAAATGCAACAGTACTTACAGCGAGGAAAATATAAGAAATGGAATAGTTGGAATAGCTATTTTTAATAATTTCTTTAAGAGTTCCAGTATTAGAACTTCTCCAAAGCTTTCCTGTGGATGAACAAGGGAATTTAGGCAAGATCATTGCAGTCCTAAATAAAAGATGCAACCACTAATCGTTGAGTGTGGTATACCAGGTGTTACTGGATGGAAAATCAAAAAAATCTGGGGAAAGATAATATGCAGCCTGTCGGATCCCCTTATCTAACGAGGCCTCTTTTGATATGCTGCCAATATTTATCAACTCTTTATCCTCTCAAACGGCTTTTCCATATCCACAAATAGGTTAGTTTTTAACCGACTTCCAAAAAGGAGGAGGTTAACAATTCGTCTAGTATTTTTTTTTTGTTTTATTTTGTATATATGTTACCTGATTTCTTCTCCTGTGGGAAACCGTTTTGAATGAATATGGTCTTGTTTAATGGAGTATATATACGGATTGGTGAAACTTCAAAGTTTGGAAAATAATTCTATTGGTAAACTGATGAAATTTGTGAATGAACACATGCGTGCATGAAAATTGACCTATACCCTTAATATTTTAGTCGATTTTTCGATAACTCCTTACGGATGTGTATAGTTTTTTAACGTTTAATTTATTGAGGAAGATTCCTAGGTGATCTCATGTACTTTTCTGCGACGTGCAACTTGAAGTTTTGCAGAAAATCGCCAAAAATTCCAAAATTCTTATCAAAAATTTCATCGTAATGAAATCACGGACATTCCTTCATAAATATTTTAATTCCAACCTAATAGTGCGGTACTTTTAGGTACTGGAAGTATTCATTGCGAATTTGAAAATTTTCTATGTACTTCTCAAGCATATAAGTAGTAAAGTATTTTCGGTTCCTTAAATCAATGAGTACCAAGCTCGTTTTGTTTATATACCAGGCAAATACCTATTTAAATGCAAATTTTTCAATTTTGCGAAGACAGTGCTTTTGGTTGTCACATTCTCCCGACCTAATAGAAAATTCAGTGACAACACAAGTCAAACTTTAAACTGTTTATCTAGTGCGTTTATACACAGGGTGTTTAGTTATAGCAAACAAAATCACAAAGTAAAGTGATAGAAGGAGTTGCATTTATATGATGATTGAAATAAAGGACGGAGTAGGATGATAGTGGAGAGGCAGCCGTATATACAGGATGGTTGGAATATAGGGTGGACTGGACGTTTGGTGGTATAAAAATGGTGGAGTTGAATTGTATTTATACAGTGTGATTAAAAAATTATTTCTTTTATAGCCCATAAGAAGTTGCATAGAGTGTGGAGAGGAAATAATGTTACACAGGGCGATAATATAAAATTTTATAAATGAAATAATTTATGGGGTAGCCCAGAAGGAGTTATATACTATGGTTGAAATCTAAAACGTATTTGACTCCCTAAATATGGGATGGATTCTACTCCGTCCGATAGGTTACAGAAGGCAGCTAACAAATTTATACTTATCCCTGGCCAGTGGTATGTACATGATGGTTGGTACATAGAGCAGAGTGGATTTATCTATAGTTATACAGAGTTGCCAAAAAAAGTTGAAAAAAGGTTATATGGCGTGGTCCATAAGGCATAAATATATTTTGGACCTATTAAGTCAACACATACTAGTACATTTTGTTCGTAAATCTTTACCTGCTAGTTTAAATGAAAATGTATCATTGAGTAATTTGAGGCTTTCGATGTTACCTGGTCTATTATGGTTATACATACAACATCAAAAATAAAGAATGAAAACTACCTGAGTTTAAAAAAAAATAAAAAGTTGAAAATAAAACTTTAAAAAAATATATAACCGACTTCCACCTATAACTAAAAGGCTAAAAATAATGATAACAATATACAACTCTAGCAAATAAATAACACATTTAATATTCGTTACCTACCTAGGAAGTAAAAAATGTAAACATTAAAATGTGCTCATTCTATACAAATTAATTACCTACCAATCTAGTATACTTTTGAAGTCAGTGCCAAGCCACGATCAAGTTTGATGAAGTAGTAGATAAGTACGCAATAAAGAATTTTAGATTTGCTTGGCACCGACTTTATACTAGATTGGTAGGTAATTAAGTTGTTGTTATAGGGGGAAGTCGGTTATATTTTTTTAACAAATGTTTTATTCTTTGATTATCGTTTTATCCACTGTCAGTGCCATTATAGCTTCTCTTGTTCATGATTTTTTTCGGAATTCGAATTGAACTTCTTATTGTGATTTTGGAATTGACGCCATTAGGTTTATCTGAAATTGTAGTACCGTGCCCATGTCATACATCTCGTTGTCTTTTGGGTTTCATAGTTTAGGCATATAATTCATTAAGTTTTCCACCGTACTTTCGTATTTTAACCACAATATTCATTCGCCTTGATTGTATTCTTAACATCTTTTTCATCCCCTAAGTACTCTTTGCACTCTTTGTCATTTACATACTCATATAGTTGTTCTATATACCTCATCTAGTTTGATGCTTATTGTTATTTCCATACTAAAAATTCTCAGTCAATAACATGCTATTTTTTAGACTCAGGGATAACTCATACGCTCTCAGCAGTTCCACTACTGTCTGCTGCTGGTGTATCGCAACATTTATAGTCCTTCTCTGTCGCTCTCGAAGATCCCGTTAATATTTAAAATTTCGGTCCACTTTTTTGCTAAACGTTTGTTTGATCGGTTGTTATTACGATGGTTAATTTAGAGTGAATTTCTCTATTAGTAATGTCAAATTAAACCTTGTAACAATATTCTGTGCCATATTGATTTTCATCTTTTTCTAGAGGTTGTCTATTTCTCCACATCTCTTTCTCTAACTTTGACTGATTTTGGGTTTTTGCTATTTCTTAGGTCTCGGTATTTTTGTTTCTCTTCGTCTGTTTGTTTTTTGTTTTTATTCTTTTTGCGCTCTCGTATCATCATCATGTTGACAACTTTTTTGATATCCAGGGTTTTCTCGCCTCATTAACTCTCATCTGCTCTGTTACGGATTGCGTTTCTATTTACTGCCATTTTTTATGCTTAATTCTTGCTTGTAATTCCCTTACATTTTTTCTGCTACTTTCCTTGCCAGCTTTTCCTTTCAACAAGTTCGCGTAAATTAAGTTGCTCCTGGGTAGCTTCTACAGTTTTCTATTTGTTTGTTAAAACGATTTATGGTCAGTTTGTGTATTTGTTATCTTTTATATCTTCTGGCATTTTCCATGTATATGTGACGTTAAGATTGTGTGTTTGTAATGACCGCACAAAATTCTATCAGCTTATCTCCTCTTTCTTTCTTTCTGCCTAATCACACAAAATATTTTTTTCGCTTTTTTATATACAGTCTGCTATTAAACTCAGACTTTAATTTCATTTTATATTAGCAACCCGCCCCACCTTCGCACGGGTTCTTTATAGAAAATATAAAATAGCCTATGTTACTCAGAGGCTATTTTATATTTTCGGTAAAATTGGTTGAGTGGTGTTTAAAAATTATCCAAGCTCCCCGAAAAAATTATCCAACCCACCTGGAAAAAATTTCCTGGCTACGGCCTTGACTCCAGCAATTTATTAATGTTCTCTCCGCCTTATTAATTGTAATTCCAAACGCTATTTTTACGGGAAATTATAGCCGTTTAAGTTGGAAAGACCATTCTGAGAGTATCATGCGAATTCTTGGTATAAAATCAGTTTCACCAGTTACGTTGCCAGTTAATATGATACAGTCGATCAAAAATAAAAAAATAAATTGACTACTTTGAATCATGTATCGTTGCACAGTTTCAGTGGACTTAATTTTCTGACTAATATAATAGAAGTACCTAATTTTAATATTAATTTGAAACCAATTTAGTGCCTTAATGGATATGTTACTAATATCGGGATAAAATTGTTCAATAACTTCTTCCACATTTTGTACCAAAACACAAACATTGTTAAAATTTACATAGACATTTCCTGATTGAAATTGACCTTTTCCTATTTGGAGAAAGTCTTTAGAAATTTGACAATTATCTTCGCTAAACGATAAAATCTTCATATTGGTCCACATTTCGTTATATGTGAGAAAGATGCGATCTTTTGTGCAATGCATCGACTTTATCTGCTCACGTTCCCCTAGCTATAACTGACAAAATTTGATGGAAATCTCTAGAGAATAAAACAGTACAACCATCCTTTGGGAAGTTTTTGTTCCGCAGATCTCGCAATATTCTGTCTAGTGCCTCAACTGAAGCTCTATAGACATAGAAGCCTCAATTGAAATAATCAAACAGCAATTCCTTTAATTTTCCGGTACTACTCTGTTTAGAAATATTGCAAATGTTGTTGACGTCATCACTACATATTTTGAACTCAGTTTGAATATAGAATGGGCGGTTCGCCCTTTTTCCAAAACTGTGGCGGCTATGCCAGACGATGCCACAGCTAGGGCAATTTTTCTGTCGGATAGTTATAGTTAGTTTCTCGTAAATACTCTGTATTGATTGTTGCAATTAAATTGACATTTAATGGCAACAACTTTTATAGATTTTCCTGACAGATATTCCACTTGTTTGTTCAATTCAAATAAAGCTTGATAAAATAAATTAGTCGAAAATATTTAATGAAAATTCTTGACGTCTGTGATGCAAATACACTGAAATCTTCAGCCAAGCTTTGACGATCTTTTTTCCAAAGAAGGCTCGGTAACTTGACTGAAGGATATCATGATGGAAACTAAATTTCTAATTGATTTAGCTACACAGCATAAGGCAGTTTCAGAAAGCGTACTTTCCGAATGAGAGTTGTCTTCTAACAGACCCATTGCTTTACAAAGTCCTTGAAATGTTTTATAACTTATACCTTGATAAAAGTACGTAGACACCTGAAATTACTATATCTTTATTTTGAGAGTTAAAATGTTACAAAATTTTCTTACTCCTACCCTGTTATACAAAGGCTACTGAAAGAAGTAGGACCTTTTACTACGTGGAGTAACATCTATGCTTGGACGAGCGGCGCGGGGTCACGAGGAGCCCGCTCGGCCAGGTCGAAATTAATTTTGATGCGAGTTACGTACCTGGTTTTGCTATATCTCCTAAGGTATTCATTTAATTTGGATGATCTAAAGGGAAAAAATATTCTTCATAAAATGCTCAAGACAACTAACGTATTTAAAATGATAGCGATTTATACCGTATTTGTCTAAATAGATTTCCAATTACCGCTTTAATTGATACAAAATTTCACCATACATTATCTTATTTTCCGATATTTCCAACAAATATCTTTATATTTTAGCTAATTCATATAAAATATTAACAAACTATATACTAAAATTTTCCTCTAGAACCACTCTAGCCACTGGTGAAATCAACATGAAAATCGGTGCCGAGGTTTTTGACTTTATCGCGAACAGACAGACTTTGTTTTATAATATGTATAGACGTTCCATAGACTTTATCTTAATCTATATTGTTTTACTGTACTTCGTGTCTTATGCGCATGTCCGAAAAGGCGTGAAGTTATCTGTAGTTAGTGGGTTCCCATCACACTTATATTCCCTCAACAGAGTCGCAACGCTTTCGCACAACGTGTCAAATACAATAAAACGGTATAATAATCTGGTCGCTCTCTTGGTCAGTGACTCTTCCACTTATGAATGATAGCAGTACATCAGTATTAAGTATATGGCCTCTTACTCGACGTACTCTGATGTGAGCATGTCTACTTGGGATCTATTCTGAATATTGAAAAGAAAGTTATAACGCCAATATTCGGTTGTCAGACTCTCTTTTGTATTAACATATTGCATAGACGGGAAGCTGAGGTTGACAGTTGGGTAGTCGAGGCTGTTTGAGAGGCACCCATTACAAGAAAGGTGATATAATTATTATGTACTTTGTTTCTTCTAAAACACACTGCGAGATTATATGAAATTATGCACCACATAGCAGTCAACTGGAAAGTCTAATATCTACAAATTGTTTTCGGGGATGTAATATATTTGATAAATATTTAGTTGTTTTTATTGTCCTGGATTGCTATTTAGTAATAATTTCGCCGATAAAATATTTAAATCGAAAACACTCGTTTTCTATTTATGCTACAATGTTTTCTTGTGAAAAAATGTCTAGAATAAAAAACAGATTTGAAACGTTAACGCAAGCCATTTTTAGCCTTCTAACTTTCATAAGAATATTATTCAAGATAACATATAGAACGTATTTATGAGCATGTTATCCCTACCATTGTATTCAACTTTATTGTAAAAGCCACAAATCTAAAGTGTTCAATTTAGTAATGATTATCACCTGCTCCACGATTTGAAACACCACAAGGCAACCTAAGTTTCTACCGAAAAATTTCATGTTGAAATGATGTGCTTAATAAAGTGCAGGGTGCTGTGACCTAGGAAGATTAAGGAATACTAAATCTAGCACTGTAGACTGTTTATTTTTAATTAGAACTTTTATTGAAATTGAGTAATGTTATAATAGATAAGCAAAAAGGAGAAATCAAAAGTGCATTAAAAGAAATCAAAATGGGAGTAGTCATGCAAAGTAGTTTACAAAAAAATATGTATTCTCGTTTGCAACAATAACACAAAGACTCCAAAGGAGATCACGTAAAGATTTCTCAAATACGTCAGACAATGTTCCTAGAGAACTCACACCTACACAGAGATATTTCGTAAACCACGTACTTGGTTACTCAATAAAATTATGAAATTTGCAACCTCAGGACTATTGAAAGTATTATCTTTAACAACTTCTTATCTTAAATAAATTCTTACTTATTCCAACAGAAACTACGATACAAAATGTGAATAGGTTTAGCATGTATACTGCACTTATTTCACCAGACCTCTTTGTAAACTTGGTACAGTACCGAAAAATGTCATGTTGAAATGATATGCTGACTAAAGTGCAGGGTGCCGTGAGCTAGGAAGATTAAGGAATACTAAATCTAGCACTGTAGACTGTTTATTTTTAATTAGACCTTTTATTTAAAATGAGTAATGTTATTATAGATAAGCAAAAAGGAGAAATTGAAGTGTTTTAAAAGAATTCAAATTATTGGAGTAGTCATGCAAAATAGTTTTTAAAAAAATATTTATTCTCGTTTGCAACAATAGCAAACCAAAAGAGATCACTTGAAGATTTCTCAAATACTTCAGACAATGTTCCTGGAGAACTCACACCTACCCAGAGATATTTCGTAAATCACTTACCCGGTTACTCAATAAAATTATGAAATTTGCAACCTCAGGAACTATTGAAAATAAGTATTGCCTTTAACAACATCTTATCTTACTTAAATTCTTACATATTTCAACAGAAACTACGATAAAAAATGTGAATAGGTTTAGCATGTATACTGCACTTATTTCACCAGACCTCTTTCTAAACTTGGTACAGTACCGAAAAATGTCATGTTGAGATGACGTGCTGACTAAAGTGCAGGGTGCTGTGACCTAGGAAGATTAAGGAATACTAAATCTAGCACTGTAGACTGTTTATTTTTAATTAGAACCTTTATTTCAAATGAGTAATATTATTATAAATAAGCAAAAAGGAGAAATTGAAGTGTATTAAAATATTTTAAAATTGGAGTAGTCATGCAAAGTAGTTTACAAAAAAATATTTATTCTCGTTTGCAACAATAGCACAAAGACTGCAAAAGAGATCACGTGAAGATTTCTCAAATAGGTCAGACAATGTTCCTAGAGAACTCACACCTACCCAGAGATATTTCGTAAATCACGTACCCAGTTACTCAATAAAATTATGAAATTTGCAACCGCAGTTATTCCAACAGATACTACAATAAAAAATGTGAACAGGTTTAACTTGTATACAGCACTTATTTCACCAGACCTCTTTCTAAACTTGGTACAGTCATAATGTAACCTCTTTATATACACAGATCTGAGTGCACAACATAGCAACTTACTCAAAGTTTTAATTCAAAATATTCTCAACGTTCTTTTCCATTTCAGTGCGGCACTAGAAAATGGAAACCCAGTCTACAATTAATAAAAAACTGATCTGGTCATTTGACTAGAATGACAGAAAATCAATTGCCTACTTACACAAGTTTATAGAGCAAAATTGAACTCAATTTCTGACTTAAAATTCAACAGCAATTCGCTTATCGGATTAAGTTAGTAACAGTTTATTATAATTGCTAAGAATTTAATAGTAAACTCCTAGAAGTAGACCATTTTAAATAATAAAAACCCCGAATTCCCAGGTTGTTATTCAAGTTACTTACACCCTATTATAAAAAAATTGATGGTGGAAGCCGTTGCTTTATGATACTCAATCATAATTATAATGAATGATATAATACTTAGTTAATTTGTTTCATTCTTATTATAAAAATTTACTTATATAGTATTAGTGACTATACTAGTTATTTCTACTTACAAATAAGTTAATTAACGATTAATACTACTATTATTATAGTTCAGAAAATTCGGCAACAATATATAATATATATTATTAAAAAATACTTATTCAGTTTTGCTTTCATAAACCTCATTATTACAGTTTTCATTTGCTATTGAAATGAATTGAAAATATTTATAGCTGTAATATAACATGACTTACTACTGACATAAGTCTTATTGGGATTGGAATAATTTTATTTATAGTTATATTAAGATTGTTGTAATGAAAATGCTGTGGAACTTTTGTTGTGTCACAAGTCAAAAAATACAGTTTTGCAGCCTAACACCAAACCTTAACGCCGTTTCAGCAACTCTAAGTTGTCATCATCAAGGAGTAAACCATAATATAAAGGTTTGATTTTAGGGTGCAAAACTGTGTGTTTATATTTTCAAAGGTGTAGTAGGCAGTTATTTAAGGCCCATAATACATTCCCATAATTGTCATTGCTTTGGAACAGAGCGTAGTATTTCAGCATTCATACATTTTAATAATTGGTAGAAAATGATTTTTTCTATTATTTACGGCATATGAATTAATGCAATAGAAATTATAAATTACTTTTAAAGATATTTATTGGTAACTATTTACAATGTTTTATTACTTTATTTAAATCAGTGAATTTATTTGATTTTTACTAAAATTTTCCCATATAAATCCATTTATCTACAAAAAAATCTAAAATTTCCTTGTGTGCGAATATACCGTCGCTCAATTCCAAGAACTGTTACGTTTATGGGCATATCAAGCGAAATAAAACAATCTACAATGAATCTATTTAGGTTTGCACGAAAAGAACTAACGACATACTAAAAAATTGAGTCCTTTGTCGTATAGAAACTAGATGAAAAAAACAGTCGCTATAAAATGTCCAATGAATCTTGTTAGCGTTTATGGGCTTTGAGGGAGGAATATCAGAATGACAGATAAATAATAATTTTCCGGAATATTTTCCCTTTGCCTTCCTGGTACATCGAGAATTTATTAAGCTAAAATGAAAATTAATGAAACATTTAAAAAATATATATAACCGAGTTCTATAACTAAAAAGCTGAAAATAATTATATTAACTCTAGGTTTAGGCACGAAAAGAACATTAAAAGGTGCTCTCTGTACCAAACTTCGGTGCCATAGCAAATAAAAGCTTGTATAAGCCCGTTAAGTATTCTCCGTTGTGCTTTCGTAATGACAATTGGAAATAAGAAACTCAGAGGTGTATTGTAAAATTATAAACTATCTACCAAAGTAGCAGTAGACAGTATGGTCCTAGAGCACGTAATTATCATTACTAAAATTGCGTCGAAGACAGATTGAAAAATTTTCGAGCAAGTCTTACCACCAGCTGGAATTTCAGCATCATATCTGGATCTTCGTTGGATTGGTTTGAGTTTCCCAGAGTTTCGCTTATATATGCCGTCTCGGTAAGTTTAGCAGTACAGAAAGACCATAGTCTAAAATGAGACTTACTTATAGAACACCCCCGAAATTTTGAATGCATGCTTAGTTACTCTACAAATTAGAAACCAAAACACGTAACTGTCATAGTCTATATGATATACATTGTGTTTCGAAACAAAATCAATAACCTTAAGGACGACCCGTTGTTAAAAATAAAGGATAATTGGTTGTGTAAACATTACTCCAATAGTCAATCATTAAATAGATATACGAATCATAGATGGCTAAGTTATTTTATTTTTTATCTATTAAAACAAAAAGCGGTTGATTAATTTAAATTTATATTAGTTTTACGACTATGAAAACACACGAATTGCACATTTTTTTCCTTTTTAGGGTTCCGTATATACAACATACGGATACGCTTATAATATCATTCCGGATTTCTGTCTGTCACTTCACAGGCATTTTCTCCTAAACTACTGGACGGAAGAGGTTGAAATTTGATATCAATGTATAGTTTGGTGACCCGATCAGGAGTACATATCGTAAAAGAAAAAAATTTGATACTTCTGGGGGGGAAAACTAAAAAAATCCACCGTTCCCCCCTGATCTCCGAAAGTATTGAGCCTAAAATTTAGAGAAAAAATAGAAAATATAGAACGTTGCCCGAACTTTACAGGAAAAATAAGCAGAAATAATTAATATTAATTTTGGGGGGCAAATTATAGAATTAAATAAAAATTTAAAAATAAAAAAAATCAAACGCACCATGTAATATATCAAATGAAAGGTCTCATTCTGAGGAACACAAATATATTTTTTTTCATATTACAAAAATATTTAAAAAGATATTAACGCAAATATACCAAAATTTACCTATCCCCCCTTATCTCCGAAACCATAAAACGTAAAGTTTTGAAAAAAAGTAGATTTATAGGTTAACTGGAAAAATAAGGAGAAACATCTACTTTTAATTTTGGGGGGCAAATTACAGAATTAAGTGGAAAATATAAAATTAAAATTGTTTCTAACCCATCATGTTATATATCAAATGAAAGGGCTCATTACGACGAAAACAAATATATTTTTTTCATATTTAAAAAAATAATAAATCAAAAGACATTAACAAAAATATAAAAACAATTACCTATTCCCCCCCCTTATCTCCGAAAAAATA
Source organism: Octodonta nipae (assembly GCA_034190945.1). Lineage (NCBI taxonomy): Eukaryota > Metazoa > Arthropoda > Insecta > Coleoptera > Chrysomelidae > Octodonta > Octodonta nipae. The sequence continues at coordinate 83,228,024 of CM067221.1, read as the reverse complement.
AGCTGGAAAATTTTGAAAAAAATGGAGGTATAGCCCCTCACATGAACTTTACTGAAAAAATAAGCAGAAACCCCAAATATTTATTCTGGGGGGCAAATTATAGAATTAAATGGAAAATATAAAATTAAAATTGTTTCTAACCCAGCATGTTTTATATCAAATAAAAGGGCTCATTACGACGAAAACAAATATTTTTTTTCATATTTAAAAAATTAATAAATCAAAAGACATTAACAAAAATATAAAAACAATGAACTATTCCCCCCCCCCTTATCTCCGAAAAAATAAGCTGGAAAATTTTGAAAAAAATGGAGGTATAGCCCCTCACATGAACTTTACTGAAAAAATAAGGAGAAACCCCAAATATTTATTTTGGGGACAAATTATAGAATTAAATGGAAAATATAAAATTAAAATTGTTTCTAACCCAGCATGTTTTATATCAAATAAAAGGGCTCATGATGAAGAAAACAAATATATCTTTTCCATATTTACAAAATAAATTAATTAAAAGATATTAGCAAAAATATAAAAAAAATTACCCATTCCCCCTTATCTCCGAAACCATAAGCTGAAAAATTTTGAAAAACTGGAAGTATAGCCCCTCACCTGAATTTTATATAAAAATAACAAGAAACCCCTAATTTTGGGGAGCAAATTATAGAATTATATGGATAATAAAAAAATTATAATTGTTTCTAACGGGTCATGTAATTTATCAAATCCCAGGGCTCATTATGACGAATACAAATATATTTTTTTTAAAATGAATATTTTAAAATATATTAAAAAGATATTTTAAAAAAATTACTCATTCTCCCCGCTATTCCCCAAACTATAAGACCTCATTTTTTTTGTTTATAGAAAAAATATGAAAATAATCCCTAATTCTATTATTTGGCCCCCAAAAAATAGAATTAAACGGAAAATAAATTATTAGAAAACTTCCATCTTGAAGGTGGTACGGAACCCTAAGTATGCGAGTCCAACTCGCACTTGACAAAATTATTTTTTAAATAAATAGAAAGGATTGAAATCGACCACCTCTATTAACTTAATTTAAAAAATGGATAGCCTGATTTATTTCAAAAACTTTTTGGGCTCTTATCTTTTATCCATAATACTTACCGATTTGAAATGAAAACATAAAATATAAATCATTATTAGGCGGGACGGGGAAATTTGTTTTGAACACAACCATATTTAAAAAATAGTTGATTACCAAACATATTTTAAACTAACCTTTGTATTAATAAATGAACTATGGAATAAAATCGCTCTATTAAAATAATAATTGAACAATGTAACACAGAACAAAAGCAACATCCTACATATTACGATGAAAAATGTCAGGATTATTTCTTATATCACTACATAATTATGTGATTTCTTAGGACTTCAATACCCTGTACTGGAGTGGTGAAAACTAATTCTTTCAGATATCCCCAGATACAGTAACATAAAAGATTTAAATAGTGGAGGCAATTCTTTTGATAAAAAATGAAAATATGACTCATCAGTTAAACTAATATGCACAAAATGTAGCCAAGTTAAATGTTCATTGACAATTCAGATCGAAACGTTAACGGAAAACTGATATTGATGTCTAGATTCTGTCATTGAATGTGAATTATCTTCAACCCGTACATGCCTGCTATGAAAGTTTTAATTGCATCTCTTGAGAACCTAATTTCTTTCGAATAGAATATTTGTGAACTACAAGGAGATAACCGGTTTTCATTCGGTGTTTGAGAAAAAATCATCTTGATTGTATATATGGTAAAGAATCAAGTACTGATACTCTACGGAGAGTGTTAAAAGAACAACAGTGATATCTTTCACTGTTGTTCTTTTAACACTCTCCATAGAATATCATTACTTGATTCTGTTGCAATTTAGGACAACAACTTCTAATTCGGATAAGGTGTTCGTAATTGGCGATGCCGGGCAGTATGAAAACTTTTATTTCGAAAGTTCCAGATTCGTGTGGCCTTTTATAAAGCCTGGTCAAAATGCTGTTATGAAGGGGTCTTCGATTAAGATATACTTGTGTTTGAAGACGACAAGCATTCAAAACTTTCCGTTTGTACGCCTATACATAAAATGCATTTCCACCATTTCTACATTCTTGAAATTAACCATTATTATTCGATTGATTTAATTAAACTTCTTATTAACCCACAATTAAACAGCTTAGATAACAGCAAATGGTCTAAACTGATAACATATTGTAGTTAAACTAACTGAGCAATGTCAAATTAAGCAATTGTAGAAAAGCCTCAGAGAGTGACAGCCGCCAATTAGATTACTTTTCAAAAATAATTTTCTCGTTCCGATACGCAATGGTTTATATTTAATGTTTTAATTTTAAACCGATAGGATAGAATTTCTAAATAAATCGGACTATCCAAAGTCGTTGCGTAAGCTTTCCTTTAAATTTAGTTGACAAAAAGAAAGGAATCGCGATATCTTCCTTATAATTGCCTTTTGAATTAATGTTTATGGAACAAACTACCTTTTATTTTTAACGAGGAGCCGCCCTTTAAAGTTTTTTTAATTTTTTTTTTGATACACCTGGTATACATACATATATTTAGAACTTAAAACGGCATATAATTTAAATTGAGATACATTGTGTCAGGCATAGCCAACTTTTTCGCAGAAAGCCCAATAGAAAAATGTAATATGAAGCACGGAAAATAGTTCATAATAGTAATAATTTATATTATTAAAAATAGCTACTGACATATTTTCTTCGAGTAACTAGTGAGATCAATCAAAAACTAAATCAGCTAATAGTGTACCATTTTTCAAAGTATGGACACGGTCGAGTATGCCCTTTTTCCAAGAAAGTTTAATTTTTTTCCTGTCCATTTTTTTATAGTCAGTGCTTAAACCTTGTCATGGAATGCATGTATTTATTGTATGCATCACTGAGCCTCTGATACGATAAAATATAAGGGGATTATTTCTTATAACATCACATAATTCAATTACACAATTTCTCCGGTTCTGAGGTATGTAAATTAATTCTTTTATATATCCCCAGGTCCAGCTGTTTTCTTAGGTAAGGTAAGGTAAGGTAAATTTAGGCGGAGGCGTGTTGGGGCACCATCATGCATGTTATGCATATTTCTTGTAGCTCGCAGAGGTAAATGTCCCAGCAGAGGAGGCAATGCTTCCTTAAAAAAATTGAAGTAAGGCTCATCACTTAATCTCAGAGGTAGGCAATGTGGCCCAATTAAATGTTCGTCGACAATTCCTATATAAACTTTAACGTAAAACGGATTATGATGTCTAGATTCTGTTATTGAGTGTGGATTATCTTCAGCCCATGCATGCCTATTATGAAAGTTTTGAATTGCATCTCTTGAGAAACTAGCTTCGCCGAATAGAGAATATTTGATCAAATAAATAGATAGGCGGTATTCATTTAGTGAAACCATTGTGAAAAATCATTCTCGGTTCGAAACACTTGATAAGAGAATAACTGCAGCGTCGCTAGGAGCAATTTTATCAGGATGTAGAGTGTGTATTTTAACTGTTATCTAGAGGGTTCTTTTGAGGGTCCATTAGGTTTTTTTACATTTTTGAAATATATGATCCTCTTACGGCTTTTAGTCCATAAGTTGGGAGTCGGCCGGGTTCGGGTTTATTATTCCACCTATGCACTAGCAGTGCACATACTGAACATAAACCTGCACACTAGTGAAGCTCAACGAGGTAAATAAAGTTGAAAAAAGCGATATTTCCACAAGTTTATATGTTGAAAGAAAGGTATTTTTACAATTTTTCCACCAGAAAGTGATCATACAGCATAAGTTAGAATACATGTCGATCATACACTGTTTGTTTACCAAGCTTGTTTTAATTACGTATGATATTAATTTGCAATGTAACTTTTAACATAATTTGATTTTTGTGTATCGGCTTGTGGTGCAATGTATATTATTTTGCATTTATTTTGAACTGTTCTCTACACGCCTCTGTGTCAGGGTCTTGGACCTTTCGTTATTTAGTTGTCTGTACCCTATAGTTAGTAGAGTAATTATCAATTCACCATATTCTAAACATAATAATCTTGTTTTTTTACATTTTATGGTTATGTAATTTTTGGCACATTTTACGACTTTTTGCAAATAAACATGTTTCATGTACTCATTTATTTAACACTTTGGGCAGTAGAATGTTTCCACTATTGATTTTGACGACATTAACTTCACTTTTTCCTTAAAATGTGTAATTGTTAGACCAAACGGTTCAAAGTCTTGTTCTGACTTCGTTGTTAATGTCATTGACATCCATGAAACATTTGGTTATTTTCTATATATATATATATATATATATATATATATATATATATATATATATATATATAGAGAGAGAGAGAGAGAGAGAGAAAATCAAATTCTTTGTTTTTGGTCAATATGTTTGTATTCTATTTTATTTGAAAGCTTCGGACGACATGCGTACTTTTTTAACAAAACATTGTCATCAACTAAAAAGTCTAATTTTAATATTTAAAATACATATAATTTAACATTAACTTACCAACTAGACAATCATCGGTATATCAACACAACAACAAAACTATTACTCTCTTCGAGGTGTCATTCCTTTGTACGCAAGACATATATATATATATATATATATATATAACATATATTGTTTCTGGTCGGGAACCTTCATCAGTTGCGCTTCCCACAATTGAATGTCGTCTCGAACACTTCTTTATGCATTTGATGCATTTCGTTAAATTTGAAGACGCGAGATGTAAGACCGACATCTAGGATTTTCAAGAGAATCAGTACACAGAGGTTCCGAATCTGGAGCAGTTCCGTGTAAATGCTGTTCTCCCTTAACTCCTAGGACAGAATGTCAACGATAAAATTTTTCAGGTTACTTCAGGAACCACATTTATTTTGTAAATTTACGGACCAGTAAACCTCCACTCCTCCCTAAATAATTTTTTTACTGCCTTCTGTAAATATCATCCTACGCTGTAGATGGTTGAAATATATTCAAGCATCCTATATATGCAACATCTTCTAGCTCCTCAATATTCAATTCTTTAATCTTTTTATTATCACCCTGTATAACAATATTTCCTCTCCACGCTATATTGCAACTTTGGTAATGTAATAAAACATTTTTACATCACATTATATAACTATATTTCTAGTTAGATTATATTTGAACCACCCTGTACATAAGCCTACTTATTGCCACCCAATATATTTTTTCTAATAACCATGTAAAACTGTAATTTCATTCCTACCTATATTCTAACCGCCTTGTAAATTCAACTGCTAATGCCTTATGGTATAGCTTTATTTTAACATTTTTAAACCATCCAATTTAACAACTATTCTACTCCTTCCTGTAATTTCATTATCATATATATTCAACTACTAATGTCTACTTTATATAATTATTTTTTCTGTATGTACGTCTATGAATACCTTGTGTTAATCACTCATAACCATCAAACACCACTTGCCAAAACTCCATATTAAATTGAACTTTTAATATTATTGACTGCTCTTACCTAAACTTGTTGAACAATTACTTTTCAAAAAGTTCACTGTATAATTGAATCGGCTGTGAAATTTGTTCTAAGTAATGATAAATTAGATAAATCGGTATAATTCAGACCTATTCATCTGTGATTTTGGTTGCTATAACTAAACACCCTGTGTATAATCGCACCAAATAGCGAGCTAAATTAAATCTGTATTTGCCAGGTATACAAATAAAATAAACTTGGTACTCATTGATTTCAGGAGCCAAAAATACTATACTATACTACCAATATGCTTGGGATGTACATAGAACATTTTAAAATTCGCAATTAAGAGTTCCAGTTCCCACAATTCCCGCACTATTACGTTGCAATTAAAATATTTATGAGGATATGTAAATTACGTCACTTCGAGAGAATTTTTTGGTGAGAATATTGGATTTTCCGGTGATTTGCTGCAAAACTGCATAAAATGTATATCAGATGACCTAGGGATCTTCCATAATAGATTACACTTTGAAAAAGAATTTTGGAAAAATCTATCCATGCAAGCATGTGTTCATACACAAATTTCATCACTTTACAAATAGAATTCTTTTCCCAAAATTCAAATTGCACCTATCCGGATAAATACTCTCTATAAACAAATCGTTCAAATCGCTGCACAACAGGAGAAGAAATCAGGTAACATACATACAAAAAAATACGCCCTGAATTGATAACCCCCTCCTTTTTTGAAAGTCGGTTAAAAACTAATCCTTAGGTATCTGTAAACGCACTTATTTTGTCCCATTTTTTCCCCATTGATTTTAATACTAGCTTATTTGGAATGCTAGATATAAATTAAAAATATATATGACTGGTCAAAGAATTTTTGGAAATAAGCAGAATATGTATTGAGCTATTGGATGGTCTGGATGACACAATCAACCACAAGTTGACGAAGACCAAGGTGAGATTGCACGATTTACGATTCGTATTGCTTCCACAACCCGATATCCACCAGATTTACACCCATCCTAATCCACTTGTTCGCAGATTTAAAAAGATGCTCTCATATGTGATATTATTACGAATTAGTTCGTTACATAACTTTATCGTCTATATCCCTCATAATCAATTCCAATAAATCTAAGCCCTACTTCGCAACATAGTGTATTAAATTCAAAATAATAATTACGGAACTAATATTGTAGGCTCGACACGAAGCATAACGCAACGCACCGAAATTTGTTATGAATATTGTCGAAGGTATTTTACGCTTTGTGGTTAACTAGTAAATTTGTACACAGAAGAGAAACATATAACAGCAAATTGGAATTTGTAACACCCAAGGATTATCCTCCATAATATCAACTTTCACATTAACATACTCTGTTGCTTGTTAGTCGAACGGAACGACGCTACATCAGAGCACACTATTTCGAATGATATGATGGAATTACGTTGAGTTTACGCACACACGTAGAGTTTTCAGTGGTAGTCGCTCTAGTGCAAACCGGGATTGTTAATGAAGTAAGTGATTAGAGTATGTAGGATATATTGGGCACAATACTTACAATCATCCACCCCTCGGATAGTGCCGCAGCGGTTCTCCGTAATTAATATGTTCGAGTTACGTGCCTACGTCCTTCGCTTGAATAAGGTCATCTTTAGCAGCTTGGGTGCGTGCTAACAATAAACGCAATACCTGAATAAATGAGTAGAACAACATACGAAAATTGACCTCAAGACAGAAAGAAAATTTCAGCGAATTAAATAATTAAATTTAGACAGTTCGCTATGTTTTATTATCCATAGGGTGGGTGGGTGTCTGCTAATATTTTACTTGGGGGTCGGTGGGTGTTGAAATGGATTTTACGTAAGATTATTTTAAATATCGTTTTTTAAGAGATTATTATTTTTAATCGAACTTCACGATGATAAGCAGTTTAAAATTAAAACCTAAGAGCTCAAAATTTGACTTTAACTTTTTTTGTCATGATAAATAATATTTTTGGTTCCCAATCAATAAATAATAGTACATTTTATTGGCACAGTGTCATGTATATATACTTAAGTGTTTTTATAATTTTAAAATGCTTACTACATTAATATTATGAGATAGAGACTATTTTATAAATAGATTAAAATCGATATATTGCATTGGATAACAGGTAATGCAAATCTATATATCCTTAACATGAGAAATTTTGAAAAAAAAATATCTTACATAAAAACCAGGGAGTGGGTGGGTGATGAAATGTATCTTACAGCAACTTACATGGGGGAGGGTGTGGACCGAAAACCATAATTCATCTTACGTAATTTATGGATGTTCCCATATACTTGTTAACTAGTGATGATACTCGATTTGAGGGCACCCTAAGTAAAATTATTATGAGAGATTGGTTCTACGTTGATTACCTAAATTATAAATGTTTTGTATTTATTTAAATAGAATTTATTTGAATAAAGATCTAGTTTTATTTGCAATATATAATATATTTGTTTTATTTTAATTTAATTTTCTTAATTTTGTTGCCAATTAAACAAATATTTTTATGTAAATCAAGCGATTCATAAAGCAGATAACAAAATTATGTGAAAAATAAAAGTGTATATTTTTTATAATTTTAGAACACTTAGTTTAGAGATAAGATAAGGCAAATATAAAAAACAATTCATTCCTGCTTGTCTGAAATATGTACTTTGATTCACCTATATTTTATCAAATCATAAAGGTGGTACGAAACTCTTAGTATTCGAATCGAGTCGCTCTTGACCAAATTATTTTATATACGATCCAGAACGACTTGGGCAATTTCGGCGATTTAAAGTGCATATATTAATTAATATTACGGAAAAGTATAACATAATTTTCTATAACGTGAGATTTAGGGTTTTTCCGAAAATCAGAAAAATAGTTATTAAGGGAATAAACTTCATGAATATCAATGAATCTTCACTGTTTTCTCTCAAACGACTCTATCAATTTGGATATTTTAAACTGTACTCTACAAAGATATGTTCCAACTTGATTCCATATATTTTTCCATAACGTAAATCATACCGTTTTTCTGAAATACGGAAAAATATGTGCAAAACACGGTAAACATCAGTGTAAATGTCAAAGTGTCAACTAAGGATTTACCTTAAATGTCAGGATATGTCATAAAATTACATCATACAGGGTCACAATTCTATTTCGAAGAAAATATTGTTGAAGATAATAATCGTCAACAATTTTTTCGACAAAACGGTTACCGTCTGGACCACATTGCGCGCATAATTCGTCAATCTCAACAACCTCCGAATACACCAACCCCGTCAGAAACAGATCAGCAACACCGGAAAGCATTCCTTCCGTGTATTCGAGGAGTCACTGACAAAATATCACGTATTTTACACCGACATCAAATAAATACAGTCTTCAACATTACTCAAACTATCGCCAACTCAACCGGGAATCCTAAACATAAAGTACCTAACGAGGATTGAGGAGTTTACGAAATTCGATGTCGCGATTGCCCACAAAGCTACATCGGTCGTACCAACAGGCTCGTAAACCATCGAGTATATGAACACTCTCTGTCAGTTCGAAAAAAGATCCGACTTCAGCCCTCGCGCATCATCATATTCAAACAGGGCACTCTATAAACTTCGGGGACAGTAGGACTATGATATCTCTCAATTAACTTAGGGCTTCCACTATTCACTTTGTCTAAATCGACGAGATGAGAGTTCCCGCCTTCCTACAGCATGGACCTCTGTAATTGTCAGATTAAACAAATCAGACACGCCCACAACACCCAACCAATCACCACACAGCCCCTTGAACACGTGACATCCCCTTCTAGTCGACCGATATCTATAAATAAAAGAAGCAGAGCAGATTCAAATTCAGTTCAGTTACCTGGTGACTCTTGGGGAGAAGGCAGATTGAGGCCCGAGTTCGATATAGACTCTGGAACTCTTTTTTCACTCTTTGTCTCTTGATAACGGCTCCAAAGCAGGAGTCGAAACGTCGAGTATATAATAAATTCAGACGCGGTTCTCACCCGGAACCTATCCTTGTTTATAGCAATGACCGCGAAAGCCTCTGAGAACGTATATATATATATATATATATATATATATATATATATATATATATACATCTATATGTTTTCATTTTGTCCGATGCCAGCTTCGAGTTTAACATATCCTAATAACAATGCAAAAAATAATTATCTTTTTGTTTTGTAAAACCTATATCTAATTGAGTATTTTAACGCCGCTGACCATATTAATAAAAATAAAACAGCAGTTTTAATTAATTTTATTTAACTCCATTTTGTAGAATTCATCTATATTTCTAATTATTTTGGTTATGCTGATGAGTAATCCTATAGTGTGCTAAAGTTCAGCATCATTCTGTTTCTCGAACTAGTTGCTCTAGTGCCCTAGTCGTTTGTCGTTAACTTCCGATGTAAACTAGCAGTCGTGGCCGCTACGGTTGGTCTCTGTGGCCGTATCATAGAGCACAGAGTTTATAAAACGTTAAAGTTTGCGGACCGTGAAGATACAATGCAATTTATGGAAAACTTTGCCCACATGTGCATTTTATGTTTTCTACACGTGGTCCATCCATGTATATCTAGAGTTACCACTAGCGCACGTATTGCTGGTGGAATTTTACTGAAATTTCCCCTCAATAAATCCCCTTTTACTGGGTAAACTTTATGTTTCCTATTTTCTTTCGATATACGTGAAACTGAATATTAATGTGGGAAATGTTTTTCAATAGAAGGTCAAACACACAAATTTTCCACACCGATTGCTTATAGTAGTCCAAAATAGTACAAATTATTCTGGTGAAGTTATTTGATGGTTTGTCAAACTTAATTAAAATTATAGGTTATTTATTTCGAAATGCTGTATTTAAATTTATGTTTATAAAATTGTCTCTCTCTAAAGAACCAACTGTTTCTTTTTTATTTCGCAACAATAAGACAAAATAGTACCTAAGAAATTAATTCATAAATATTTTAGAAAATTTGGAAGTCCGCGCTAAAACTATTTTATTATTACCTCACCCAAGGATACACGCGACGAAATATGAATGGATGCATATGTATGCCAGAATATACACGTTGTCCCCAAGTTAAGGCTTCTGTTTATATTTAGAAATACATATGACTGTCGTATTGTTAAACATTTAAACTATTCAACTATTAAAGAGTCTATGTAGAGTTGTCAGTGTGCCATCTTTTCAAAAATTGCCAAATGAGATTTTGGCGAAACGTCAGCTAAAATGCTTTTTCTAGAGCACAAACCGTGAAACGGATGTACACCGGATACAACAAAGAAAATCACATTGTTCCATCAGTGACTACAATCTAACATATATATATATATATATATATATATATATATATATATATATATATATATATATATATATTTGTTTTTAAGTTTTCGCGGGCACTAAATGTTTTAGATGGTTTCCGGGAATTCATTAGCGTAGTTGATAACTGATCCCTGCCGGGATCGATGGTAAAATGACGACGTTTCGGCAGAGTCACATCTGCCCTCTTCAGGTCGGTTCGCATAATTCTCGTAGCCTTCTGCTTTCGCTTCTAGTTACTCGAATACAGTATTCGAGTAGTAGACCAAATGGCTTACGAACGAACTCGTAATGGCCATTGTCAACAGAGAAACCGTCTTGGGAATGTCTTGCTCAAGGATTTCCAACTGGTGGAACCCGGAAGCGAGATCCAGTATCGAAAAGTATTGACACTTACCAAGTTGATCGAAGAGATCAGAAATGTTGGGCAGAGGATATTTATCCTCTACAGTTAGTGCGTTTAACTTCCTATAGTCGATAACGACAAGCCACTTTTTCTTACCAGAAGCATCGAGTTTCTTGGGGACGACCCATACGGGGGAGGACTAAGGAGAAGAAGAGTTTCTGATGATGCCTTGATCAAGCATTTTGGCAATTAAAGTTTTCACTTCCTCCTTATGGACTTGAGGATATCTGTAAGATTTTGTGAAAACGGGCTTGGCATTATTGGTGTCAATTGAATGTTTTACTGCGTTGGTAAAGGACAAAACATCGCCTTCGAGATAGAAAATATCTTCGAATTCTAAACAGAGGTTCGTGATAAGTTCTCGCTCTTCGTCATTAAGGTGTTCTGTACGAATTTGTTCCCTAATAGTTAAGTTTCTGTCTAAGTTTATAGAGTCAGAGTATTCCTGTGTATTCAAATTTAAGAGAGGGTGTTTAAGGTCAAGGGGTTCTAAATGAAGATTGGAAAAGTTAACAGTTTTAGACATTGCTTTCGCGTTTATTATCGAAGTCAGAAATTCTCCTTTTGAATTAACATTTACAACAACGTTGGGAAGTCGTACTTTGTCAATTACTTGTTTCGGTAAAATTGCGTCGGTGTTTGAAAGTTCACATTTTAGTTTGAAAATTTGTTCGGTACGTGCTTGGATAGTTATTAGATTGTTATAAGTACAAGTTGGCATTTTAGTATTGGGAATGTCTGTCGGTTGTGTTTTAGGTTGATCGTGATCGGGGACTTTATGTAGCGGAATAGTTTTGGAGTTCGTAATTAACTGTTTTGATTTTAAGTCAACAATACATTCGTAATGCTCAAGAAAATTAAGACCTAATATTCCATCAAACTCAATATCTAGATTGTAGATAAAAACCTTATGAGGGTTACCTATGGCAAATGGAATAAGAGTGGATTCAGAAATAGGGATTTTCACTTGCGTAATACCTTGGATTGTCACTTTTTCGGGAAATCTTTTATGGAAATTTTTGAAGGTATTTTCTTTAAAAATGTAGATACCAGCACCAGTATCAATGAGAACTTTGATCTTTCCGGAAGCGTCGTGAATGTAATATAAATTTTTGGAGTTGACTGTTAAAAGAGGACTTAGAGAAATGTTTGTTCCGGGAAATTCGCATTCGAGTTGAAATCTTCCAGATTCCAATTCTGAATTTGGGTTTGGACTTCGGAAATGGTAGTTGTTGAATCTGGGGGCTGATCTAGGCTCGGGAGAGCCAGAAAATCCTGGTATTCGTCGGTATTCAAAGGTTCAATCTGGCTATTATCTGATATTTCTTCATATTCAGGACATAAATAATTCTGGCTGATATCGTCAGAATAATTTGGTTATTATCAGTATAACAACCGTAATCAGTTTCAGAATTTTGGGAATAATCACCATTTTGATGGTGGTGAAAGTGGTGTGTCCTTTCTGGACGATAGTGCGGATTGGTCTGTATTACAGACGGTCGGAATTGACTCGGCTTAAAAGGGGGTCTTTGAAAATTCGTCGGTCGAAATGGTGGACCTTGATGGTTGGTATTATTTGTGGTTCGATTTGGCCTCGAAAATTGATTTGGCCCTACAAAATGTGGTCGGATATTTTGAGTTGAGGACTGAAGGTTCTTTTGGTATCTTAAACGACAGTGTGTGGATATATGGCCTAATCGTCCACAATTTAAACATTTGGGTGACTGACTTGGTTTCCTAGCATGAAATGAGGGCTTAGGTGGAGCAGATTTGTTTATCTTCTGTTCCTCGAAGTAAGACAACTGAAGCTCTCTTCTTATGCGAGAAAGTGCCTCCAGAAGATCTTTGGGGTTGCTGGCACAAATGATTTGGCCTAAACGTGGTTATAATCCTGTAAGAAGCGTGTTTAGAACCATGGTATCAACAAGTGTAGTCTGAGCATCTTTTTGCTCGTTAGATTTGGTGATTTTTGAATACAAGAATGCATTTTCTCACTCAAAACCTGAAGTCTGTTGTAGAATGTCAGTGGAGACTCATTGGCTAGTTGTTTTAACCGTTGGAGATCGTGAATTAATGCAGAGAGATCACGAGAATCTCCGAAATGTAGCGTCAGAAGCTGTTTAATCTCAAGGAACGACGCAGGGGTTCTAGAGTTTATTAACTGCGCCGCTTTGCCTCTTAATTTATTTTTAATGTGGATCACTAATAGGTATTTTTAATCCGCGGTAGACATGTTGTAAGCACAGTTACAACCATGTATGAAGGTGGCCAAGGAGATTTGGTCTCCCTCAAATTCGGGAATGATTGAAAATATTTCCGATAAACGGTATTTTTCGGTTTCATCGGAAACAACATTGTTTGTTGCTTGTGCCATAGCGATTTGTTAAATTTAAAATATGTATACAAGTTGAAAAAATTAAAGAATAAAAACAAAGGAGGGATGATATAAAAAGTATAAAAATTATTAAGAGAGTGTATGTAAATGGGGAATAAACGATATTTTGGATAGTACAACAGTAAAGAATGAAGTAATAAACTAAATATGTAAACGTAAATCAAAATATATCAAATAAGTATTTCAATTCAATTAATCAAATAATAAATCAATTCAAAATAATATATCAAGATTACCAAATAAATAAAGTAATCAAAATAAAAAAATCAAATTATCAAATAGATCAGTCAAGTCAATCAAATAAATTCATAAAACCTTTAACGTTAGACTATTCACTACTACTCACATCAACAGGAACATTGGAAGATCCGTGTTCTCCTTGTTGTCGCAGTTGGGACTTCTTCCAGTTTCTTTGCTCCGTTGAGGGATAGAATCCGCCGCTACCAGTTAGAATTAAGCTCGTGTTCTAGTAACGTTGACGGATCCTACTGACTGCGCCAATTTGTTATATCACACTTTGCAAAATTAAGTTTTTAAAATAGATTTATTTAACTTGTACAAAAAATATAAAGTTTGAAATGTAAATGAAAAATAACAATATAAACTAACTACAGACAGAGTAATAATGAATACAGTAAAAGAGAAATTTTACAATATATAAGTTTAAAGATGCTGAATAGGCATAGTTGACACAGCGATTCTCACGGATGTCGGCGGCGCCATAATATGACACCACACGTGTAGCTGAGTCAGCTGGGAATGTTGAATTGTCGTTGCGATATAAGTTCGTGCTAAGTTCATACTATAAACTATGTATATATATATATATATATATATATATATATATATATATATATATATATATATATATATGGTCAACTAAAAATCGATCCATTTAAAACGCTTATGTGAATCACACAAAGTTTGTATAGATTTTCCTGCAGTAAAATCAGCTACTTATTTCTCAGTTAATTAACGATTGTTAATATGCGAACTCAATTAGTTAAAACATATTTAAAAATTTATTTGAATTTATTTGAATATAATAATCAGTCATCAGATTTTTAGGTAGTTGATCCTGAAGTAAAACAATTTTAATGTTTTTTAAACGAAAACCAAGCCACAAGCCAAACAAAATCCAAATTTCAAATTAACTAAATAAATTAAAATTCCAAAAACAATGTTACTTTTAAAATAAAACAGTGGCGTACCATTTTATTCAAGAAAATCCTCTAGTTCAAAACCATTTACGAACGCCACTGGAGGAAATAATAATATTTTTTGTGCATAAAAAATACACCTTGATGCGTAGAAGACGGTTCTTAAATTTTATAAAAATGTATACAACCGTATCACAGTTATTATAAAATGAAAATTTGTAAAATATACCACCCTGTATTTCAAAAGTTAAGACAGAACATATGCCTATATGAAACCTTTTTCATAAAATCAACTCAAGAGTCGCCTCGTAAATTATTTTACCTTACTTGAGAAATACACTAGATGACGTAGTAGTAAGAAATTCAATTAACATTTTCCGCTTGTTCGTTTTATTAAAAAAAGTCCTCCTCATGGATAGCAGCCTCCTGAATTTCTTGGGAACAACATTTAATACATTTACGGAAAATCCTGACTATTTCAAATGTTCCAAACTTTTCTGGATATATATTATGCCCTATCCTCAATAACAATAAACTTGCACAATGAATTTAAAGAAATTAAAAAGTTCCCAATTATACTGAATGCATGCTACACTTCAACATACAGCATAATTGCCATTACAATTTCCTAATTTTTTATATTTCTTTAATTTCTCGTGTTATTTTAGAACTATTGAGATCGGGATCCCATTTAGAATGTGAACCACCCAAGATATACAGACTTTTTCGTAATTGTAGTGTTATTCCCCAGAAATTAAAAAATGCAAACTTACTTTTTTTGAGCTCATTTTCTAACCTAAAAAATTTAAATATTTCCCGGCTTAGCAATCTTTCATAGGATCCTGAAGTAAATTGAGATTCTATCGGAAATTTGTGTAGTTTGTCATTATGTAAATTAGTTCACATGCGAGTGCATGCTGAAGAAAACTGAATTTAAATGTTAGTAGTTGTTTACGTGAGCGAATTAACTGATTTCGTATTGAAAACAAAGCAGGTAAATAAACATTGTTGTTGTGCATTTAACTAGAAATGTTAATGGGAATTTTGTAATTAAAACTTATAATGCCAACAGAATAAGGTAAACATAGTTGTACTAATGTGTAAATTGAATAATTGGAACGTTCGAATACAATTTGTCGACTGTTTCTTGTGACATATTTTTTAATATTAAACTTTTGCTTACAAATTAATAATGAATGAATAAAGAAATTAGTAGCTCTTATATTTAATTTAAAACTTGATGTAAGACCTGAAGTAGCAACTTTTTTGAACAATCTATAAAGCATTAATTATCCCCATCAAAACTGAACGATATCTATTTATGGGCCATAAAATCCATGCAAAAAAACACCAAAATCTCTAAAGATAATCAGAATCAGAATAAAAAGGTTGCGCATCGTTCGATTGGGGTAGGTGTGTAATTTAACGTATACAAACTTATTTTAGGCGTTAGTTGTTAATAAGAACATTTAGAACCATTTAATCAACTTTCTCTAGAATTTCCAATAATGAAAATAATTTATTAATATTAGGTGACCGATGAGTTCAAAACAATTTTTAGACCCAAAATAATTAACAATAAATTCCACTAGAAATATATTTACTTTTGAAATGTCGATAAATTCTCACTTCGATACCAGCTGTTCCGCTACGTTGTAATATACTTAGCGTCAATCTTGGCTTTTATACCTTCATAGTCATTCTCTATCTTTCCCGTAATGATTCTGGGTTGCTAACGTTTATATTTTGTTATTCTGAAAAATAATGGGGATTTCAGGCACTTTTGATCCATACTTATGCGTTCAAAGAATTGGTTTTAATACCCATTTGTTCATTCGTACGTTTAGATTTTAGCGTAATAATGAATAATTTCTAGACTGGCAACCTAAAATAAAATGTGATTACTTCCCTCCTTTATTATGACCTGGTTACCGTTGTCTTTTCTACCAGCACTATTGCCATCGCGGTTGCCTCTGTAGTCAGCCTATTTGCTACAGTAATCTATTGCAACTAGAGTATAGTTTTTACCCGTCTCAAGTAATGTACCAGCAACATAATTGGTAATTTGGACTGGCGATGATTTAGTCCACGTTAGCCCCTCCTTATACTGATTGATTGGGTGTTCTGTCTGGTAGTCTGCCTCTATAGTTACACTGAAAATGTCCAATGTTTACACCGATAACATATGACCCTGATTTCTCGATTCTGCCTTATTTTAATTATTTTATTTATTCCGGACAATACTTTCCGAAGAGTAGGCTGTGATTCTTCCTGCCTGACACAAACCCTTTGATTTAGACAATATTCTATTTTGAATATTACCACAGAATATTAAGTTTTTGGAAACAAAGAGGGTCAGGTCTCAGATATCCAGTATTTGCCTGAATGAAACTTGAGGGGTCCTAAGTCCTCAGAAAGTGTTCAAAACAATTATATGGAGTGCTCAGAAATTAGTCCTGAATTCGAAAATCGTATAACTCATTTTTTTCAAAAGGCAGCCCTATTTTTTCTCAACACCACTCTACGCTAAAAAGTAGTAATTTATGCTTACGAGACTAACTTTAACACTTTTATATACACTTGAAAAAATTCAAATTCCCGTGTGGTTATTAGAGATATTTGAATTATAAGTATGCTTTTTTAAAGACACCAACACGATACTTATGTACATTAAGTTAATTTTGAAAAATGCAGCCCTCCACAAAAAATTAATTGGTAACAAAGAAAGCCTGGTCAATGATATCCAATATTTGTCTGAATGAAACTTGAAGCGTCGAGAATCTTTGGAAACTGTTCACAAAAAGTGCTCAGAAATTGGCACCTAACTCGACTATCTCGAAAACCGTGTATCTCTTTTTTTTTCACATCGCTATTCCTTTTTTATCCCAACGCCAGTGGATTGTACAATAAAAAATAGAGAGGGGGTTATGCTTACAACCGCATACCTAAATTAAACGGTCTTTTTGATTGCTTTGAAAAACAATTTCCTTGGGGTTATTATCGATTTCTTTGAAATAATCGACAAGAAACAAATGCTGGAGTATCAACACACAATATTTGCTAATAATTTTGTGTTAAAGCACAATTATATCGGAAGCATTTACCATGCCCCGTTTAGGATTTACTAACTAAGTTCCGATCGCGATTCTCGGATATACTAACACCCTCTCATTTAGCAGTGACCATAACTTGAAAACCCTCAGCCGTTGGACTTTGTGGCTATGAAGACATTTGGTCATTTCGTTGAGATCTACAAAATATGAAAATTTCAACCAAATCCATCTTGGGCCAATTTCCATAAGGAATGTGCGGGGTCCTTTCCTCGAACACATTCTATAGTGGTATATTTCTAATCAAATTTTCTAAAAATTTCTAATTACATTGATCTTCCAACAATTTTCACTTCTGGTCACCACCAACTTCGAGAGTTCAAAACATTTTTTGTTGTTATTTTAGTATTATGATTACTTTTATAGGTTTTATTTAACCTTAGAATTGTTTCATGTGATTTCAAACCGAGTAACCTTAGAGAAATGGCGTTACATACAGTAGGGATCCCAATTTGGGGTTTCATTGCGGTTGTTTTCCCTGAAGATCGAGATATGCATTTCGCGATAAGATATTAAATTCAGTTACATCTACCAAATACAGAAATATAATTATTTGAGATTTCAATCACTTGAGGAATATGCACCTAATGCATTTTCAGAATTAACTCATAACTAAATTAGCAACAATTTCTTCAAAGGCGTTTACAATTTCACTTTCACAATTTATCATATTATTGATACTGTTGTTTATGGTTTTGTAATTTTAGTCCTCACGACTATGGCCGCTTTTTTTTCTGGACGTCGAGTTACGTCATGTAATTCGAGCATTGTTCAACCTTACGTAAGATTAACTTTGAAAGGCAGTTCATTTTTTAAGTTAATTTATATGCAAGAAGTACACTGAAATCTGCATTGCCATTGCCTATTATTCTGTTTCATTATGCTTAATTTGCCTCACATAACAAACATCCACAGAGATCATATTAGTGAAGTCAAAGCAACATTGCTCATTAGTGTTTCAACAGCTAGAAATCTATTTTGAGTTCACCTTTCAAATTCTTCCATGAATTTGCGCCGCATTTAAAATCACCAGTGCATGCCTGAAGTATTTTCCGTTTCCCTATTTCTCAACAGCACTCCAGTCAAACAACCACTTAATCTTTGAACTTCTCATATTAACCCCCTCACGTGTTCATAAACTCTGTGCAACATCAAGAGCCACATCAATGGGACAATAAACTTGTAATAAAATATGTCACGCTAACAAGGAGGAGTCCCCTTAAAAAATATCTCGTTATAGTAGCCTCGGTTAGACGGTGAAATACAAATCGTAAGGAAAATATGGGAATGGTCACATTCTGAACGTGTGGTAAACCGATATCTTTGGTGGTCTTCAATTAAAGCTCTCTGTTTTCTGCTCTGGGACGTTATAAATCATGGCTCTAGAGGGCAGAATAGTATCATATTGCCTATAACGTTCCCGTTTCCAGAACGTTGTAGCTTTTAGGTTTGTTTCGAAACGGAGATTGTGGAGATACAGTTGGCTTCTTGTTATACGATATCCTTCGCTTATGGTATTTCGAAGGAATGTTTCATATTCATTTGGATCGTTTTGAGATGGACCGAATATTGGAAAGAAGCAATTTGAAATATTTGCGATAGAGGCAATTCGCTTATTAGCATTTTTACTGAATTTGCTTTTTTGACGCGTTTTGATCTTTATTTACCATATTAAAAATATTATCGAAATAACTGTATTGAGTAATATTTTTACTATCACTTTTTTATCCCTTTATTTTAACCAATCCAATATAAAATACATTCAATGGCCTGAGTTCGTTTTCGGTTTGAGATGCGCCCGAGCGGTTAATGTTTGGAATTGGAAGATGATTTTTTATCCTATCGTGTTCCTAACCTAATTTGTATACATGAAAAATGTTGTTGATCTTAATAATTGAATACATTTTAAATTTTCTTGCTTATGATAGATTATAGTATTTGATAAAATTACAAATTAAAATAGATCTATATCTTCTATAAACCTGCCGACTCATTACTAGCTTTACCTGCGTTTGAAACTCAAGGAGATAAATTGTTTCTAGTGGGGAACATTCAGTTGGGTTACACAAATAAAAAAATTTCTGTCCCAGGCATTTGATGAATGTTTTCCCGTGTATATTAGCCGCTGAATACGAATGCGTCTTTAATTTTGATCTAGCACGTACCATGTGAATCGCATGTATGTTTAGTAATCAGTTTCCTGGAACTTCTACGACGATTTGCTGAAGACGTCACGTCGCAGTACCGAAAGGCGTCAGTAACAAAAACGTCATTTTTCGAAAATTAAATGTCGCTGTCTATTCTGAGCTGATGAAGTCACGAATTAGAACCGTCAGTCACGCTGCAGTTTCTCAACTGTCAAGCGCTAATTTCTGAGAATTTTTGATTTTCAGGTTTCCGGTTTTTTAAATTCGTGGGAAAGTGTTAAAAATAATTGATAAAGACAATATATTGTTTAATGTGTAACATGTTACAATCATCTCCATTTATATGGAAATTGGAAATAACTGTTTTTATTTTACTTTTAGTTTTCATGCCTCAAGTACCAATACACTTTTCTTAGGTTGATTCTCCTCTTCATCCACAATTAGAACTTTAATAGGTAATCAGACTTCCGAAACGGCCATTACAGACGTACCTAAGTACCTGGGTGCACACTTTACCTAAAAAAATACTGTACGCAGTCAAAAAAATTGGAGGGATAGATGTTTCGACAGTCGCTATCATGACTGAAAGTGGACGGTGCGGGCTCTAAATCCACATGGTGACTGAACTTTGACGAGACGGATGTGTGTGATTAAACATGTGGAGCAGAACTAACCAATGATTCGTTTTCAGAGCTCAAAAATACATATGAAACAACGTCTGGGTCTCATAACTTTTTTGGGTGGTATTATTGGTATAATTTGTTGATATAATTAATAAATATATAATTCATATACGACGGTTAACAACATCCAGAAATTTCAGGGAAACGGGGTACTAATATTCTTAATTCGGGTGTCGTGCTAGTTTTACCTTGTGACTTCTAAGACAGAAATTAGGTGATACAAGTTCGCAAGTCACAACCTTGGTCATTTGGGAATGAAAACTGCCAAAATAGAACACACCTCGGGTAAAGTTTTCGAGCGTCAAATTGGAAATATTAAACCAAACATACTTTAGTACAAAAGTGTTTCTTTAAATAGTTATAGAGCCCACAAAAATGAAAATTAAATATGTATTATTTTCTATTTTTCAGTCACCAAAATGGCGATTATGCTAAAGTTTAGTGCAGACGGATTTAACGAGAAACCGAAAAATACTAGCCCAAAAGTTTTGCCGATTTATCTCGGCAATTTCATCAATATTTTTGTTACTATTATCATTTTCGTTACTAAAAGGGGATTGTAAGAACCATCTATGATTTTTGCTTAAAAAGTAATCGTTTTTTCGTCTCGATAAAATGTATCGTTTTCAAGAAAAAACTGTAAGCTTCTTACATAAAATTCATCACAAACATACTATCACTTTTCTGTCAAATCTGAGTAAGTGCGTGACGATGACAACAGGTGGTTGACGACTGGAAACAAATATACCTCTTGTATAACATAAGATGAGCTGCCCTGAAAGACACAGAAGTACCTAAAACTCGCAAATCGTATGTTGTTACAAATGCAAGACCCGCTATAAAACAAGAAATAATAAGTGAATTGAAAAACAGATTAATAAAAAAATTATTTGAAATAATAAAGTTGAGGGTGCAAATGAATCATTGTGCACTTATAAAAAGAAAAAATTGCATCAGCTCGTAAAGTACAACAAATACTGTGTATACAAATTACTTGAAGAATGTGGCTTGGGTATTAAAATTGTGCTAAAATAAGTATCCTGGAATTTCACTGCACAGTTAAGTGTTAAGTCACAACAATAAAAATTTTAATGTGCTCCAATAAGAAACTATTTTCTGAAGAATAAAATTTTAATAAATGAGTTGTTCACAGGCAAAGGTCCATTAGAACTATTAACAACAAATAAGAATTAAACTCGTTAAATGAACGAAATTTATATTGAAAATAAGTTGAATACCAAAACATCGATGACATAACAGAACCTCATTATATTAATTAAAATGATTTTCGAAATATCTCAAATAATGGAGAATCAGTACTGATCATTCTCAAACATCAAGCATTGTTAAAACTGCAGAATAAGTCCTGGAGAGATTTATTGCTGGAGGAAAATTTTCCTTACTTTCTTTAGAACAGACTGGTTTTTTAGTATTTCAGTTGTTAAAGAAAAACAGATGAACTACAGATTTAAAATGAATATATGTCCTTTTTACTGACATGGCTTTTTAAAAAATCGGTAAAATTTTTTTCTTATATTGTAACCTTTGGCGAAGGCGAAACCTAGAGTGTAATAAATTGAAAACAGATGAGAACTAAATAAATATCAATGTCTGGTAACCACCTTCCAGATTGAGGTTCTCAATTAGTTTCTACATACGGTATGTCTTCAGAAGTTGGAATAAAAAGGAAAACCTTCTTATAAATAATATTTAGAAAAAAGTTATTCTTCATAAAAAAATTGCATGCTCTGCCACCTATAGTGAAGTTATAACATGCCACTTTTTCAGCTGTGTACGAGGTGTCAAAAAGTATGAACTTTGCTTACAACTGAAATACCCTTATTTATGATTATATCTAAAATTGTTATCAAACAATAATATTTAGAATTAAAAACTACTTCTAAATATGCTATACACCCTGTTGAGGAGGATCCAAAAGTGGGCTCATATTTTTCTCAATGTCATGGCTTATCGTGTTTTCCGAATATTTGTTCTTATAAAATGTATAGAAGGCGATGGTGTTAAAGAAAGGAAATATCGCTTTCGAAACCTGGTTAGAACTAAATGAAATTAATTTTCTGTTATCCAACTTTGAGGTGAAAGTTCTCAATTCGTCTCTAAATACAGTGGTCTTCATAAGTTGGGATCAACTGGAGAAATAACATTTAGAAATAAATTTATTCTTCAAAAAAAAAATATTTTCTGAAATCTGTACTAATCAGTACATTCCACTTTTTTAACGGTATACGAGGTTTGCCAAAACATTACTTTTGCTTAAATATCACAGCATCTCCCGTATTTAAGTGCGAGCTTCTGTTATGAGGCTTTCAATTCAGAATATCAAATCAAACTCATCAATAATAACTATTTATACTTGACAGGTCAACCCCAAAAATCATACAACTATTTCACCAGTCAGTGATGATTCATTATCTTGCCAGTTGGAACTCACACCCGATGAATTGTGAGCGACCAAAAATTAATAACCGATGAATTGTAAGTGCAGCAAAAAATGTAACAAAACTGTATAGAAAAAACTTGCTGTTTGGTTTTAATTTCAAATTTAAATTATATATCGATAATAGCACAGCACATAGTCCGTAATACCACAAATCGATAGTTTTGTGTCTATGCACTTAAAGTTATAAGATGTATATGCTCTAAGATTTGCTGTTAATAGTAAGTTAATTAAACAATTTTATTTTGTTTATGTTTTTAGTCACATAAAAATATATGCTCTAAAGTAGTTATTAATGTACATTGCACGCTACCTCCAGAAGTATGTGGTCTACGGTGCCATATTAAGGAATTTAACAAAGTCCAAAGTCAATTTTCATCCTGGTTGCATAAGCACTGGCGCCATTTAGTGGCAAAAGGTGATACAATACAACAGGATTAATTCATAAACACAACTTTTTGAACTTGTACATGTTAAGATTTCCCAGGTATTGTATTGCATACGGATCAAACTGAAGATATATCAATAGAACTACACAGCCACTCCTGTTCAGAAGTGCGAAACTGTATATGTACAGTTTGGCTAAAATTATATCTGTAAAATATCTCGGAATTATCAATATATATTGTTACGTAATTTACCCAAAGCCGACCCTGTTTCATTTCAGTACGACAAAAATTGCTTTGAGATAAAAAATGGTTCTCGAAAAGACTCGGCACCTGTATGAGTGGAGAATTCGACGCTGGTGTTATAAAGGAAGCAGGCCACGATCGCGAGTTCAATTGGTTGTAAGAAGAACTTATATGTAAAATTGTTATTGTGATATTTGAATCAGCTGTTGTATATTCGATGTAAATAAAAGTTTGTAGAAAGGTGAAAGTGAATATTAGTTTTATAATTTTAAATTAAACCCACCGACTTTACAACAAATTTAGAGATCAGAAGTAAAGTATTAAGTGCAGTTAAAATCGTAATTTGATTTATGGAAACCTGAAGAATGGAAAAAATGTACGAAACTACCATAAAAATAGTCAAGCAAGTTACGGAGGGTTACACGAAAAAATAGTCCAGATTCTAGAAAAATGTGACAAGAAGGAAAAACAACATCAAGAAGAAATGCAACAAAGGTTAGTAAAATCTTTGATGAAAAACGTAAAATAGAATTAGAAAATCTTGTCACTACAATGGAAGAAAAACAACAAAATCTAGTTTCCACGATGAAAAGTGAACAACAAAATCTAGTTTCCACGATGAAAAGAGAAAAACAAAATTTAATTGAGAGATTATTCTCTAAATTTGAAGAGAAACAAGAACAAACTGAATTAAAACGACAAAATGAATTTAAGATAACGGAAAAAAAACTGCAATTTGAACAGTTAATGCAAATAGTACCGCAAGTTAATGAAACAGTTAATGAAAGAATGCAAATAGTGGAATCAGACATAAAAGAAATAAACGACGACATTAAGATCCTAAAAAGTAATATGGAGACTCTTGAAATAAAAGTAGAAGACATCGATTCCATCCAGAGCCAGGTGAAATTTGAAATCAGTTCCATTAAAAACACGGTACAAAGTGAAGTAAGTGAAGTACAAGATAAAATTAGTGCAATCAAAAACAAGGTAGAAACAGAAATCAAAAAAATGCAACAGGACTTACAGCGAGGAAAATACCAGAACACCGTGAGTACCAAAGGTTCCGTTAGCAAACCACACACATTTGATGGCAACTCATCTTGGCCCACGTAAAAACGGCAATTTGAAGCCGTGGCTACAGCTAATGGATAGGATAACCAAGAAAAATCCACGTCTCTGGTAAATTCGTTAAGCGGTCCGGCCTTAGAACTCCTCCAAAGCATTCCAGTCGATGAACAAGGCAATTTCGACAAGATCATCGCCATCCTAGACAAACGCTACGACAGTCAATCCTTGAGCCAGGTATACCAAGTCCAACTGAGTGGAAAAAACGCAAAAATCCGGTGAAAGTCTCCAAGAATTCGAAGCAGAGATTAGACGGTTAGATCACTTGTCCTACCCGGACCTGCCTGAGGAAACGAAAGACCAGTTGGCCACACAGAGTTTCATAAACGCCATCAGAGTTGTGGAAGTACAAAGAAATTTAAGACTGAGTGGCGTCAAGAAGAGCAATGAAGCTCTACTTCGTGCTTTGGGAGTAGAAGCCCTCATGAATATGTCCAAGCCGAGATCCGAGCAGTTTACTTCAACCAGGAAGAGTCAGAGTCACCATTTCAGGCGCTGCTGGCTGGTCTGCATAAAATATTAGAACGGTCACAACGAACTAGTACTAGAGGGGCATGTTACCGCTGCGGACGGACAGGACACTTCCAACGTGATTGTCGAGTGAGGCCACCTGAACGATTACCGACCAGGGGTAACCAACAGAACAGCTACATGTCCAGGGACCATCAGCCAGTCAGCATAAGGGGGCGAATGCTGACTGACCCTCCACCAGCTCCCAAAACGTCCGAGGATTTTGCCAAGATAGCGGCATCCTAGTCATCAGAGGCACCATCAATGGGCGAGCAGTTACCATCACCATCGATACCGGCGCCGCTGTGTCCATTGCCAAGTCCAGGGTTTTGAGAGCATCAGAAATTCGGCCAGTTACCAATAACATCCAGCTCAGAACAGTCACCGGCGAGTCCATGTCAATACAGGGTGAGGCAGATATCGTGCTACAGATAGGGGACAACATGATCCGGCATAGGGTCCTGGTAGCGAATATTGAGGACGATTTTATACTGGGAATGGACCTAATTAGCCCGCATGGATTTATGTTCGACCCGAGATATGATGTTCTTCGGTTCCTGAATGAGGAATTTGTATTGACACGGCCCGTCAACACATCATTCACGCCCATAAAAATTGTGGCAAAGTCTTCAGCTAGAGTTCCTGGTCGAACTGAACAGATTATTCATGGGCAGCTAGACAGCAATCCTGGGAGCTGCGTTGGAATGGTGGAGCCCGTACACTCAGCTCATGACTACTTACTTGGACGGGTTATAGTTAAAACCGGACGAGATATACCAATCAGAGTCCTGAATTTGTCCAACAACGACATCAGAATTGCCACTGTTCACGAGATCGCTTGTTTCGAGCCAGTAGAGACCATCATCAATTGCGAAGAAGAGTACCAGACGTCGGTGAAGGAGACAGAGCCCAGTAAAGAGTTCTTACAACAGTTAGCTGACCATTTGACACACCTGACACCAGAGAACCAGAAGAGAGCCAAGCAATTTATTACAAAGCACTGGCAAATTTTTAACAGTTAAGATGGAACCACCGGTCGCAGCAACATCATCCAGCACAGAATAGATACCGGAAAGTCTCAACCCTTCAGAATACCACCTAGACGACTACCATTGGGGCAACAATAGGCAGTCGAGGAAAACATCAAGTCCATGTTACAAAATGGAGTTATTGAGCCATCGATCATCCCATTTTGCGTGGATTACAGAAAGCTGAATGATGTCACGAAGAAAGACAGCTATCCACTACCCCAAATCGATGACACTTTGACCACACTAGCAGGCTCCCGTTGGTTCTCCACGCTAGTCCTAAAAATTGGATATTGGCAGGTTGGTCTACACGCAAACGTCAGAGAGAAGACAGCGTTCTCCACCAGTAAAGGGCTGTTTCAGTTCAAGGTCATGCCCTTTAGGTTATGTAATGAACCCGCTACATTTGAGAGGCTAATGGAGTATGTACTGAGCGGGTTAACATGGAGGACGTGCTTAGAATACCTCGACGACATTCTTTTCATGGGTCAATGGGTCAGACATTCGACGACCATCTGAAGAACCTGAGCGAAGTATTCTCCAGAATTAATAACGCCAACCTGAGACTCAACCCGAAGAAGTGTTCTTTGTTCCAAAAAGAAGTAGAGTTTTTGGGCCACGTCGTTTCCGAATCAGGAATCGGCACCAAAGGGGACAATATAGAAGCGATCCGTGATTGGTCAGTCCCGAGGCACAAGCATGAACTCCGAAGCTTCTTGGGCCTCTGTTCATACTACCGGCGTTTTGTTGAGGGATTTGCCACCATTGCCGCCCCTCTACATCGGCAGACCACAGAAAAGGAGACCTGCCGTTGGAATCAGGATTGCGAAACATCTTTCAGACAACTGAAGGCAGCACTATGTTCCAGCCCAATCCTAGCCTCTACTACACAGTCCGGCAAGTTCATCTTAGACACCGACGCCAACAACACCGGTTTGGGGGCCGTCCTATCCCAGGTGCAAGATGGTGAAGAGAGGGGCCGTGGATTCTCGAAACCAGAAATAAATTATTCCGTCACCAGAAAAGAAGTTCTTGCAATAATACGGGCTCTAGACCATTTCCACAAATACCTCTATGGTCGTCATTTCTTAATCCGAACAGATCATGCCGCACTCAAATTGGCTAGATGGATGGAGAAATTACAGCAATACGAATTTAAGGTGGAACACCGTGCCGGCCGTTTGCACAATAATGCCGATGCCCTATCCAGAAGACCCTGTAGAGCGGAATGCAGACATTGTCTGAAGACGGAACAGAGAGAGGGTATCTCCATCAGGCAGATCCGAGTGCAGGCCAATGAAGACTGAACAACGGAACAGTGCATCCAGGATCAAATAGCTGATCCAGACATCGAACCAATCTTGTCCCTCAAAACGAAAGGGGTACCCAGGCCACGATGGGACGAGGTAGCTAGATACTTCCGCGTGCTGAAACGTTATGGGCTCAATGGGAATCTCTAAGAGTAGACAATGGAATGCTCAGGCGGGTTTGGGAAAGCGCTGACGGACGAGAAACCAAGTCCCAACTGGTAGTTCCGAAGAAAAAGGTACCAACCATCCTGACCGAAGTACATGATGGAATTACCGGAGGCCACCTGGGCATGAATAAAATCATTGACCAAGTTCGCCAGCGGTACTACTAGGTGAATTACTTCGAAGACGTCAGAGCTTGGTGCCGCAAATGTGCCACCTGTGCAGCCAATAAGGGCCCGAAGACCCGGACCAAGGGCAGAATGCAGCAGTACAATGTGAGGGTCCCATTTGAGAGAATTGCCATCGATGTCGCCGGTCCGTTTCCCGAGTCTGAGAGGGGGAACAAATACATTCTGGTCGCAATGACTACTTTAGCAAATGGCCTGAGGCATATGCGATACCTAACCAAGAGGCAACCACGGTAACGACGGGGCTTGTAGAACAAGTATTTAGCAGGTTTGGCGTCCCGATGGAACTACATTCAGACCAGGGGCGTAACTTCGAATCGAATGTATTCCAGAAGGTTTGCCCGATGTTAGGGATAAGGAAAACGAGAACAACACCATTCCACCAGACGGAATGGTGGAAGGATTCCACAGGACCTTGGAGCAACACCTGTCCAAGGTCGTCAGCAATAGCAGCGTGATTGGGATGAACATATTCCCCTATTCCTGTTGGCATATCGCTCTGCCGTACATAATAGTACAGGCCTGACCCCAGCCAGGGTCCTTTTCGGAAAGTAGCTGCGATTACCCTGCGATTTGGCATTTGGCTCCCCCAAGAACCTTCCCAAGACATCGAGGATTATGCCGACCAGCTCCGATATAACATGCTGGCAATACACGAATTAGCCCGAACGCAGATGTTGGCCACCAGTGATCGGATGAAGACGCGATACGACCTCAAGGCCAATTCAGTCGGGTTCCAGGAGAGAGACAAAGTCTGGCTGTACAACCCCCAACGGAGCAAGGGTAAATCCCCAAATCTTACTCCCGCCTGGGATGGTCCATACGAGGTGGTCAAGAGTCGAAACCCCAGGGCTAATTTGAAAGTGGTCCTTTTAGATCGACTTGCTCCCTACCATGGAGGGGATCTTTCTGATCGGGATGATCAGAATGAAAGAGGGGGCAGTGTTACGAAATTTACCCAAAGCCGACCCTGTTTCATTTCAGTACGACAACAATCGCTTTGAGATAAAAAATGATTCTCGATTTTACTGGAGAATTCGAAGCTGGTGTTATAAAGGAAGCAGGCCACGATCGCGAGTTCAGTTGGTTGTACGAAGAGCTTATATGTAAAATTGTTATTGTGATATTTGAATCAGCTGTTCTATATTCGATGTAAATAAAATCTCTAGAAAGGTGAAAGTGAATATTAGTTTTATAATTTTAAATTGAACCCACGGACTTTACAACAATATAAATAGGCAAAGACAAAACGGTTAGGTACCATTTTCTCCTCTGTCTCTTAACAGAGTTTCTTTATTTTTGTTTTTATAATAAAAAAAACATTATTTACGTCCATTCTGCCAAGGCCAAACAAATAATACTGACAGTGCCGCCTGACGGTCAAAACTCAAAACATTGAGTAATTATATATAAGCGAGCGATAGATGGTGTTGTCTTCTTAGAGCGTGTACTTCTGGAGGTAGCATGCAATACACAAATGTCGTACCCAGAGTAAAAAGAGAGGGCAATAGAGAGAGCAAGAGGCTCTCACTCGATTGGGAGATGCAGTTAATGATCTTCATACTGCACATAGCTTTTTGGTTGCAGCTCCTAATCGAGTGAAATAGTAGCCTTTTGGCCTCTCATTCTAGCTTTGGCACGATATTTGTGCATTGCTGGCTATCGCCAGGAAGTACAAGTTCAGTGATTAGATTGGTTGACAGTGACAGGCTAACAGTCTTTCAGACCATCATGCGAAGACTATCTTGGATAGTTCAGCATAAGCGTTGTTATTATTTAGGGGTAAAATAGTCAATTTAGTAGATCAGTATTGATTTTTTTGACGCGCTGCAGTAACTTTCATATTAAATATTCTGTTTTTAATGTGAATGTCATTCTTTCATTAATATATTATTATTACAGTCTTCCCGAAGGTGTTGTGTAAAAAATTGTCAGCGGAAAATAGAGAATTTATTACATATAGAAGTTCTCATAGGGCTGTTAGTCATCTTTTTTCTTTAATATTTATGAACACGATTGAAATCGCAAATGACGAAAACTTTTAAGTTGCAAAGAACAATTCTTCAAATTATTATATCGAGCATTTTGCCAGGAGCGGTTCCAGCTAAAAATTTGGGGGTCATTCATTTGTCAAAAATAGTTAGAATACCGATATTTGATTATATTTTTATTTCAACAGATTTGTCAATATGAGTGAACAATTTTGGTCATTACATCTACTTCTTTGATTTCTCTTATAAAAATATACTTTTTACAATTTCATTAAATAGGGTCGAATTTCGACCATAGGGTGACCACTAGTAATTAATTAATATCTGAAAAGTACTTAATAAATACTTTATTTATCAAAAAGGATATGAATGCGAATACATAAATTGTAAAATTTGAGAGATATACTAACCAAAAAGCTGTTAATCACACTTTATTATCCATTTGCTTAATTTGGTTCTGAATAACGGCATGGGAAGGAGATAATGAAACAAATCGCTTACTAATAGCGCTAAATTTGCTTATACAAGATATTAAAAAAAATTGGATAAATTCAACCGATTTGCTTTTCGAAGAGAGAATCATTAAAAACTTCTATGCAAATTAGTGTCTACTTAACTTCTTTCGCTATTAGGATAAAACACCATAGATCCACCCTGGAACTAGACCAGCAATAAAGTTAATCATTATACTGAATTAATGAAGTTAAAAATAATAACAAATAATATGGTCAAGTGCGAGTTGGACTCGCATACTAAGGTTCCGTACCACCTTCAAAATTCGCTTGATTTTTGTAAGAATACATATGTATTTAGTTTTCAAATTTGGCCCCCAAAAATTAACATTAGAGTTTTATTTTACTAATAAACGTTCAGGGAAGCCTTTTATAATCTACTGTCTGAATTTGGAGGCTCTATAAATTGGAAGATAAAGGCCAAAATAGGTCAAGTTTTAAATTATAAATTATTAAATCTGTTATTCAAATTATTAAAAAATACAAATAAAATATATTTATGAAAATTTAAATAGTGTAGTTTCTAAAATGGAAATTAAGTCGATGTTTAATATATTTGCTAATATCTTTTAAACAAATGAATTAAAAAAATATGATATATTTGTAATTAACATAATGAGCCTTTTATTTGATATATTACATGATACGTTTGAAAATTGAATTTTTATTTTCCATTTAATTGTATAATTTGTCCCTAAAATTACTATGGAGGTTTTTCAATAATTTCTGTTATACATTTACAGTACCCCTAATTATTTTCAAAATTTTAGATTGTATGTTTTCGGAAATAAAGCTTGAAATTAGAATTTTTTATATCTTTATGTTAATATCTTGTAAACAATTAATTTTAAATTAAATTTTTTTATTTTCCATTTAATTTTATAATTTGCCCCCCAAAATGAATATTAGGGGGTTCTACTTATTTTTCCAATAAAGTTCAGGTGAGGCGCTATACCTCTATTTTTTTCAAAATTTTACAATTTATGGTTTCGGTGATAAGGGGGGGGAATAGGTAAATTTTTTTATATTTTTGTTAATATCTTTTAATTAATTTATTTTAAAAATATGAAAAAAATATATTTGTTTTCGTCATAATGAGCCCTTTCATTTGATATATAACATGATGGGTTAGAAATAATTTTAATTTTATATTTTTCATTTAATTCTATAATTTGCCCCCCAAAATAAATATTAGAGGTTTCTCCTTAATTTTCCAGTAAAGTTCAGGTGAGGGGCTATAGCTCAATTTTTTTTCAAAATTTTCCAGAATATGGTTTCGGAGATAGTGGGGGGGAATGGGTAAATTTTTTTTTATTTTTGTTAATATCTTTTAATTTATTTATTTTAAAAATATGAAAAAAATATGTTTGTTTTTGTCGTAATGGGCCCTTCTATCCGATATGATGGGTTAGAAACAATTTTATTTTTATATTTTCCATTTAATTCTGTAATTTGCCCCCCAAAAATTAAAAGTACAGGTTTCTCCTTATTTTTCCAGTAAACTTCAGCTCAGAACCTATAAAACTATTTTTTTTCAAAACGTTTTATAGTTTCGGTGATAAGGGGGGGAATGGGTAAATTTTGGTATATTTTCTTCAATATCTTTTTAATTAATTTTTTTTAAATATGAAAAAAATATATTTGTGTTCCTTAGAATGAGACCTTTCATTTGATATATTACATGATGAGTTTGAATTTTTTTTATTTTTGAATTTTTATTTAATTCTATAATTTGCCCCCCAAAATTGATGTTAATGGTTTCTCCTTATTTTTCCTGTAAGATTCGGGCAACGTTCTAAATTTTCTATTTTCAGTTCAGTTCAGTAGTTTCGGAGATCAGAGGGGGGAACGGTCGATTTTTTTAGTTTCCCCCCCCCCAGAAGTACCCCTAAAATCAAAATTTCTTCTTTGTGCTCCTAATCTGGTCACCAAACTATACCTTCATACCAAATTTTAACTTCGTTCGTACAGTAGTTTAGGAGAAAATTGTTGTGATGTGACAGAGGCAGAAATCCTGAGTGATATTATAAGGGTATCCGTATACTGTATACACGGAACCCAAAAAAGGTATCCAGAAATGCTTTATATATATATTTCAGTTATTCATGAATATTCTCGAGATTTGAAACTTTATTGTCATCAATTTTCCCGACGGAGAAAAATAAATTATTTAAAACTTTCTTAATGTAAAGCAAATATAAGATGCAACTTTGTGTAATCTAGGAAAGGATTGCGATTTCAATACAAGTATTAATTTACTTAGAGTAGTTGCACATCATCGAACTAGTAATAAACAAAATAAAATAATTACCAAAAAATACTCTGTATTTATAAATTAGATAAATTTACCAATATAATTTTAAATACTTTGATTTTATTATTATTAAATGCCTACAACTAACATATGTAGAACAAAATTCACAGCTTAGTTAAATAATGTACTTTATAAAAATATATATGGTACCTACTAGCTTCATAGTGTTATGAATTTAATAGCTCATCTTGTCCGCATTATCGCTTTATAGAGCTATTGCTGAATTTTTTTAAAATTAGATTTCAAAAACTGAAATTTTTCATAATCTAATAAAAAAGCTATCACCAAGTAATAATATTAACATCAAATAAAAAACACTGTCTCTGTAACAGTATATTTTTTCCATATTCCTTTTTGCCGTTTTCATTTTCTCTTAAAAAGGTGATTTGCAGTTAACCAACCGATGGTGACATTTGAGTCGCATTCCAGATTTCAAGCCATTTGACAACACATCAGAGTGACAATACGTTGAGGGTGCCATTGTTTAATTAAAGGCCAGGACGAAGAGTAGATGCGAATGGTAAACTAGGGGATAGAAGGAAAATCTGTACAAGACAACAACTTCGCCAATGAATTTTCTCTTTCCAGTAATGGCAAAGGTAATTTCTAGTAAAATTCGATGGCGCATATTCTAAAGTAACCGCTTTCTTGTTGCATATACAAGT
The DNA here is from genome assembly GCA_034190945.1 of Octodonta nipae. Classification (NCBI taxonomy): domain Eukaryota; kingdom Metazoa; phylum Arthropoda; class Insecta; order Coleoptera; family Chrysomelidae; genus Octodonta; species Octodonta nipae. The sequence continues at coordinate 83,194,336 of CM067221.1, read as the reverse complement.
GAACTTTGTTATATATATATATATATATATATATATATATATATATATATATATATATTCTCTTTGCTAAAGATTCATGTTAATAAATGCATTGTGACACTATTTCTGGTAGAGAAGCAGTAATTTGCAATAATTTAAAGTAAGTCACAGCAATGAGAGTATTATAGTATTCTGATCTATCTAATGATATCTAATATTCCATGAAAATGCGGAACATAATGGCACATAAACATAGTAGTAGATAGGGTTCACACTTCATAAAACGTTAGCACGTTGTATATAAAAATCTATTAATTCAAGCAAATTGTCCAATACATTAATTGTTACCTACCATTCTAAACTTTTATATAGATTAGGTATACACATTAAGTTTTATGCTCCCACCAACTATCAAAACACCACATAAAAATCTCATGATTTCAGTAGTAGTTCTCATTTCGTTATATATTGACGATTTCTCGTCATAAAATACTGAATAATGGCTGGTATTATTAAGCGTTTCAAGTCAAAATTTGATAATATTATGGATACTACAAAAGGACATAGTGTTTCTCTGACGAAAGAAAGATATAATGATTTGTTACTAAAAGTGAATGATAGTACAAACAAAAGTGGTTACAAGAAACTGGAAGATTATCAAAGACTAAAAGGTAATGAAAGATGTTTTTACCATACTTCATGAGGTACACTTATCAATAAGCCATGGTTGTAGAAACAGGAAATTTCGGCCAGGCTAAATAATTGTATGTGAGATAAACTAACCATTTATTGACTTATTAATTATAAAATGGAAAATATTGTAACCGGTTAATTTGATAGATTTAACATATTTACCTAATTTTGTTGTAATTATGCATAAATACCGGTTATTATATATTCACCAATTTATTATTTTTACCGTAACACATATGTATCTTGTCATCATCATAAACATATGCAGCTATATTAAACTAATTTTTCGGAGTGTACCCTCCCTGAAGAATTGAAAGGTTGGGAAGGAACTTAAAGAGCTGTGGAACTAGAGAAGTTAAGGTATTGAGAAGAAACGAAGCAGAAAACCTTAAGATCTGCGAGAAGGACTTAAGAGCTTCATTGAAGAGAACTGAAAATTGGTGGACATGGCTTCAGCAAATAAATGACAAAAAATTACAAAACATATGTTCTTCTAAAATATCAAATTTACTCACTAGTTTTATGAATAGAGTTACTAGTAAATTTTACGATTTAGATAGATTATTTTCAATGGACAGACGTCTTCTCAAAGATAACCCAGACATTCTTATTATGCAATCAGACAAACGTAATGTAACAACAGCTATATATAAAATACTTATTTGAAACTTTCTTGCGAGTTACTTAGTGATGGTCACTATTACCAAACACTAAAAAGGGATCCTACGTCCACTATTTAACAAACGGTATTGCTGCACTTTTGTTAGATGTCCCTACAAGGGCATACAATAAAGACAATGAGTTCTATGTTAAAGACTCTTTTACCTTTTCCAATATCTATAATAATTATTCGTTACCTTAAAATTATGTATTAGTTAGTGTTGATGTTAAATTACTCTTCACAAACATTCCTTTAAATTTGGTAGAACTTATCATACACAGAAATTAGGTTTCAATTTCCCCTCACACAAATATTAGTAAAAATAACTTCCTTGTTTTATAAGCAGGTTTTTGTTTCACCATTGGTTTCTAAGCTGTCTCCAATTATTGATCAGTACGTTATGGACGATCTAGTCACTGAATGTATACCTAAACTTAGTTTTAACATTCGATTTAAAACAATACGTAGATGACATTGTTTGTAGTGTTCCTGTTGGTAGCAAAGATGAGCTTTTAAACATTTTTAACACTTATAATATATTTTTGCATTTCACTATTGAAGAAGAAGATGATTCATATAGTATTCCCTTTTTGGACACACCAACATTTAGTGACTGAAAAAATTCTGAAATTAGATTGGTATAGGAAACGTAGCAGTTCAGGAAGATATATGAATTTTCACTCTAATCACCCACGAGAAATGAAAATAAACTTGGTTAGTTGCATGAAAAATAGAGCTCTTATAATTTGCCATCCATCGTTCACAGTATTGTTAATATTATTCCTAAACAATTCTTATCCTTACCAATTACTTAACAAAATATTATTAAATACCCCATATTTGTTGAGACATAGTTGTGAACAGCGAAATAATATGAACACTTTTGGTGTCAACAAGTCAGAGTAACTTTCATGTAAAGCAACTTCTAACGAAAATTACTGCTCTGCCTCTATACCACATATAAAAAAGGTATTAAAAATTTTTAAAAACGAACCTAGTATAAAATTTGCTCACAAATTTATAAAACCAGTTAATATTTATTTAGCAGACCAAAAGATAAAATTCGGAATGATTTTAAATCTAACGTTATATATAAAATCCACTGTAGCAACTGCTGTGCTTCCTATATTGGTCACACGTCAACAAACTTGAAACACCGAATGAACTGACACAAGAGTGCTATAAAATTGAAAAAAGAAAGTTGTGCTTTAGCCACCCACTGTTTAGAACATAACCATTTTCTTCTTTTGAAAATCCGCAAGTTCTGACCACTGAACTCAGATTGATTAAATGGTAAAATTTTTGCTACCCAATAAAATTTTGTTTCCTAACCAATTATTAAATTCATCAATAAGTTACAAATATTAACAATAGTTTACCCGTACTTTATAAAAAAAAGTACATAACATGTCTTCAAATCAAATATGCCAACGTGACAATTTTGTTAGTTGAATTGCCAAAATTTTAAAAATATTCTAAAGTTTTAAAGATGTATACATTTTTTTGCTTATACAACTAACGTAAGTGCTTAGTTTTTTACTACTTTTAAATTATTAATATTTTGTGTTGTTTGTAGTATATTGACTGACGATGAAATAAAATAATTTCGACAGCTCTCAATCAAAATAAGTTAAAAGAGCATTTCTTATTTGTAACCCAAGAAGTTTGGCTGCGTCCCGATTTTTTTTTGTAAAATTTGATAGTTATCAGCCCTTATAGTACAAAGTGTGATATATGGAACTGTTTTTGCAATCGAATCTCCTTGAAAAAATCAAGCCAAGGAAATAGATATTTGTCCGTTACCAACCCACACTGAGGCAGCGTTGTAAGGTATGCCTCATATCCCCTGTAAAAGTTATTCAATTCCGTAATCTCTAGCCTTGAGTTTCTGTTAAGAACTGCCAGAAATATGTTCTTGTTCTCATTCCTTCGAGACAGTTCCTCAATTCTATAGTCCCACATTTCATCTACTTCTTCTTCTTCCATTCCACAGCTTTACAGGTTCCTCTGCAATTTTTCAGGGAGGCTACGCCATAAAATATTGATTGAGTATAGCTGAATCTGATGATAATGATGGTGATATAAATCATTATTTATTTTCTACTTTAAAATTAGTAGGCAATGAGTAGATTTGCTTATATGTGTTTTATGTATATATGTTTTTAATATTTATTTAATTTTCAAATTTGACCCCAACCCTAAGATTAGGATTTTCGCTTTATTTTATCAGTAAGCTTTGAGTGAGGACCTATATTTCGTTTTAGGCTCAGTTGTTTCTGCGATAAAGGGGAAATTGGTCAAATTTTAATTATTAAAATATTAAATCTTTTCAAAAGTTTATGTTAAAGATAATTTTTTTTTCAAAACTACTATTTCTTTTCGATGATCGCAAAATTGTGCTTAAAGTCTTGTCTAGAAAATTAAACGGAAATAAACGATCAGTTTATTTTTTCAATAATAGGTTGAATATGATTACTGGTTTCACAGATTATATTGAAACTTAATAGAGTTTTTGTTACTATATTGTGCTGTAAAAGTTACGCATAACATTAGTCGTTTTGTCGATATTTCTAATTTAGCGTTTGAATCTCCAGAAAAGCATATGTTTTCAGATTTGCTTTGAACGGCAGTACAAACTGTTACATAATTTATTACAGCCCTCACTGATTCTAGCAACTTTTGCTAAACCAAAACCTCATTTTACCAAACTCGTTGTTTATTTACATATTATTTATTTGTCAATATCACAATAAGCTGTGGCAGATTAGTTAAATTTTGTTAATAAAACTTGGTTTTATTTCTGAGTAAAGTCAATGCAATTTGAAAACTTTCTTTCGATTAAAAACTGGTTTCACAATTTACATAGTTATTTTGTTATTCAACTTTTTGACGCAATTAGAATGACTCTCGGAACTTTTTTCAAATTGGTGATTATCAGAATATTCCAAATTCCGAACTCCTATTTCTACGATGGTAAACTTTTTAATTTATTTTGAATAGAAAAATCCAATGTAGATGTGCAACCAGCTTCACTCTAGCACTTCGAAAGTCATTGCTAATTATGAAGTTCTTCGATTGAGTGCGGAACTTCATAAACTTATGCTCTTTTTTCCGATATTATCAGCGAAGTCTGCATCGGGAATCCGAGAAAGCTTTTAAAAGTATTTTCTTTCGGATAAAGATAACAATAACCGAAGAGGATCGTAACTATGGCTGAGATGGAATATCAATTACCGGAACCGTTAATGAATTGCTTGAACTGAAGGTTTGGTTTATCCTGTCAGCTAAACATTATTGTCAGTTCTATTGTTCTTGGCTCCGAATAGAATGTCGTCTCTTGGAAATCATAATAACTTTTTTGAAACAATCGCATTTAGGGTTGGTATAATATCGCATCGCTTTGGTGTAAATGTATTATAAAAATAGTTGTTTTAGATATATTTATATATATATATATATATATATATATATATATATATTTATATACATATTTTGTTCTGTTTGGACAATAATACTATAATTTATGAAGGTTCAATCTGTAAGGCAAATCTTACTTGACTGTTGTCTTCTGTTATATTTTTTTTATATTAGGAGTTATATGTGCTTGTTTGTTCTTCTGTCCTTGCCTTTATACTTAAAGGTTTTACCTATTGCGTAACTATTTTTTTCTTATCTTCTTCTATACTATTATAAAATTGTGGTTGTCTGTTTCTTTGTTTGTTTGATTGTTTGTTCATGTATCACGTAAGAACTCCTGAACTGATCTTGCTAAATCATTTTTTGGTGTTGTTGCATGTTTGACTCATAATCTGGTAAACACTTTATTTACTCCAGTCAATGAAGGCAAAGAACGGTAATACTTGGTAATTTGTCCAAGCAGCACCGATTTTCCTATAAATTTGGATTAGTTTCTACTTACCCTATACTTCAAAGTTGACCCTGTGCCGGGGTTTGCTTTTTTTCCTGGGGTGGGAGGGTTGGGGGAGGATGCTACCCCTTTTCGTGGGTGAAAAATATATTATATGAAAAATATCAATCTTTTCGAGTTAATCGCAAAGATTTTTCAACTAAAAGAAACATGTTTTCATAAGGGATTTTGTAAATACCTTTAAAAACTTGCACTTTAAGAAAAAAATTATTTGGATCTAAAATGTAGCTTATAAAAAAGCAAAATAAATACATTTATAAAAACAAAAACCGACTTCCTAAGAAAATTAACTAATAAGCATGAAATAATTTTTGCTGCAACAATTAAATACTTTTTATGAAGTCGGTGCCAAGCTAAAGTGAAACTATTTTGTGAAGTATATTGATAGTTTGTTGTACTTCGCTGTTCAAATCGGCACCGACTTCAGAAAAAGTATTTAAATGTTGCAGTAAAAATTATTTCATTCTTTTTAGTTAATTTTCTTTTGAAGTCGGTTTTTGTTTTTTTTTTAAATGTATTTATTTAACAATTGTTAGTGACGCAATGGCTTAATTGGATGCAGTTTTCACATCTAATTAACTTTTTCGATGTTGCCTAACATAAGTTATTTTACTTTGACTTATTAGCTTCAACAACCTCGTTTACTGTTGAATAGGATAACTCGTTTTGTAGATATATGTATATGTATTAAGAAAATTCATCATTCTTTACGTCTGTTAATTATAGTGACATTCATTTAGTATTATCCGGTCCGCGAAATCTTATAATAAATCGTTATACAGTTTTAACTAATATAACATAATATAACTTAGTCTGAAGTTGGTACACAATGTAACTCGAAGTTTCCTTGGACTTCTATCGTCTTGAAGTGGTTAATCTCACAACGTTTCGGTAGCTGTGTATCTGCTATCGTCATTAGATTATCCGTCGTATTTATACCCTTAACCGGTCATGGGTCGCCGGTTATGATCATTTGGTCTTATCCGATCCAATCAGCGTCGTCGAGTTGGACAAACCACCAAGGCAGGAAGCACACCACGGTAGCAATTCTACTTTACCGTATGCTAGAGGCTTGTCGGAGAAACTTAGAAGAATTGCACACAGCTATGGAATCAGAATGATCTTCAAAAACACCTTGAGGAGCATGATAACAATAACGAGGCCCGACGCACCAGCAATACCAAATAACTGTATATACAGCATACCTTATGAATGTGGCACCCTTTACATTGGAGAGACAAAGCGACCGCTGGACACCAGGGTTAAGGAACACCGCACAGCTACTAAAAGGGCGGAGTTGACAAAGTCTGGGCTAGCTAATCACTCATGGACCGAACACCATAATATCAACTGGGACCAGGCCAGAGCAATTCACAAAGAAGAGCACTGGTACAAAAGAAAATTCATAGAAAGCGTCCAAATAAAAAATATTTGGCGAGCTCTTCTTCGGCCTCTGCTGCTACGCATCACCGGCAACGAACCGCCAGGTACAGACGACGCTTATTGGATATATAATTTATATTGTCTTGCGTACAAAGGAATGACACCTTGAAGAGAGTATTCAATATCTCTGACAGGTGAAGTAACCTGAAAATTGTATCGTGCCATTCTGTCCCAGGATTTAACGGAGAACAGCAATTACACGGACGGCTCCAGATTCGGAACCTCTGTGTGCTGATTCTCTCGAGGATCCTAGATGTCGGTCTTACATCTCGAGTCTTCAAATTTAACGAAATGTAGCAAATGCATAAAGAAGTGCTCGAGAGGACATTCAATTGTGGGAAGCGCAACTGATGAAGGTTCCCTGACCAGAAACAATATATGTTATATATAATATATAATGTATATTGTCTTGCGTACAAAGGAATGATACCTCGAAGAGAGTATTCAATAACTCTGACAGGTGAAGTAACTTGAAAATTTTATGGTGACATTCTGTCCTACGAGTTAAGGGAGAACAGCAATTACACGGAACGGCTCCAGATTCGGAACCTCTGTGTGCTGATTCTCTCGTGAATCCTAGATGTCGGTCTTACATCTCGCGTCTCCAAATTTAACGAAATGTAGCAAATACATAAAGAAGTGTTCGGGAGAACATTCAATTGTGGGAAGCGCAACTGACGAAGGTTCCCTGACCAAAAACAATATATGTTATATATAATATATAATGTATATTGTCTTGCGTACAAAGGAATGACACCTCGAAGACAGTATACAAGCTATGTTATTGAAAAATAATCTCGGACCACTTGGGGATCCCCCCGAACTAATCCAGTTTCTTTTTAATTCGTTATACTGTTTAAGAATGTCGGTAAAAAAGTTTTTCCCGATTTTCTAAGACACGGTACAAGTTATGTTTTTTAAAAAAAATGTGGGACCACTTCAGGATATCCCGGAACTAATCCAATTTCTTTTCAACTTGTCCCATGTTCCGAATAAAAATTGTCCATATTTGTAATACCAAGACATAGAGTATAAGAGAGTATGTATAAAATACTTTTTGCAAATTTCAATTTTAATAAGAGATAAAACAGAAATCGCCATTAAGAAAAGTGACTCCTGGAAGAAAATAAATAAATTAGTGAGTGATATGTGGGGTCCTAGGGGCGTACAAAATAATAAAATCCATAAAAAATTCCTATTAGATGTAAATCACCAAGAGCCTAAAGATCAAGTAATATTTCAGCCGACCTCATTAAAGCTGTCTCGGATAAATTATTTAAAAGCTCCAATCCTTAAGTGAAATATGTCTCAATCCATAAGAGCTATAGGGTGGCCAAATGTAGGATCCAGATAATTACAGTCCAATAGCCGTTGTTCATCAAAGTTGTCGGCTATATAGCAGAATCAAATGGAATCTAAATGAAAGTCAGACAGTGGAACAAGAACGAAATGAAGAGTCAGCTTTTGGGTAGTAAACCGTCTTTATGAGTATAACGACAACTTAGCTGTTGAGAAATACAAGTAGCATGTTAGGGTAATAAACTTTTTGTTTAAAGACCTGTAACATACTAAATTTACCAAACTTTTCCAGTATGCCAAAAATGTTTTGATTTATTGTACTGATTGTGGCCGTTCTATCAATTTGTGTGGATGCGCGAGCTATTTTGATGGTCAGAAATATTCCTTACTAAGTAACGAATACTCGCTAGGACTTGAAGTACCGAATCGTTAGTTTTACATTGGTATCGTTATTTGAACACTATTCACTAGCCTTTCTTACTTTAAAGATTTCATGAACCATTGAGGTCCATAAAAGAATATTATAGTATAAGAGATAATTTCGAAAACAGCTCTATTTGGGATTGAATGAATTTTTGATGGCAGATTCTGTATGGAGTTTGATGTAGATAATATGAAAATCGAGTGCTACAACGTCTCCAATAACTGGTAGTATTATTGTGTCAATATATGGAAAAAAATGTCTATAAAAAATATAATGCAATTAAATTTTGGCAGGCACGAACTTTGTTATGTGAAGTAGAAATTAGAAACAACAATACTTATGCATGTTGGTAAAGTCAGTGCCAGCAGAACGAGTTTTGTCAAAATCAGGTAAATATTGTCGGAAAAACGTGCCTCATGAAAATACAAACGGATGAAGAAAATATATCTAAATGTTAATGGCATTTTTGGGCATAAAATAAAATGCGGGAATTTTCATTGTGATGAGTAGTTTAGGACAAGTGTCAAATTAGTATAAGAATATAATAATTTATCTATTTCTTTATTGAAAATGGTATCAATGTATATAATATTTTCTACTTACTAAGGAGACTTATATATAAAATAAAAATATGTGTTTAGTTGCATTGTATATTCATTTTTCTCTTTATTTATTTTACAGGGTGTTATGTAGAACGTTCGCCAAACATGGAGGGCAGATGGATGGGCCCACGTGCTATATTATATAGCCCATATAAAGTCTAGATATTTTACGGTTTTTGTTTTTTTTTATTTATTTTTTTTCTTATTTCTCAGATTTTTACATTTAAACTGTTGTAACTTTTTTATTTTTTACTGTATCTTCACCAAATAACTTAAATGTAATCTATGATGTCTGTTTGCTCATCTGCATTCGATATTTGACACAAATGATTGGTTGAAAAAAATTTATGAGTCCACAAATGGAGAAGTTCCATAGAAAAGTAATTAAGTTAAACACTTTATCACGTGATAAGAAACACATGGAGAACTTCGAATGCTTACAAAAACTTCTCTGCTTCAACATCTTTCCAACGATATATCACATGTATTGCAAAGTGATGAGTATCATAATAAAATTTGAGTTTGCAACTTACAAGGTGAGAAATACAAAAACAGTTATTCTTGCTCTTAACTGCTTTCGTTTTTATTTCTTTCTCATTAAGGAGTTGCTTGGCCGTCCCCATACAAAAAAATCAAAGGTAGTCAGGTCTGGCGACCTTAAAGGCCAGAGTATAGTGCCAGTTCTCTTAATCCACGCGTTTGGGAATGAATTGTCCAAACGCTCTCTGACAGTTCGCCTATTATGTGCTGGACAGTCATCTTTTTTGAATATTTTTCGTCTGCCTCCAATGGGATTTCAACTCATAAGATCGACCATCCCACATTATTTGGATGGCAATATTGATTCTTTCCCTTAACTGCTAATAGGTTTCTATTTCTATCTCGTAAATGACTTGAATTGTTAATGAATGATTTATAGACTAACTTTGATTTTTTTGTATGGGGACGGCCAAACAACTCGTTTATGAGTGAGAAATAAATACAAAGGAGCAGTTAAAAACAAGAATAAATGTTGCTTTTGAAATAACATGGGATGAGATGCGACTAGAGGCTACCACTATAGGAGTCAGAAAAAGGTGTCGCAATTGCATCCGTAGCGGTAGAAGCCCGTTTGAACAAAATTTATAAGAAATTATTGCAATTTGGTGTATGTTTTATTTTTTCTAGTTCTCACCTTGTAAGTTACCAACTCAAGTTTTATTATGATACTGATTACTTTGCGATACGTGTGATATATCATTGGAAAGGTGTAGAAGTAGAGAAGTTTTTGTAAGCATTCGAAGTTCTCCATGTACTTCTTACTTATTTTGTAACGTGATAAATTGTTTAACGTAATTACTTTTTAATGGATCCTCGCCAACTAATCATTGGTGTCAAATATCGAATGCAGATGAGCAAACAGACATCATAGATTACAACTAAAATTATTTGGTGAAGATACAGTGAAAAATAAAAAGTTACAACAGTATTGTAATGTTTTTATTTTCACACACGGGTTCTGTTCAGTTCTTGGATTTATTTAAAAACACAGTCCAACTCACTCTAATTTATTTCCACTACTTTTACACAAATTTATATTCACAGAAACTACTATTTACATTTTATCTTAACTCTACAAACGACCGACGAAAACTGAATTCCTCCTATCGCCAGCTGCTTTATATTTATACATTTGTCTTGGAATTATCTGGTACGTCCACGAACCATCGGGAAATTCTATCACGTTCTGGAAGCTTTAAAGGAATTCCCAGTAACGGCAGCGGTCCGCCGGTTGAGAGACAAATATTTCGGGTTCCCAGAATTTATCGGAATAATGTCCCTTCCATGAACTGGTTGATGGCCGATTGCACCAGCGGTCGGTTGAATTCTCGTAACATTGCCCCCTCCTTAAGACCATTTCGTCCCGGAATGTCCCAGAATCCTTCCTGGTGTGACGATATTTGCAGGACTCTCCATTTCGACAACGGGAAGTTTGGTGGAAGTAACAATCAACGGTCTTCGAATCTGGGCTGCGAGTATTGAGACAGCATACCAGGATGTCGACACCACTGAATCGAAAGATTGTTTCCATCATACTTCTCACCACCCTCCAATTCAGTCCATCCAACCCGCAGGCTATCTTTGGGACCGCCAATTTCATCAGATTTTTCTCCATCATCACATTCCTCAATTCTACCAGAGTCTTCCAAAGATCGCTGTATGTTGGCTTGTCTTGCGAGAATGTTTTCGTTACCAAATAAAAAATGTCTCTGGTATCCACTGGTTGTTTATCTTCGAGATGAAGGACCTTCCCTACCACTGGATCTTGTTCCCGTAGCTTCTGGAACTGGCCGTACTTCTTGGCAAACACCTTGGCTATTCCTCTGGACATCCGGAGATCTCGAGCGACACAATGAGCCAGGGCATATTCTATGGGCACCTCAAACAGGTCTCGGGGTTCCTCTGTGGTCACGTCGTGCTGCACTTTCTGCCCATTAGAGTACAGTGCCATAAACTGTTCGAAGGTCATCTCGTCATCGGGTGGTTGGATGCTGCGGACTTGGGCTTGGTCATCTTCGCTGTCATGACTTCCGGCATAAGGGGCTAACCTGTTGAAATGTACGACCTTTGGTTTTCCCCGAGGTAGCTTCTTTATTCGGTAGACAACATCGTTGATTTTCTTCACAATTTGGTACGGCCCCTCCCAAGATCTCTGTAGCTTGGGCGAATATCCACGACGACGTTGCGGGTTATACAACCAGACAAGATCATCCACTTGGAATTCTCCGCTCTCGGCTTTGATGTCGTAGGCTTCCTTCATTCGGGCACTGGCATTCTCGATATTTGACCGGACTCGTTGGTGTATGTCGTCCATCTTTCGACGTAACTGGCTGACATAGTCTTCACCTGCAGTCTCTTCTCCTGGGGGACATCCAAACTTCAAATCGCATGGTAGTCGTAACTCTCGTCCCATAATAACGCTTGCCGGGGTCTGACCCGTGGACTCGTGCACAGACGAACGATATGCCATAAGAAACAAGTGTAGATACTGGTCCCAGTCTCTTTGGTGGTCAGAGACTACCTTTGACAAATGGCGGTTAATGGTTCTATTCATCCGTTCTACCATTCCATCGGATTGCGGGTGTAATGCCGTCGTCCGTGTTTTATTGATCTTCAAGAGCTTGCAGATGTCTTGGAAAAGAGTAGACTCGAAGTTTCTACCTTGGTCTGAATGCAACTCCAAGGGAACACCAAAACGACTGATCCATTCCTTGACAAGGACATCAGCAACGGTTAAGGCTTCTTGATTCGGCAAGGCATACGCTTCTGCCCATTTACTAAAATAGTCCATCACCACCACAATGTATTTATTTCCACAGTCGGATTCAGGAAATGGACCGGCAACATCAATGGCTATTCTTTCGAATGGACTGCCCACGTTATATTGCTTCATAGGAGCTTTTGGTCGCTTCTGAGGCCCATTACTTGCTGCACAAACCGTACATTTCCGGCACCACTCCTTAACATCTACTTGGCAGTTTACCCAATAGAAGCGTTCTCTCAACTTCCCCAGGGTTTTCGTTACTCCCAGATGTCCTCCAGTTGTACCGTCATGTAGTTCTCGCAAAACCTCTGGTCTCCTATTTTTAGGGACTACAATCTGCTTTCTGTCCTTGCCTTCCTCTGGGATTTCCAGGACGCGCTTCAGAAGTCCATTCTCCAGGATGAGAGAGTTCCACTGAGCCCAGTACGACTTTATGGTTGGTGAGTATCGGGAAATCTCTTGCCACGTAGGTTTGCGGTCTTCCTCCTTCCACCGGATAACCTCTTTTAGATCTGGATCTAATTTCTGGTCTTTTTGGATCTCCGCAGATTGCCAATGGTCATCGATGGCGGTAGTTCTACCGAGAACAGCCCCTTTTTCTTCTGCTCGCTGACAATGTTTGCAATCATCAGGGCATGGTCTCCTCGATAGGGCATCAGCATTCTTATGGCTTGTTCCAGCTCGATGTTCAGTCTCGAAGTCGAATTCTTGCAATCGCTCAATCCACCTTGCCACCTGTCCTTCAGGATTTTTAAACTGCAGAAGCCACTTCAGTGCTGCATGATCAGTCCTCAGGAGGAATCTTTTACCATAGAGGTACTTGTAGAAATGTTCTACCCCCTTTACCACAGCCAGGAGTTCTCTGCGAGTAACGCAGTAATTCCGTTCAGGCTTGCTCAAGGTCTTGCTGAAATATCCGATCACTCTCTCCTGGCCCTCCTGGATCTGCGAAAGCACAGCACCAATTCCGACATTGCTTGCGTCGGTATCCAATACGAAGTTTCCATCTGGCAAAGGATAACTTAATATGGGAGCACTCGTCAAAGCTCTTTTTAATGTATCGAATGATCGTTGACATTCCTCGTCCCATTGGTACTGCACCTTCCCTTCTGTCAGTCTAGTAAGTGGCTTGGCGATGTTGGCAAATCCGGCTACGTACCGACGATAGTACGTGCATAACCCCAGGAAACTTCTTAACTGGTGGATATCTTTAGGTATCGGCCATTCCTGGACAGCTTTGATTTTCTGTTTGTCAACAGCTACTCCCTGTGCGGAAACTACATGTCCAAGATATTGCACCTCTTCTTGGAACAGCTGACACTTCTTCGGGCTTAACTTTAGTCCGGAACTTCGGAGTCGTCGAAATACCTCCTCCAGGTTCCTTACGTGGTCTTCAAAAGATTTTCCAACCACGATAATGTCATCAAGATACACCAGGTACGTTTTCCATGAAAGCCCTTTTAACACTGTTTCCATCAATCTTTCAAACGTTGCTGGAGCATTACACAGTCCAAACGGCATCACCGTGAATTGATAAAGTCCTGAGCCGATGGTAAAAGCAGTCTTTTCTCGGTCTTCTTTAGCAAGTTCCACCTGCCAATAACCGCTCTTCAAGTCCAGGGTGGAAAACATCTTCGATCCAGCCAACGTGTCTAGGGTATCGTCTATTCTTGGAAGGGGATAGCTGTCTTTCTTTGTAGCGTGGTTTAATTGCCGATAGTCCACGCAAAATCGGGTCGAACCATCTTTCTTTTTAACCAACACAACTGGAGAAGTCCAAGGGCTATTGGATGGTTCAATAATACCTTCTTCCTCCATCTCGCGGACTATCCTGTCGGCTTCTTCTCTTTTAGCTAGAGGTAGTCTTCTCGCCGACTGTCGAATAGGTTGAGCGTCCCCAGTATTAATTTTATGTTTCACCAGATCAGTTCGTCCTCTTTTGCCATTCCCTACATCGAAGATATCCTGGTAGTTTCTAACGATGTCCCTCAATTTTGCTTTCTGGTTTGGTTTCAAATTCTTAGATGAATCGGTGATGAGTCTTTCCAGTTCCTCAGATACTTTACCCGGTGGCATTTCTGCATGCTGTGTGCTTCTTACTACAGAGGAAACTGTTGAGCAATGGCCCAAAGTTGTTCCTTTCTTTAGCACAACAGAGTAATGATTCAGGTTCATTACTCTTACTGGCACAATCTCCTTGGCACGAAACAGAGTCTTCCCCAGTGCGACTCCTCTGCCTACATTTCCGTCGTTAAGTTCGGGATCAAACATCATCACTGTTCCAGCTTTAGCTTTCCCATCCAGGCAAGCATCTACAATGATTTCAGTTCTTTCCGGAACATTGACATCCTCTGCTAAGATGGCTCGAAGCATTATGTCATCTTTCCCATGAAGCACCACTTCTTCGTCATTCACTCGCAGAATTCCCTCTTTGAAGTTTAACTGGAATCCCTTGGAGCTCATGACATCCATTCCAATGATGACTTCGTCTTCGATGTCTGCCACTAATGCCCGATGTAGGAAGGTTGTGTTTCCCAAGGTCATTTCAATCACTATTTCACCATGGACTTTCGCTGCTTCTCCTGTCGCTGTTCGCAGTTGCCATTTTGTTGGTTTTATCATTGCCTTGTCTAAAACAATGTTGGGCCTTATAACTGTTTTTGTCGCACCTGTATCCAGCAGCATTGCACATTGCTTCTTATTAATGAAGCCATCTACAAAGACACTGTTAACGTGGTTGCGTAGCGAAGCGACATATGCGTAGATAGTTGGGGCTTGTTGGCTACAGGTCGACGATGGCCCCTTCACATCGACCCTCTTTAGTTTTCCGACGAGGAAGTCGGGCCTACGTTGCTCTCCTTGCAACGACTCCTAATGTGCCCTACCTTACCACACTTCCAACATCTCAGTTGTCTTTTCTCGGTAAGGACTTTCTCTATTATCTTTCTTACAGAGGCTTCATCGTTTCCGCCATCTTCGGATTCTCCATCAACGATTCGGACTCTGGCTTGACCTCTGCAGGTATTTTTCGCAGCCTCGAATTCTAAAGCTCGAGCCAGTGCATCTACTAATTGAGTGGGTCGAGCTAGCGTCAATGCTTGTCTGGCTTCGTTGTCCCGAAGTCCATCCAAAAACGCCTGGACTGCTAACCTTTCTATAACATTTTCCGGTGTGGCTGGATAGGCAAGGCGAACCAGACGGGCAATATCAGCTTCAAACTCTTGGAGGGATTCATTTGATTTCTGGTGGCGATTTTTCAATTGGGAGTGGTAAACGTGCTCCAAATGGGTTTGCCCATACCTCAGTTCTAAATGTTTGACCAGTTGTTCGTAGTCTTCTTTCTCCGAGGTATTCAACGTTTGTAAGATATCTGTAGCATCCCCTCTTAAGGCTAGGGTTAATGCTATTGCCTTCTCCTCTGCCGACCATCCGTTTAACTTTGCTGCAGCCTCGAATTGGCGCCTATAATTAGTCCATGACGATTTACCATCAAATTGTGGAGGTTTCATTTTGTGTCTCGCTCCTTCGAGGCCAATTTTTGAATCCACTACTTCTGGACTATTTCTGCTTACGGTATTTGATTGAGTTTCTTCCCTTTTGTATTGTGACAACCTGCTCTTTTATTTTGCCGATCTCACTCTCCATTATCTGTCTTAGCTCTTCTATCCGCGTTTCATTTTTGTCTGACTCTTCGACCATAGTTTGCCTTAGCTCTTCCATCCGAGCCTCATTCTCTAATATTTTCTCTTCCAGCATTTCTGAGTTTTTCTGTACCATGCTTTTCAAATTTTCTTCTAGGGATTTAGAATTTTCTGCTAATTTGTCTTCTAACGCCTCTTTTAAGTTTTTAGAATTTTCTAGCAATTTGTCCTCTAAAGACTTAGAATTTTCTAGCAATTTCTCTTCTATAGTTTTAGAATTTTCTAGCAATTTGTCTTGTAAGGTGTCTTTTAAATTTTCCATTTGTTTTAATAGCATACTCATGTCTCCATTACCAGAAACTTCAAACAAATAAGTATCGGGATCGTTACCTTCATTTATTAGGGCATCTCGCAGCCGTTGTATTAATTCACTTTTCCCACTAATTTCTAAATCCCTTTCTTCAAGTTCTTTTGTTAAGTCAGTCACTTTCAATTGGTCCAAATTCACTGTTTTATACATTGTTAGTTTATTTATTTTCCACTTCTAAAAGTTCCACAAATTCACCCCACACCTGACACCACTGTAATGTTTTTATTTTCACACACGGGTTCTGTTCAGTTCTTGGATTTATTTAAAAACACAGTCCAACTCACTCTAATTTATTTCCACTACTTTTACACAAATTTATATTCACAGAAACTACTATTTACATTTTATCTTAACTCTACAAACGACCGACGAAAACTGAATTCCTCCTATCGCCAGCTGCTTTATATTTATACATTTGTCTTGGAATTATCTGGTACGTCCACGAACCATCGGGAAATTCTATCACGTTCTGGAAGCTTTAAAGGAATTCCCAGTAACGGCAGCGGTCCGCCGGTTGAGAGACAAATATTTCGGGTTCCCAGAATTTATCGGAATAATGTCCCTTCCATGAACTGGTTGATGGCCGATTGCACCAGCGGTCGGTTGAATTCTCGTAACAGTATAAATGTAAAAATCTGAGAAATAAGAAAAATAAATTAAATTAAAAAAAAAACAAAAACTTAAGATTTCTAGACTTTATATGGGCTATATAATATACTACAAAACACCCTGTATATTTGTAATTGAATGAAAATGTTACTTAATAAAATCCGTTCAAATTCCACATATAATTATTTTTTCCGTTAATTGCAACGTAGTTATCGCAATATTATTTAATTATTAAAATAGGTATGCACCGTTTAGTACTCTATATTTACGTGCAACTCCTCACATTTTTTTACAGCGCTAGTTCAAAAAAGGTCATTAGTTTTATTTTATCTTTAAATAGTAAGAAATATTATTTATATGTCGTTTGCTTTTATTTCATCGTTATTTAAATTTAATTTAATGTAACTGGCACTATAGATACCTGTTTTCAATTTATTTGCACATATCGTCGGCTGCGAAAACAGGGTATTTAAATAAACTTTAAAAATAGTATAAAAATATTAATAATAATATTATAGTAATAATATTTCGTACTATACGTTGTTCTCTTTTTCTTATAACTATAAATACTTTGAAAACTTAAGCGTGATCAGTTGTAGATATTATTTGCTTTTAACATAGAATTATCGATAAACGATACCACTGAGAGAACCCTAAACCAATTATTTGTATTTTCACATTTAGTCATTGAAAAGACATCAATGGATATATGCGCAGTTATCCTTAGGCAGACTGTCCACTTAAAATGAGTATGAGTGGTTTTAGTAACTGTTGAACAGAATTAAAGACAAAAGTATGACATGAGAAAATTAAGAACATCAAACTCAATAAATACCCTAACTTATCTTAGCCTGTTACATCGGCATAACTACATGCAATGTAAAACTAATAATTCAAAACCATCATCATTAGTTACACAGACCTACCCTTATCATGTAAGAATTTAAAAAAAATATCTCTAATTATATCTGTATGTAGTTGAAGGGGGGCTTTCTTGATCTTTGAACGATGGCACTAATCCTTAATTGCTATGTTATATGATTTTTATAGTTCTTATCAAACTTAACAAAAGATCATAAGGTGATTACGAATAGGCACAATTAAAGCTTCTTAACTCCTGTATTGACGTTATAAAATATAATAAAACATATTTTAAAAACATATATAACCGACTTCCACCTATAACTAAAAAGCTAAAATAAATCATAACAAAAAAAAACCCTAGTAAGTAAATAACATATTCAATGTTGTCAGGTACCTACCCAGGAAGTAAAAAATGTAAACATTAAACGTTGCTTATTCTGTACAAATTAATTAGCTACCAATCTAGTATATTTTTCAAGTCGGTGCCAAGCAACAATAAAGTTTGATGCAGTAGTAGATGAGTACGCAATGAAGAATTTTAGATTTTCTTGGCACCTCAAAAATATACTAGATTGGTAGGTAATTAATTTGTACGGAATGAGCACCTTTTAATGTTTAAATTTTTTACTTCCTGGGTAAGATTGAATGTGTTATTTATTTGCTAGAGTTGTATTTTGTTATGATTATTTTTAGCTTTTTAGTTATAGATGGAAGTCGGTTATATATTTTTTTTAAATATGTTTTATTTTCAACTTTTTAGTTTTTTTTGAACACAGGTAGTTTTGATACTTTATTTTTTATTTTGTATATATAACCTTAAAAGACAGGACCAAGTAACATCAAAAGCTTCAACATTACACAATGATACATTTTCATTTAAATTGACAGGTAAATGTTTAGGAACAAAATGTACTAGTACGCGTTGACTTAATAAGCCTAAAATATATGTATGCCTTATGGACCACGCCATGTAAATTTTTTAAACTTTTTTGACACCTCTGTATAACAATAGATAATTCCACTCTACGCTATGTACCAACCAGCCTGTACATACGACTACCCAAGGACAAGCTTAAATTTGTTAGCTGCCTGCAGTAAACTATATCACAGAGTAGAATCCATCCCATATTTACGGAGTCAAATCCGTCCTATATTTCAACCATAGTATATAACTCCTTGTGGGTTACCCCACAATTAATTTCATTCTTAACATTTTATATTACCGCCCTGTGTAACATTAACTTCTCTCCACACTTTATGCAACTTTTTATGGGCTATAAAATAAATATTCTTTAATCACACTGTATAAATATAATTCAATTTCAGCATATATTTCAACCATTTAATCACCCTATATAATTTTAATTTCACATATTTTCCAACATTTTTAAACCACCAAACATCCACTCCACCCCACATTCCAACCATGCTGTGTATACGGCTGCCTATGAACCAAGATCATTCTACTGCGTCCTATATTTCAATCATCATATAAATGTAACTCCTTCTATCACTTTAGTTTATGATATCTTTTGCTATAACTAAATACTCTGTGTATAAACGCACCAAATAGCAGTTTAGAGTTTGACATGTGTTGCCACTGAATTTTCTGTTAGGCCGGGAAAATGTGACAACCAAAAGCACCTTCTTCGCAAAATGGAAAAATTTTCATTTAAATAGGTATGTGCCTGGTATACAAACAAAACGAGCTTGGTACTCATTGATTTAAGGAGTCGAAAATACTATGCTTTACTACCTATATGCTTGAGATGTACATAGAAAATTTTCAAATTCGCAATTAAAACTTTCTGTGCCTAAAATTCCCGCACTATTACGTTAGAATTAAAATATTTATGAGGAAATAAATGTCGGTTATGTCATGTCGATGAATTTTTTAATAAGAATTTTGGAATATTCGGTGATTTTCTGCAAAACTGCAATTTGCACGTCGCAGAAAAGTATACGAGATCACCTAGGGATCTTCCTTAATCGATTAAACGTTAAAAAACGATACACATCCATAAGGAGTTTTCAAAAAATCGAACAATACGTTAAGGATATTGGTCGATTTCCATGCACGCATGTGTTCATTCACAAATTTCATCACTTTACCAATAAAATTCTGTTCCCAAATTTGAAGTTTTACCATTCCGGATATAAACTCTATTAAACAAGACCATATGCATTCAAAACTGTTCACCACAGGAGAAGAAATCAGGTAACATACATACAAAAAAAATACGCGACGAATTGATAACCTTCTCCTTTTTGGAAGTCCGTTAAAAATACGGGTTCCTGTTTCTAACTTAATGTTAATACAACTTTTGAGATATAACCAATGGAAAATTTCTACAGTATTTTTTGTACTATATACTAAAATTTCAACAAATATGTTTTTGAACATGTACTCCTAAATGGTACTTAGGGGTACACTTTCAGTTCAATGAAACTAATTGTGCTACAAGGCATTTTTCCTTCAAAACTGGATCGCCACCAAATCATTTGTTTGGAGAATTCAGGAAAAAGTTAGTTTCTTTTACGTAATCGCTAATATCTATAGCAAGTAATTGATTTAATTGTTTTAAATATAATTATTATGGTTACACTTTATTAATTCATTTATTGTTAGCCTATAATTTATGCATCAGATTTTCAACTTAAAAGATATGAAAGGAAATTGTATCAAACTTCCCTCTAAATTTGTCGAAATTTATACCTCTTTCAGCTAATTAACAGTTCGTTTTTCGAACAAAACCGAAAGTTTCTACTTCCTCTCATGACAAGAGAACAATGAAATACATTTCCAGAAATGTTAACGTATTTTCTGAAATTTCTCCAACTTATTCTCTGGTTCTGTTCAAACAATTTCTTTTCTTGCAACTTGGTTACTATAAATCACTCAAACACTTCAGCTAACAACAATTGTTTCTGCTGCCACTATTAAAGTACGGCGAGGCAAAGTTATTTAAGAGTCGACAGCAACTTTGGCCTACTCCACACCACGCCAGAGAAGATATCTTAATTGCGAAATTGTTGAATGAAACAATTGCTTACTTGCGGAATACGGAGATTTCGTCAGTCAGAACAAATTTAGTTTTAAACGATTAACGAGCTAAAGCAAATGGTTTGGTTTGGATGTGCAAACTTTGTTAAATATTTGTTTAAAATAAGTGAAAAAAATAGAAATATATAGTGTGTCCACAATTTGTTTTATATGCATTGCTATCTTGAGAAATATTATACTTAGAAACATCGTTACATTAGGAAACTTGTAGAGAATTTTAATGAAAATTAAGTTTTTCTCGAAGATATGATTTATCTTTGCCAGCTTTTATGGATAATTAATTAATCAAGAAATGCTAAAAATTGCATTTTTCACTTTTCTCTGTAATACTACAAATACGAATGCTAAGCTTTTAGGAATGATACTTCATCAAGGCATAATAAAAAAGGCGAAATCTAAAAATGCAAATTAGAGATGCCACAAATATCTTTTAGTACCTTTTTCAGATTATCTAATGTTCCATAATTAGGATGCGTGGCAGCATGCTCACAATTGTTTTTCGACCTGTATTTCACGTTTTATATTCGACTTCTCTTAAGTTTACTCCACCGAGATTCTTCACGTTCCTTACTGCAAATGGGACAAATAATTTTGTTTGAGCAATTTCTAATCATACAGTAGTAGCTTGGCATACAAAGTATCTTGTTTACGATATACATCGCTAATGCAATTGGGTCATTCTATGTCAAATCGACAAATAGTTGGACGCGACCCCCACCGATTCGCATGAATTTTGGTGGAGAGTTTTGTCTCATCATAAAACGAAGTTCTGCCAAAGGAAAAAAAATTAAAAAAATGTTCCTAAGAGATATTCAAAATTAAAAATTTCACTATTTTTCCGATTTTATGAGTTTAGTTATTTAATATTTCAGAAACTACTGAATATTAAAAAAACTCTTGAACATTTTTAGAAGACACTTAGAGGTATGAGAAAAAAAAAATTTAAAATTATCAAAATTAAAAAAATTTGAATTTGTCAAAATGGTGGAAAGAAACCATCGCTGGAAAATTCTGGCTCCAAATTTTTTATATTATACGTCTAACATATCTAAAGAAATTCTGAAATATTCCTCCTCCTCGTCGGTTAAAAAAAACATATAATTACCAGGAAGAGAAATAACTAATCCTAAAGTCCTTCTAGAGGAAACTCCCATATAGGGGAAGAGAGGCTATAGGATCCTGCTGCATACACATATAAAGTAGTCATCAAGCATTGAGAAGAATAACCAATAACGTAGATTGAAGAATTGTAGAAAATGAATTTAGACATAATATTTATAACTGTAACAAAGAAATAGAGTCGCGGGGGATTGAGATTTTGAGTGATATGCATTGCTGAATTTGTGTTCAAAAATAGAGCAAAACCAACATTGAAAGCAATAAAATAAGTAAAGGAAAAACTTGCAAACTCGTAAATGAAAGTTTAATAAACTAATTAATTTTGGATGCTTATTTGCGTTTTCTCTCCTCACAATGGTTTCTAAATATACAGATAAGCTAAATACCTAATTGAAAAATCAAGGTGTAGTATCTAAGAGCAGTTAGCGGAAACTGTCCGGAATACTTGTTTTCTTGTTATAGAAAATCAGTTTCTCAGGATTGACTGAGAGAAAGAAGTTCTACGGATTGCTCAACTAGCTTTCCTGCAAACGATTTTTGGATGTATTTTTCAGGATATTTATTTGTGCGATGTGACGTTTCGTTTTCTTGTCAGGAATCGAGGCCGTAAAATGTCGTTTGAAGCTTTTGAGTAAAACCCCAAAATATCTAATTGCCTGTTCAATCTTTCAGAAACTACTTAAGGAACATATTGTTACGGAAACTTGGTATAAGTACCAAGAGTACCCTGAATATAGAAACTAGTTGACATTGTCATGTTGGCAGCAAATGTTAACTGACAGTTTTAGAAAAATCCACTAACTTTTAGGTTAGTAACATAGAACACTCTAGAAAAGAATGTCAAATATTATATAAAGAGGTGTTCCGATACAGAAGTGTTAGTTCAGTTGAATATCCCATTGAGATATAGAGCTTGAACTTTATTTTGAAAATGCTAGAAAAAAAGGGCAAAAGAGAGGGCATGAGGTTATTTCACTCGATTGTGAGCTGCATCTAATGAACTATGTGAAGTAGTTCACTGGCTGCACCTTCCGACTGAGGGAAATAGAATCTTGCTCTCTGTATTGGGCTGTCTTTCTACTCTTGGCACGATATTTGTCCATTGCAGGCTACCTTCAGAGTATATACTCTAAACGTTCAGCTCAGTTATAGTTTGACACTAATCGTCAGAATATAATTAGAATTTATTTTTGTATATTGAATTTAAATATTGTATATGGAATTTGAAAGTTGTCATCGTTAAACAAAATTGTTTATTAATTGGAAGATAAGATAAACGTCCTGCATATATCTATTATGTTATTCCGAAGCAAATACCTACATCAATGCAATTATAGGCCAGAAAATGGAAAACATAGATCAAATACATTAAAAAAATGTTGTTCTGTCAAAGCTAAGCCCTTTGGTGACAGACAGGGTGCAGACTGTAGATCAGATCGAAAAGAGTAATAATTATACAGTACTTCTACTTTCGTTTTAAACTAAAATAATTGCAATTGGGTAATTTCATGTCAAATCGACAAATAGTTGGACGCGACCCCCACCGATTCGCATGAATTTTGGTGGAGAGTTCTGTCTCAACATAAAACCAAGTTCTGCCAATGGAAAAAAAAAATAAAAAATTTCTCCTAAGAGATGTTTAAAATTAAAAATTTCACTGTTTTTCCAATTTTATGAGTTTAGTTATTAAATATTTCAGAAACTACTGAATATTACTCATTGTAATATTTTTTGAACCACCATGCATAATTATAATTTCAGTACATCCAATATTGTAACCACCCTATAAATACTGAAATTATAATTATACATGGTGGTTCAGAAAATATAACAATGAGTGGCCATAAGCAAATGCATATACAGGGTAGTTAAAAACATATGGTAGTGTAATATTATAGTTATACAGTTAGCACAAAAATGTTATATTTGGTAGCTTATAAAAAGTTTCACATATAGGGTGAATCGGAATTGTAATTATACGAAGTGGTTAAGAGAATGTTTGAACATAAATGTATTATAGGGTAGCTTGCTTGTAGAGTTGCCTAAAAGCGGTCGCATATACAGGATGGTTGGAATATGGAATCAAGTGGGATTTTAATTATACAGAGTGTTTAAAAAATGTTTGAATGGGTTATCCATAAGCAGTTGCATATATAGGGTGGTTGAAATACAGGAGAGAGCAGAATTGTAGGATTACACAATGTAATTTAAAAAATGTAAGAAAAACATATTATATTAGGTAGTTCAAAATAAGTTTGCAAAGCAAATGTCCGATTATTTTGATATATTTATATTTATGATGGAACTTTGAAGTTACGAGTGAAGTTTGGTCACCCAGTTACTAGTAATAATAATCATAAGAAATAGGGCCATCTAGTGAATTCTGGAATGGGCTCTATCGATAACAGTGATTTCACTGTTGGGAACATAGATGGCAGAGTGTGACACTTTTAACATTATTTAAGTTTTGATTTATAGTTAAATCTATAATATATTTTGAGATATTTATGGTTTTACATCCCATTAACATAATAAAAAATATTTTAGACCTCAAATTTCGGTAATCATGTGATAGAATAATGATATTCAACAAAAAAAGTTGAAAAAATAGAAAAAAAACTGTTTTGCCAAAATTCAAAAATTCATATCTTTGAAACAAAAAAGAACACCTCTCTGTATATTTCAGAATTTCTTTAGATATGTTAGAGGTATAATATAAAAAATTTTGAGGCCAGAATTTTCCCGGGATGGTTACTTTCTAAAAATTTTTTTCGCATACCTCTATGTGTCTTCTAATAATGTACCATAGTTTTTTTAATATTCAGTAGTTTCTGAAATATTTAATAACTAAACTCATAAAATCGGAAAAACAGTGAAATTTTTAATTTTAAATATCTCTTAGGAGAAATTTTTAATTTTTTTTTCCTTTGGCAGAACTTGGTTTTATGATGAGACAGAACTCTCCACCAAAATTCATGCGAATCGGTGGGGGTCGCGTCCAACTATTTGTCAATTTGACATGGAATGACCCAATTGCAATTATTTTAGTTTAAAATGAAAGTAGAAGTACTGTATAATTATTATTCTTTTCGATCTGATCTACAGTCTGCACCCTGTCTGTCAACGAAGGGCTTAGCTTTGACAGAACAGCATTTTTTTAATGTATTTGATCTATGTTTTCCATTTTCTGGCCTATAATTGCATTGATGTAGGTATTTGCTACGGAATAACATAATAGATATATGCAGGACGTTTATCTTATCTTCCAATTAATAAACAATTTTGTTTAACGATGACAACTTTCAAATTCCATATACAATATTTAAATTCAATATACAAAAATAAATTCTAATTATATTCTGACGATTAGTGTCAAACTATAACTGAGCTGAACGTTTAGAGTATATACTTCTGAAGGTAGCCTGCAATGGACAAATATCGTGCCAAGAGTAGAAAGACAGCCCAATACAGAGAGCAAGATTCTATTTCCCTCAGTCGGAAGGTGCAGCCAGTGAACTACTGCACATAGTTCATTGGATGCAGCTCACAATCGAGTGAGATAGCCTCATGCCCTCTCTTTTGCCCTCTTTTTCTAGCATTGGCAGAATAAAGATCAAGCTCTATAGCTCAACGGGATATTCAACTGAACTAACACTTCTGTATCGGAACATCTCTTTATATAATATTTGACATTCTTTTCTAGAGTGCTCTATGTTACTAACCTAAAAGTTGGTAGATTTTTCTAAAACTGTCAGTTACCATTTGCTGCCAACATGACAATGTCAGCTAGTTTCTATATTCAGGGTACTCTTTCGGTCTTTAGGAACATATTATCACAGAAACTTATACCAAGTTTCCGTGACAATATGTTCCTTAATTAGTTTCTGAAAGATTGAAAAGGCAATTAGATATTTTGGGGTTTTACTCAAAAGCTTCAAAAGACATTTTACGGCCTCGATTCCTGACAAGAAAACGAAACGTCACATCGCACAAATAAATATCCTGAAAAATACATCCAAAAATATTTTGCAGGAAAGCTAGTTGAGCAATCCGTAGAACTTCTTTCTCTCAGTCAATCCTGAGAAACTGTTTTTCTATAACAAGAAAACAAGTGTTCCGGACAGTTTCCGCTAATTGCTTTTAGGTACTACACCTTGATTTTTCAATTAGGTACTTAGCTTATCTGTATATTTAGAAACCATTGTGAGGAGAGAAAACGCAAATAAGCATCCAAAATTAATTAGTTTATTAAACTTTCATTTACGAGTTTGCAAGTTTTTCCTTTACTTATTTTATTGCTTTCAATGTTGGTTTTGCTCTATTTTTGAACACAAATTCAGCAATGCATATCACTCAAAATCTCAATCCCCCCGTGACTCTATATTATGTCTAAATTCATTTTCTACAATTCTTCAATCTACGTTATTGGTTATTCTTCTCAATGCTTGATGACTACATTATATGTGTATGCAGCAGGATCCTATAGCCTCTCTTCCCCTATATGGGAGTTTCCTCTAGAAGGACTTTAGGATTAGTTATTTCTCTTCCTGGTTATTATATGTTTTTTTTAAACGACGAGGAGGTTGTCAATTCGTCGGCACATTTTTTTATGTATGCTCAGTGATTATTCAAAAATCGGGTGGGTAATTTTGATGATTTAAAAGGCTTGTATTAAGGAATGTTAGAGAAAGCTACTATATAATTTTCTATAACGTAAGATTTACTGTTTTCCAGAAAATCAGAAAAAATAGTAATTAAGGGACTACACTTTAGTTAATTTCAATGAGTCTTCACTGTTTTCTCTAACACGGGTCAATCAATTTGATTAATTGAAATTGTATTCTATAAAGAGGTGTTTCAGCTTGATTCCGTATAATTTTCTATATTGTTACGAGAATTCATCCCACAGCTGGTCCAATCGGCCATCAACCAATTCGTGGAAGGTACATTATTCCGATACTTCTGGGAATCCGAAATGTTTCGTCTCTCAAAAGGCCGACCGCTGCCGTTACTGGGATTTCCCTTAAAATTTCCAGAACACATGAGAGAAGTTTCCCGATAGTTCTTTGACTTGCTAGAATAATTCCAAGAGAAATAAATAAATACGGACAGCTGGCGTTCGGATTCATTCAGTTTTCGACTGTCGTATTCTTAAGTAGATATAAATTTTAAATAGTTTTTGTGAATATAAATTGTGTAGCTGTAGTGGAAATAAATTAGAGTGAGTTGTACTGTGTTTTTAATTAAATCCAACAACTGAACCCCAGTGTGAAAATATAAAACAATACAAAATCATAAAATATACAGTTTTTCTCAAAATCGGAGAAATATGTGCAAAAAATCTGTAAAAATGTCAAACTTTCATCATAAATATGTAGCTTGAATGTCAAGATATGCCATAAAGTATATCGTACACGGTGTTTGTAATGGTTTTAATTTTACGGGACTTAAAGTCGAGTCAACTGTAAAATGAAAAATTGTTATGTGAGCGATCTTTTCTTTAGGTGGTACGTGTGTGTGAGTGTGCAAATTCAAGCAGCAAGCAAAGTGCGCAGTTGAAATATAGAGACGAAGTAAAATTACAATTAGACAGGTTCAAAAAATCTTAGAAATAAATTTGATATTGGGTGGTACATAAGCAGTTTCATATATAGGATGTTTGAAATATAATGTGGAATAGAATTAAAATAATAGAGGGTGGTTCAAACATGTTGATCTGGGTGGCAGATAAGTACTTGCATATACTACGTGGATGAAAAAGAGTGAAGTAAAACTACTGTTATACAGAGTGGATGAAAAAACGTTCAAAAATTGTTAAATAAGGACATGCAGTATGGATATTAGAGTTATAGGGCGGAGGGCAAAAAATGATAGAAGTAGTTGCAAATACAGGATGACTGAAATGTAAGGTGGAGTGAAATTATACCTATACAAGGTGCTAAAAAAATTATATAGTGTGGAACATAAGTAGAGTTGCTTATATTTGAGATATGGGGCAAAGTAAGATTATAGGTATACAGAGTGATTTAAACAATAGAAAAATGGAAACAGTCAATAGAGTGGAGAGGATTCACACTTATACAGGGAGGTTGCAACATGGTGTAGAGTTGAATTATAGTTGTACAGGGTGGGTTAGAAAATGATAGTCAAATAATTTATATAGGTTGAACAATACACCGAAATACAAAATAGAGAAAGCGAGAGATACGCTAAAATAATCAATATAATTATACTTTAAATAAGATAAAAAAGAATATATATCAGGAAATAATAATTGATTGCACAAGGTTTCTAAATGGTGTTTAATTTAATCCAGTTGAAATCGGTTCTTTTTTCAATATAAATTGTTAAGAATTAGGAAGCTAACTTCTAACGTCTCACCCACTATATCGGTGAACTTTCAGCAACCACCAGCTCAGGGTCAGATGCTGTGGATCATTGTGCATTTGGCTTCAACTTCGCCAGTTGAGCCTGATTGAAATATATTTTCAGCACAAGTTATTGAAGTTTTTAACCGACTTCAAAAAGAAGGAGGTTCTCAATTCGTCTGTATCTATGTTATTTTTTTAAAGTGTGTTCAGAGATTACTCGAAAACGTCTCCAAGAATTTCGACCATTTTTACTGGATTCTGTATTGCGGGATCCCGAAGTGGTCCCATAGTTTTAACGATATGGCTGGTAAAATTGCAAAAAAAATTACGTGCTCTGGTGGAGGTGCTGGTATGGCGAGTATAATTTAAGGAGTTTCTTAAATAGTAAGGTTTGGTGGAGGTGCTGGAATTATAAAATATGGAATTGTTTCTGTTCGGAACTTGAAAAGGAATTGGAATAATCAAAATAAATGTCAGTTAATCAACGTCAAGGTGAAGATTTTCAATTAGTCAATATATACTGTGTGTCTTCATAAATAAAACAAATTTTTTTTAAGAATAATATTAAGAGAAAAAGTTATTCTTCATAAAGTTGCGAGGTCTAAAACGTATACAGTAATTATTATATGTAACTTTATCAACTGTAGACGAGGTTTGTTGGCAAATTGGAATTTTGTTTAAATTTGAAGTACCTTTACTTTTGTTAATATCTAAAATTGATATCAAACCGAGGTAATAACAATGAAAAATTGCATCTAATTATGCCATTGCTCTAAAAAATATTTAATAAGTATTTATGTAACTTATCCAACTACATACTAGGTTTCAAAAAATATAACAATTCTGTTTAAAAGTAGGTATCTTTATTTTTTTTATAATATCCCAAATTGTAAGCAAACAAAGTCTATTAGAATTGGAAACTGCATCTAACTCTGCTTTATCACTAAAAAATTGATTAAATTTAAATAGACGGGAATTAAATCAAAATAAATGTCTGTTAATCAACCTCAACATGAAGGTTCTCAGTTGGGCTGTATATATTGTGCGAACGCAAAACGTTCTTATGAATATTATTTAGAGGAAAATATATTTTTCATGAAAAGGTTTGCATGGTCAGAAATGCATACTGTAATAATTACTTTTTCACTTTTTCAACTCTATACGAGATTTGTCAACAAACGTGAGTTTTGCTAAAAGTAAAATACGTTTATTTTTGAGAATATCGAAAACCTTATCAAACAGAAGTAATTAGGTATATAAAATGCATCTAAATACATGTCATTTGTTCAAATTGTATATTGTATAAATTTGACAGAGAATATAAATAATGTTTAAAAGTGAAATATCTTCGTTTTTAATAATAACTCAAACTGTTATTAAACAAAGTTTATTACATTTGAAAATTGTGTCCTATTATGATATATCACTTAAGTAATGATTTATTATAAGATTCAGCGGAAAAGAGAGTATTAATTGAATGTCAACATATTTAATAGAGCTATACTACTAGCTATACTAATAAAATGATCGTCTACAATATAATGAATCTACTTAAGTTGGAATCATATGCAAAACTTTCTTAATACATATACATATTTAGGAAACAAGTTACTCAATTCTATGCACCAGTAAACAAGGTTGGTCAAAACAGTAAAATACCTTATGCATTTGAAAACTGCATCCAAATAAGCCATTATTACATCATTAAAAATTTTAAAATAAATACAATTTAAAAAAAAAACAACTTCAAAAAAGTAACTTAACTAAAGACAGTGAAATAATTTTTACTGTAACAATTATGTACCTTTTTGATCTGCTGTATTGTTGACAAAGACTATGATATTTACAAATCCCTTTATTGCAGGTCCTTATTCGAAACTGTCGGTATTCAAATAACAAAATATTTTTGAAAGTGGGAGTATCATTGTAGTGCTAGAAATAGTTAAATTACCATTCTGAGAAATATGATTTCCAATGGATAATTAATTAAATTATTTTTACAATAAAACATCAAATAAATAAAAATGAAAACATTTGCATATATTCTTCTCTGTTCAACGAAGACCTTTTTGTTTATCATTTTTTGAAGTTATTTTTTTGCTGTATGTATGATTTTCGATATAGAGAAGTGTGGAACGGATAAAAGGAATCTATAGAAATGCAAAAAATCGACCTTTTCCCAGCCGTTAACCCGGAAACTATTGAGCATACAAACTGTTAATATAGGACGTAGCCCAAAGTTACAAGGAAGATAAGGGCAAACCCCTAGTATTAATTTTGGGGCAATTTAAAAGATTAAATAATAAATGAAAAATTTAAAAATTCAAACGAGTCATGTAATATATCAAATGAAAAGGCTTATTTTGAGGAGCACATATATTTTTTCATATTCTAAAAATAATTAGCTTAAATGCTATTAAAAAATATACCAAAATTTATCAATTCCACATTCCCTGTATTTCCGAAACCATGAATCCAAAACTAAAAAAAATATATAGAGATATAGGGTTCAGCTCAACTTTAATGGAAAAGTAAGGAGAGAAAACTGATGGAACAAGTTACAGAATTAAAGGAAAATTATAAAATTAAAAAGGGCTCATTATGAGGAATTCTTATTTTAAAATAAATTATGTAAAATTAGTAGACAAAAAATTAAAAAAAATACTTTCCCATACCTTCATTTCCGACATTAAGACCTAAAATTTAAAAAAAATGAAAATAGGGCCTCACTTGAACTTTATAGGAAAAATAAGGAGAAAACCCCTATATTAATTTTATTGGGCAAATTTTATAATTAAACCGAAAATATAAAGTAAACTTTTTTCAAACGCATCATGTAATATATAAAGTGAAAGGGCTCGTTTTGAGGAATACAAACACACTTTTGTTCATATTTTTCAAATAATTTGTTTAAAAGATTTTATAAATATATAAAGAAATTATTGCTCACTTGCATTGACAAAATTCACAAGATAACTAAAACACAAAGACTTACATTAATTTATAACATTAAAAAATGGAAAATAAAACTTTGTTGTTTTGAAGTACACTTGTAACCTAATCTATCAAATGAAACTGATCGTCAAAAAATATAAATATATTTTATCTTGTGTTTTTAAAATAATTTATTTTAAAGATATAATAATTTATTATTTAAAATTTGACCCATTTTCCCTTTATCTTTCAAACTACTGAGCCTAAAATTCAGACATAAGATTATATATGGCTTCACTGAAAGTTTGTTGGCAAAGTAAAGCGAAAATCCTAAACTTAATTTCGGAAACCAAATTAAATAAACATTTTTTTAAATCAAGAGCACCAAGTATCTGATAAAAGGCCCTTGGTAAAAAATAAAAGTGTATATTTTTTATAAATTAAAACGCTTAGTTTGAAAGATGACAAGGAGAATATAAGAAAATCCACCCTGAAATTGGAATGTCGAAAAATATATACTTTGATTTACTTTCATTGTATCAAACATCAAAGTTGGTACGGAACACTTACTGTGCGAATTCAAATCGCACTTAATCAAATGATTTACGTATCCGTTGTTCACAAGAGAATTAACAGGTAATCAGAATGATATTAATTAAAAAAAAATCATAGACTGAAACAATTAAACGGTACTTAATTATATTAACTTAATTATTTAATCTGGAAAATGTGCTTAAATTTGCGGTAACACTACTATCACCCGCCTTGCTAAGCACAGGTTTGTCTCACAATATATTATACTTTACATCGTATGCCGGTTTCCCAAAATTTCTGCTACACTTATAAACACAAATCTTCCTGTTTGTTAGTTCTTGGATTCCAACTTAATTGTAATTCAGTAAAATAATGTCACAGCCTATTCCCTCAGATTTATTTATCCTACTTATTCACTTCAACAAACATATTTCAAAGGAAACAATAGGGAAGCTGTAGTCTGTAACAATATATATATATATATATATATATATATATATATATATATATATATTGCGTTTGTGCACACTAACATAAATATATGTCATTATACCCTCCAGAGTTCCCACATCTTCCTTTCGTTCTTAGTGGATTTAATTGTGAATTCTGTTACATACAATGTGTAACAAGTTGCCCTTTGTGCAGCGCATTCAATTATACAAACTTGGTCACAACGAATACACCAAGTAGAGATTGACAATGCCTTCAGACGTACATGCATATGCATGTATTCTGGCGTTAAATGAACAATTTTATAAAGCCAATTTTATGCACTTAATGAGTGCATCCTTATGTATACCACTCCTTATCTATAAAATGTAAAATCAGTTATGTCTCAACGATTGTTTTTAAACGGATCCGTTGCTTAAAAAAATGTTCTGTGAGAATATTCACGAATATAAAGTGCATTACTTGTAATCAGCTACTTAATTTCCTAAAACACACTGGCTGAGTTCATATTTAGAAAATCTTTGTCTTTGCTAACAACTTACAAGTATTCGCCAATTACTTCATGAAAAGCCGAGTTTGGTTTGACGTTCCCTTTTGCAGAAAGGTGAAAATGGTTTTCATAAAATTATTGTTATAACATTTAAATGTACACTGCTAAAATAAAAATTTGTTATGAGCAATAAAAACTAATACTCCTAATAAACAAACCGGTAGCAAAAACTAATCCCCTTCTAAGCACGAGTAAGGAGACAGAAGTATCGAAACTTTTATTTTATTGACGAAAACGAAATTATATACATGATCCCATCGAGAAAGGTGGAGAACAGTGAAACACCAAAGTGCAGCAAGAGTTAGTTCATTAGATGGCGGTGTGGTAAACTGCTGATGAATGACAATTCATCGACGTTTTAAAATGTAAATATTTTCTGTAAAGGATTTTTGGCGAGGTTTTGGTGTGGAAGTAACGTTTATTTTTGGAATAAAAATTGTTTACACCAACAGTGAAAATTGATAAAATTGTATAAAATAACCACTAATTATTAAAGTTTAAAAATGTATAGTAACTATGACAATCTAATAGTTTCTTGAAAAGAAAGAGACGGTTTAGACTGTCAGTATTCTGGCCTATGGATGTAATTTCATTTCATAAAGTTCTCAAAAAATGGAAAATATTCGTCGATAATTGTAAATTTATCCTTTAAAATTGGATGCAGCTGATTTTCTTTAGGTTAATATATTCTGGGTGTATCACTATGTAAGCAGCAATTAATTTGTCGTTTAACAAAAATTAAGTAACAAGTAATTCTAAATTCCAAATGAAGTTGATTGAAAATATTTTAAGCAAATATAAGGAAACAATACCTTCATTTTGTACAAAGGTTAAAACGTGAGTTATATTTTTGCACTGCTCTACTTTTGTTTTTCTTAACAAATAACTTTGTTATCGAGATAAATTTCTAATCTTAACAGCTCAGTGAATGGGTATTTCCCTAATTGTTATAAGTCGATTATGGAAGTGACTTAGGCAAACAGGTAGTGCTCCGGAGTTATACAACAAAATAGAATTTTTAGTTTAACTGCTAGACGGCAACCTATAGTTGCAGCACCTAAATTGGTTAACAAGTGCGTATGACGTCGCCATTGACCGAAATACAATGACAAATAATCTTCAGGAAGAATATCAGAGTTTGGGTGCTTATAATTGGGATACAGTTTTATATCATCCAGATTCTTGTCGAACCAAACGCGCTTATAGCATCACGTCAGTAATAGTTTATGGATAATATACACCCGAAAAATACAAATTTCTTTTGTTGTGTGCTTATATAATGAAAAGTATTGAAGTAATCGTAATGCCGTTTACAAGAAAGTTGTAGAGACTAAGAAATCATTATTAATGAGTGTTTATACATCCTGATCATTTTTTACCGAGAAAACTCAATACACTAGTGGAAAGTTTTTTTTAATTTAAGACTTTCTGGTAACAAATGCTCAAATATTACTAATATTCAAAACGATAGTTTATGATATTAAGTTTATATGAGGTCATGATAGATACTATAGAATAAGTGGTTTCTGAACAAGTCGAATTTAAATGAATTATAGAGCTATTGTGAACATCCCACCGTATCAACGAGAATAGTCCGATCGGGATATACTAAAGATATTTTGAAAGTGCATATATTCCACTTCAATTTGGCAATCTTGGTGTTTCGTTATAATGCTGAAAAGTTGGTTTAAATTATCGGTAAAGATTACATTAAATATACAAATATGCGACAGCCAGCCAGTGGTGCACTGAAAAGAGCTGTCAAGGAACATGGGCGGATCTATAATTTTCTTAAGAGGGGGGCATGATAAGAAAATTATGGTAAATTTTATTATTCTGTTTTTTCTCAACAATTTATTACGTTTTTGTTTACATAGCTATTGTGTGTTCATATTGGTCTATTTTATTAATATTATATTAAGTTAATGGTTACCTTTCTACAGTTTACTGATATTATTTAAATGACTTTTTTCCACTGACTGGATTCGCCACTGTCAAAACATGGGAGGGTATTTTGTTTAAGCCAAAAATTAAAAGCAGTATTAACATATACGAAGTGAAGTATATTTTATAAGCTTTTAAAATAAAGAACTTCAGTGTTATTAATCTCATTGTTATAATCACTAGGAGGCAGATTAATGTTTTAGCTGTTATTACAACCGAGTTATGAATGTATAAATTCACTTATTTTACAACGGTTTTTCCAGCTTATCTTTATTAAAAATGCTGAGACCAAAATTTATAAATATTAATTTTGATTTTCTGATTCTCTCCAATTTATCTATTGACGGCATTATCAGCAAATCATTTCTTTTTACACTATAAGCAAAAAACGAAAATACCCTATATTTTTTGCGATTTTTTAAGCTTAGGTAATTTAGTACTACGAGTTTGCTGTTAAAATTATTTAAGTTGTGATTATAAATTATTGCAGTAAACTTCCTGGGTTCAAATTCAATTTAAAACTGATAATCACTTTCACTTAATTTTCACATAAAATTTCAATATTTACAACAGGTGATTTCTTCCGAAAACAATTTACCTAAATATAAAACCGACCCATATAAGTTAAACTAACTATAAAATGTACAACTACTCTTTTTATACTTCACATCGATTGTTCTCGTACTTCTAGATATGTATTCCACTGTTGTTAGAGAGTTTGATTTTAACGCTTTTTGATGCATAGAAGATTCCGGATCGTGCTGTTTTTATTATCTCAGATGGTGAATGTTTTATGTTCATCGGAATGACTAATGTAGGTGTCTCAAGCGGCGGCGAATATAAATTTTATAACACTATTATTTACGTGATGCCTTATGCGGTTTGCTGTTGAATTTTATGTCACCTAAAAATCTGTATTGACTGATGTAAAGAATATGAAGGCCTGGAAATGTGGAACTTATAACACATTCAGGAAGTATACTATAAAAAGATGGTAAACTGGTGGTATGTGGCGGAATAATTATAGGCAACAGAATCGAGATCGTATTTCTAAATCGTTCCTAGACAGCTATATATAGTCAACTAACTACTTAGAGAACAAGAGATTTGAGGTTTTACCATGACGAACGTAATCACTGGATCTGAATCCGATTGAACATGTGTGAGATATGAGTTTACGTAGAATTATTCTATTTTTCTATTACCACAAGAGGACATTGACTATCTTCTTACCTATGAACAATAGATGTGGAGCAGTGATAAATCAACTTGGAAGTTATACTTTGCACTAAACAGTTATTTTAAAATTTCGTTAGTGTTTAGCACATACTTCTGCTTCATTTTTCTAAATCAATATTTAGCGGTTATTGAAAAAAATATTTCATTATATGCAATATTCAACGCATGAGACTATTGTACATTTCTTTTTTTTGTCTAAAATAAGCCCAGAAAAAGACGCCTTTATTTTAAAACATTCCAAAACGTTTCTGATATCTGAATATAGATATATATCTAGCATTTGTGCATATTAGTCTTGTTTTCCATTAGTTTATTAGGTTAATGGTTACCTCCTTTCTGTTTACTCTTGTTAATTAAGTTACTTTATTCCACTGGCGGAATCCGCTACTGTCAAGTCTCAATTTCAAGCAGCTATGCATTGTGTTATATTTTAGTTTTTCCTGTACA
The DNA here is from genome assembly GCA_034190945.1 of Octodonta nipae. NCBI lineage: Eukaryota > Metazoa > Arthropoda > Insecta > Coleoptera > Chrysomelidae > Octodonta > Octodonta nipae. Next base: position 83,157,867 of record CM067221.1, on the reverse strand, counting down.
TTTTTATTGTTTTAAATGGGAATCTTTGTTAAACTATAAGTTGTAGTTATTTAAACTTCATTTTAAATATTAGCAGACTTTTTGAACTAATGAATTAAAAATGTTAAAGTTAAAAAAAAATTAACCCATTTCTACAAAAGCTTTTCTTGACTTTGCTTCATCGCTATTCCCTTTAAAATTTAGAAATTTTTGGATTATTTCTTAATGTGTGAATATATGTTTTCCCGTAATATTGTCGATTAAATGTTCTTTGATCTGTATAACACATAATAGATGTCATCATTGTAATACATCTTAGTGTATACTTAATGCCATAAGTATATTGATAATGTATATAGGCACTAGGATCTTAGGTTAGGTTATGTCGGTATAGCGTAGTCGGTAGAAAACTGCCGAAAAAGAAAATGTGAGAGGGTAGTCTAGCAACCTTTCAACAGACGATTCTGCGGTTTGTCAAAACGTCACAATACCCAACTACTACTTGAAGTGGGAACACACATTACAAAAAATGGCCAATTTTGAAAAGCATTATTAATAGATGTTACGGTACTGTAACGACAATTTAAGAAATGAAAAGCGAAGTGCATTTTATGTAGGTTCAAAATCCCTTTTATGTATATTCTGATCGAACCATCGTTGTTAATACGGTACATTCTATAAAATATTTCTATAAATTATTTAAATTACATTTCTGCAAAATCTAGTTTCTCAACAATATCGATCCTTAGCCCAATTAATTTTAATATCATGAGCTATCACTGAGATGAAGGTAAAAATTTCAGTTTTCAACACAAATTAGTTTTGAATTACTTCATCATTTTTGACAATGAAAGCGAAAAACAAAAAAAAACATATTTTTGGGGTATTTTCAACTTCAAACCCTTCTGCTTATTTTCTCTTAAAATAGACTCTATAACATTCTGATTGCGTGACTTCTATATACGTATTATGATATTGCGGCTCGTTGCCAAAAATTAAGGATGAAATTAACATTGATTAATATTTTGATAAACAAAGGCTTTTCTTAAAGTCTCCTGAAGCCAATTGTTTCAAGTTCCTCGAACATGAGATTAGGTGTCTTATTGCAAATGTTTCTTGAATTTGTGGGCTACAGCAGCAGCAGTTTCGGAACTTATCTCATTCTAAAAATCCCAAATTTCAAACATTACAATCACTTTGATTTTGATACCTTTGGTACTCTTTAAATCTGCAGAATTCACTCCCTAATCGTACCAAAAATCCTAGAAGAATAAACCAAACTTTACTATTATGCCCAAACCATAGTTATCTGATATCAAAATCTTGAAAAATTTCGCATTTACTTTACACATCCATAGGCTACTAAACAGAATAAAAAAACACAATTTTGCTTTAGATTTTATTTGAAGTAGTTGTGTTAAAATAATTGAAGTAATGAACTATATTAGTAGATAGATTTCACATTTCCGTCTGAGCGATGCTCCACTCAACTTAAGAAATATCGTCTCATATTCTGTCGTTTGTGACAAACTAAACAATTTCGTCTATCCTTAGTGCGAATGCTTCGTCAAGGAAGTGACATTTAACGGATTTCATTTAGGCTGAATAAAATTTTTGTTTAGTGTTGAATTCAAAATCTTTTTTAAATACATTAAAAATTCGCAATTTCCATCATCTGCAATCTAGGAACAAGTTGTGCAAATTTGATGAAATTAGCTTCTATTGAATATTTTTTACTTTTATTGAGTGCAATTATTGCAGCTAAGGAGAGATTTCAGCAGTTTGGCAAATATTTTGATATTCCTATTATAGGGTAATTTTCATTATTTATTGGCCTAACAAAGTCCATATTATTAATAAAATAAATCTGTATACAAAAGTAAAACAGTAACATTTAATGTGATTAACACTAAGGATTTTGAAAAATCCAGTTAGTCAAAGGTTTTTGTTAGGCTTGTTAATTTTAATTATATGTGACAACATAACATGATATCAATCAAACGATATCAATCAACACCTATTTTCATTTTGTTTGAACTTTTCGAGAATGTATTCTAGCGTACTATAAATAAACAAAACAAATTATAGTTACAATCAAGTCTAACATATAAAATGCATGACAACAAATGAAAATTATTACTGAAGTCCTTAGTTAACTACAAATTATTTTTTTAAAAGGCAATTAACAATAATCGGTTGTCAAGCTATCATGAGCCCAATGTACATATGTTTTGCTTTCTAACTCGTTTTTGCAGACAAATAACATTCTTGTCTTCTAACTGTTATTTGTGGCATATTCTTGGTTATTTTTATGTTTTCTTGGGAATAACACCACAAGCGAAATAAAAAGCTGTACATTCAAAGAAAAAACCAAACGTCTCAAAGTCGATTTTAAAGCCATTGACAACGAAGTCAGAATCGACTTTGAAACGTTTACTTCGATTTTGGTGTTGTTGACAAGAAAATATAAACATAAATAATAGTTTAATAATTTTCTGTATGTGTTTTAGAAAAAAATTACCCTTGTCAAATTAGAAGGAACACAGTACGCCTACACCGAAACTCTGAACCGACCTAACAGTTGAATAGATTTTCAATTGAGAAAAAAATTCTTCCACGACTTTTACCGAAAATATATCTGTGAATAAAGTATATTTTAGACAATGTTACGGTTCTGCCGATTTCCAGTTTTTTTATTTTTGCTGACTCTTTGGGCATAGGGTATTGACTTAGCAATTAACAAAAAAGAAGTTTTAACTGTTATCACTGAGGGCCACACGGAAACTATTTCTAACAAATAAATTAATTTAATAAAGTATTATATGCTTAATCATATATTCGACAATAAATATTTTTCTCTATTTTGGGGCCATCTATTTATCATAATATCGTTACCAAAAACTGCTCGGCCTTTTCCATACCAACAGAAAAATATTAACAAATTTCCTTATAAGTTTTATAAAAGTGTGCCTTATTGCGGTGCTAACTTTACGGGACGGAATGTTCAGCCATAATAGAAATATTATATGGTAAACTTTTAATTTTCCAGGAAGGAGTTTGTCTGTCATGTATTACATCTATACTTATTACCATATTTTATTGGACAGAAGAAGTCTATGTTATTGTTTGCGGACAATAGTTAATCAATTTCAATACTCTTAGAACTAATTCCAAAATCCATATTAAATTAATACTTCCCGAATATTGGATCCTCTCGAGTACAACCCGTATTTCACTCTGTAAACAGAGAATATTAAATTGGGAAATAAACACTGTGTTACAGGTTTAACATATAATTTCCGAACCCATTTCATGGTTGATTCAACTGATAAATCGGGGTTAAGCGACGTAAATTACTTCCGAAAATAATATAACACATACGTATAAGAGTATAACAAAGGGGAGTAATAACACACTTGTGTATATATCTATTAAATTTTATTATGGCTCCGTGGAAGCGCTCAAATCGTCCTGAACGGGCTGGACTCACATTAATTATAATTTACAGGCAATTGAGAAAACCACAAACCTACGGGCTTTATTATCCGAAACTTAGAGGGGTATGGTGGTTTAGGTAGGCTTTGTCTGTATAGATAAACTTTAGGATCTCACACCATACGAGTAGGCGAGGAAGATTTGGTGGCAAGCCGGCCCTTTGGCACTGCCGCCTTGCAAGAGGACCGGACAAGCGGTTTTATTAAGTTTCGACAAATCCTCTTTCGGCCTATGTATTAATAAAATTTATTTCCCACTAAAAAGCTGAACGCCATTAATTTCATCTGGAAGAAAATATGAAAATAATCCTACAAAAATCCTGAAAGTTTAGTGAATCTTCTTCTAAAAATAGTTTAAAATGTTGCAAAATTGTAATTATATTGAGAGTTTTTAATATTTATTAAGATTATAATTGCTTCCAGAAGTAATTAAAAGCTATTTGAGATCGACCAACGGTCATAAAACGAAGTTCTGCCAAAGGAAAAAAAATTAAAAAAATGTTCCTAAGAGATATTCAAAATTAAAAATTTCACTATTTTTCCGATTTTATGAGTTTAGTTATTTAATATTTCAGAAACTACTGAATATTAAAAAAACTCTTGAACATTTTTAGAAGACACTTAGAGGTATGAGAAAAAAAAAATTTTAAAATTATCAAAATTAAAAAAATTTGAATTTGTCAAAATGGTGGAAAGAAACCATCGCTGGAAAATTCTGGCTCCAAATTTTTTATATTATACCTCTAACATATCTAAAGAAATTCTGAATTCCTCCTCGTCGGTTAAAAAAAACATATAATTACCAGGAAGAGAAATAACTAATCCTAAAGTCCTTCTAGAGGAAACTCCCATATAGGGGAAGAGAGGCTACAGGATCCTGCTGCATACACATATAAAGTAGTCATCAAGCATTGAGAAGAATAACCAATAACGTAGATTGAAGAATTGTAGAAAATGAATTTAGATATAATATTTATAACTGTAACAAAGAAATAGAGTCGCGGGGGATTGAGATTTTGAGTGATATGCATTGCTGAATTTGTGTTCAAAAATAGGATATTTATTTGTGCGATGTGACGTTTCGTTTTCTTGTCAGGAATCGAGGCCGTAAAATGTCGTTTGAAGCTTTTGAGTAAAACCCCAAAATATCTAATTGCCTGTTCAATCTTTCAGAAACTACTTAAGGAACATATTGTCACGGAAACTTGGTATAAGTACCAAGAGTACCCTGAATATAGAAACTAGTTGACATTGTCATGTTGGCAGCAAATGGTAACTGACAGTTTTAGAAAAATCCACTAACTTTTAGGTTAGTAACATAGAACACTCTAGAAAAGAATGTCAAATATTATATAAAGAGGTGTTCCGATACAGAAGTGTTAGTTCAGTTGAATATCCCATTGAGATATAGAGCTTGAACTTTATTCTGCCAATGCTAGAAAAAAAGGGCAAAAGAGAGGGCATGAGGTTATTTCACTCGATTGTGAGCTGCATCCAATGAACTATGTGAAGTAGTTCACTGGCTGCAGCTTCCGACTGAGCGAAATAGAATCTTGCTCTCTGTATTGGGCTGTCTTTCTACTCTTGGCACGATATTTGTCCATTGCAGGCTACCTTCAGAAGTATATACTCTAAACGTTCAGCTCAGTTATAGTTTGACACTAATCGTCAGAATATAATTAGAATTTATTTTTGTATATTGAATTTAAATATTGTATATGGAATTTGAAAGTTGTCATCGTTAAACAAAATTGTTTATTAATTGGAAGATAAGATAAACGTCCTGCATATATCTATTATGTTATTCCGAAGCAAATACCTACATCAATGCAATTATAGGCCAGAAAATGGAAAACATAGGTCAAATACATTAAAAAAATGTTGTTCTGTCAAAGCTAAGCCCTTTGGTGACAGACAGGGTGCAGACTGTAGATCAGATCGAAAAGAGTAATAATTATACAGTACTTCTACTTTCGTTTTAAACTAAAATAATTGCAATTGGGTAATTTCATGTCAAATCGACAAATAGTTGGACGCGACCCCCACCGATTCGCATAAATTTTGGTGGAGAGTTCTGTCTCATCATAAAACCAAGTTCTGCCAATGGAAAAAAAAAATAAAAAATTTCTCCTAAGAGATGTTTAAAATTAAAAATTTCACTGTTTTTCCAATTTTATGAGTTTAGTTATTAAATATTTCAGAAACTACTGAATATTACTCATTGTAATATTTTTTGAACCACCATGCATAATTATAATTTCAGTACATCCAATATTATAACCACCCTATAAATACTGAAATTATAATTATACATGGTGGTTCAGAAAATATAACAATGAGTGGCCATAAGCAAATGCATATACAGGGTAGTTAAAAACATATGGTAGTGTAATATTATAGTTATACAGTTAGCACAAAAATGTTATATTTGGTAGCTTATAAAAAGTTTCACATATAGGGTGAATCGGAATTGTAATTATACGAAGTGGTTAAGAGAATGTTTGAACATAAATGTATTATAGGGTAGCTTGCTTGTAGAGTTGCCTAAAAGCGGTCGCATATACAGGATGGTTGGAATATGGAATCAAGTGGGATTTTAATTATACAGAGTGTTTAAAAAATGTTTGAATGGGTTATCCATAAGCAGTTGCATATATAGGGTGGTTGAAATACAGGAGAGAGCAGAATTGTAGGATTACACAATGTAATTTAAAAAATGTAAGAAAAACATATTATATTAGGTAGTTCAAAATAAGTTTGCAAAGCAAATGTCCGATTATTTTGATATATTTAAATTTATGATGGAACTTTGAAGTTACGAGTGAAGTTTGGTCACCCAGTTACTAGTAATAATAATCATAAGAAATAGGGCCTTCTAGTGAATTCTGGAATGGGCTCTATCGATAACAGTGATTTCACTGTTGGGAACATAGATGGCAGAGTGTGACACTTTTAACATTATTTAAGTTTTGATTTACAGTTAAATCTATAATATATTTTGAGATATTTATGGTTTTACATCCCATTAACATAATAAAAAATATTTTAGACCTCAAATTTCGGTAATCATGTGATAGAATAATGATATTCAACAAAAAAAGTTGAAAAAATAGAAAAAAAAACTGTTTTGCCAAAATTCAAAAATTCATATCTTTGAAACAAAAAAGAACACTCCTCTGAATATTTCAGAATTTCTTTAGATATGTTAGAGGTATAATATAAAAAATTTTGAGGCCAGCATTTTCCCGGGATGGTTACTTTCTAAAAATTTTTTTCGCATACCTCTAAGTGTCTTCTAATAATGTACCATAGTTTTTTTAATATTCAGTAGTTTCTGAAATATTTAATAACTAAACTCATAAAATCGGAAAAACAGTGAAATTTTTAATTTTAAATATCTCTTAGGAGAAATTTTTAATTTTTTTTTCCTTTGGCAGAACTTGGTTTTATGATGAGACAGAACTCTCCACCAAAATTCATGCGAATCGGTGGGGGTCGCGTCCAACTATTTGTCGATTTGACATGGAATGACCCAATTGCAATTATTTTAGTTTAAAATGAAAGTAGAAGTACTGTATAATTATTACTCTTTTCGATCTGATCTACAGTCTGCACCCTGTCTGTCACCGAAGGGCTTAGCTTTGACAGAACAGCATTTTTTTAATGTATTTGATCTATGTTTTCCATTTTCTGGCCTATAATTGCATTGATGTAGGTATTTGCTACGGAATAACATAATAGATATATGCAGGACGTTTATCTTATCTTCCAATTAATAAACAATTTTGTTTAACGATGACAACTTTCAAATTCCATATACAATATTTAAATTCAATATACAAAAATAAATTCTAATTATATTCTGACGATTAGTGTCAAACTATAACTGAGCTGAACGTTTAGAGTATATACTTCTGAAGGTAGCCTGCAATGGACAAATATCGTGCCAAGAGTAGAAAGACAGCCCAATACAGAGAGCAAGATTCTATTTCCCTCAGTCGGAAGGTGCAGCCAGTGAACTACTGCACATAGTTCATTGGATGCAGCTCACAATCGAGTGAGATAGCCTCATGCCCTCTTTTTCTAGCATTGGCAGAATAAAGATCAAGCTCTATAGCTCAACGGGATATTCAACTGAACTAACAATTCTGTATCGGAACATCTCTTTATATAATATTTGACATTCTTTTCTAGAGTGCTCTATGTTACTAACCTAAAAGTTGGTAGATTTTTCTAAAACTGTCAGTTACCATTTGCTGCCAACATGACAATGTCAGCTAGTTTCTATATTCAGGGTACTCTTTCGGTCTTAAGGAACATATTATCACAGAAACTTATACCAAGTTTCCGTGACAATATGTTCCTTAAGTAGTTTCTGAAAGATTGAAAAGGCAATTAGATATTTTGGGGTTTTACTCAAAAGCTTCAAAAGACATTTTACGGCCTCGATTCCTGACAAGAAAACGAAACGTCACATCGCACAAATAAATATCCTGAAAAATACATCCAAAAATATTTTGCAGGAAAGCTAGTTGAGCAATCCGTAGAACTTCTTTCTCTCAGTCAATCCTGAGAAACTGTTTTTCTATAACAAGAAAACAAGTGTTCCGGACAGTTTCCGCTAACTGCTTTTAGGTACTACACCTTGATTTTTCAATTAGGTACTTAGCTTATCTGTATATTTAGAAACCATTGTGAGGAGAGAAAACGCAAATAAGCATCCAAAATTAATTAGTTTATTAAACTTTCATTTACGAGTTTGCAATTTTTTCCTTTACTTATTTTATTGCTTTCAATATTGGTTTTGCTCTATTTTTGAACACAAATTCAGCAATGCATATCACTCAAAATCTCAATCCCCCGCGACTCTATTTCTTTGTTACAGTTATAAATATTATGTCTAAATTCATTTTCTACAATTCTTCAATCTACGTTATTGGTTATTCTTCTCAATGCTTGATGACTACATTATATGTGTATGCAGCAGGATCCTATAGCCTCTCTTCCCCTATATGGGAGTTTCCTCTAGAAGGACTTTAGGATTAGTTATTTCTCTTCCTGGTAATTATATGTTTTTTTTAAACGACGAGGAGGTTGTCAATTCGTCGGCACATTTTTTTATGTATGCTCAGTGATTATTCAAAAATCGGGTGGGTAATTTTGATGATTTAAAAGGCTTGTATTAAGGAATGTTAGAGAAAGCTACTATATAATTTTCTATAATGTAAGATTTACTGTTTTCCAGAAAATCAGAAAAAATAGTAATTAAGGGACTACACTTTAGTTAATTTCAATGAGTCTTCACTGTTTTCTCTAACACGGGTCAATCAATTTGATTAATTGAAATTGTATTCTATAAAGAGGTGTTTCAGCTTGATTCCGTATAATTTTCTATATTGTTACGAGAATTCATCCCACAGCTGGTCCAATCGGCCATCAACCAATTCGTGGAAGGTACATTATTCCGATACTTCTGGGAATTCGAAATGTTTCGTCTCTCAAAAGGCCGACCGCTGCCGTTACTGGGATTTCCCTTAAAGTTTCCAGAATACATGAGAGAAGTTTCCCGATAGTACTTTGACTTGCTAGAATAATTCCAAGAGAAATATATAAATACGGACAGCTGGCAATGGCATTCATTCAGTTTTCTACTGTCTTATTCTTAAGTAGATATAAATTTTAAATAGTTTTTATGAATATAAATTGTGTAGCTCTAGTGGAAATAAATTAGAGTGAGTTGTAATGTGTTTTTAAATAAATCCAACAACTGAACCCTAGTGTGAAAATAGAAAACAATACAAAATCATAAAATATACAGTTTTTCTGAAAATCGGAAAAATATGTGCAAAAAATCTGTCAAACTTTCATCATAAATATGTAGCTTGAATGTCAAGATATGCCATAAAGTATATCGTACACGGTGTTTGTAATTGTTTTAATTTTACGGGACTTAAAGTCGAGTCAACTGTAAAATGAAAAATTGTTATGTGAGCGATCTTTTCTTTAGGTGGTACGTGTGTGTGAGTGTGCAAATTCAAGCAGCAAGCAAAGTGCGCAGTTGAAATATAGGGCGAAGTAAAATTACAGTTAGACTGGTTCAAAAAATCTTAGAAATAAATTTGATATTGGGTGATACATAAGCAGTTTCATATATAGGATGTTTGAAATGTAAACTGGAATAGAATTAAAATAATACAGGGTGGTTCAAACATGTTGATTTGGGTGGCAGATAAGTACTTGCATATACTATGTGGATGAAAAAGAGTAAAGTAAAACTACTGTTATACAGAGTGGATGAAAAAACGTTCAAAAATTGTTAAATAAGGACATGCAGTATGGATATTAGAGTTATAGGGCGGAGGGGCAAAAAATGATAGAAGTAGTTGCAAATACAGGATGACTGAAATGTAAGGTGGAGTGAAATTATACCTATACAAGGTGCTAAAAAAATTATATAGTGTGGAACAGAAGTAGAGTTACTTATATTTGAGATATGGGACAAAATAAGATTATAGGTATACAGAGTGATTTAAACAATAGAAAAATGGAAACAGTCAATAGAGTGGAGAGGATTCATACTTATACAGGGAGGTTGCAACATGGTGTAGAGTTGAATTATAGTTGTACAGGGTGGGTTAGAAAATGATAGTCAAACAATTTTTATAGGATGAACAATACATCGAAATACAAAATAGAGAAAGCGAGAGATACGCTAAAATAATCAATATAATTATACTTTAAATAAGATAAAAAAGAATATATATCAGGAAATAATAATTGATTGCACAAGGTTTCTAAATGGTGTTTATTTTAATCCAGTTGAAATCGGTTCTTTTTTAAATATAAATTGTTAAGAATTAGGAAGCTAACTTCTAACGTCTCACCCACTATATCGGTGAACTTTCAGCAACCACCAGCTCAGGGTCAGATGCTGTGGATCATTGTGCATTTGGCTTCAACTTCGCCAGTTGAGCCTGATTGAAATACATTTTCAGCACAAGTTATTGAAGTTTTTAACCGACTTCAAAAAGAAGGAGGTTCTCAATTCGTCTGTGTCTATGTTATTTTTTTAAAGTGTCTTCAGAGATTACTCGAAAACGTCTCAGGGAATTTCGACCATTTTTACTGGATTCTGTACCGCGGGATCCCGAAGTGGTCCCATAGTTTTAACGATATAGCTGGTAAAATCGCAAAAAATTTACGGGCTCTGGTGGAGGTGCTGATATGACGAGTATAATTTACAGAGTTTCTTAAATAGTAAGGTTTGGTGGAGGTGCTGGAATTATAAAATATGGAATTGTTTCGGTTCCGAACTTGAAAAGGAATTGGATTAATCAAAATTAATGTCAGTTAATCAACGTCAAGGTAAAGATTTTCATTTAGTCAATATATACTGTGTGTCTTTATAAATAAAACGAATTTTTTTAAGAATAATATTAAGAGAAAAAGTTATTCTTCATAAAGTTGCGAGGTCTAAAACGTATACAGTAATTATTATATGTAACTTTATCAACTGTAGACGAGGTTTGTTGGCAAATTGGAATTTTGTTTAAATTTGAAGTACCTTTACTTTTGTTAATATCTAAAATTGATATCAAAACCGAGTTAAAAGACTATTAAGCTAATAAAATGATCACACTCAAATCGTCTACAATATAATGAATCTACTTAAGTTGAAATCATATGCAAAACATTCTTAATACATATACATATTTAGAAAACAAGTTACTCAATTCTATGCACCAGTAAACAAGGTTGGTCAAAACAGTAAAATACCTTATGCTAAGCAATAACGAAACTTACAGGAACGAGTTATATTGTCTATCAGTTTCAGACTAACAATACATTTAAAAACTGCATCCAAATAAGCCATTATTACATCACTAAAAATTTTAAAATAAATACAATTTAACAAAAAACAACTTCAAAAAAGTAACTTAACTAAAAAGAGTGAAATAATTTTTACTGTAACAATTATGTACCTTTTTGATCTGGGTTTTGGTTTTACCTGCTGTATTGTTGACAAAGACAAATCCCTTTATTACACGTCCTTATTCAAAACTGTGGGTATTTTATAACAAAATATTTTTAAAAGTGGGAGTATCATTGTAGTGCTAGAACTAGTTAAATTACCATTCTCATAAATATGCTTTCCAATGGATAATTAATTAAATTATTTTTACAATAAAAACATCAAATAAATAAAAATGATAACATTTGCATATATTCTTGTCTGTTCAACGAAGACCTTTTTGTTTATCATTTTCTGAAGTTATTTTTTTGCTGTATGTATGATTTTTGATATAGAGAAGTTTGAAATGGATAAGAAGAATCTATAGAAATGCAAAAAATCGACCTTTTCCCAACCGTTAACCCCGAAACTATTGAGCATACAAACAGTTAATATAGGACGTAGCCCAAATTTACAGGGAAGATAATGACAAACCCCTAGTATTAATTTTGGGGCAAAATAAAGGATTAAATACTAAATGAAAAGGCTCATTCTGAGGAGCTAATATATTTTTTCATATTCTAAAAATAATTAGCTTAAATGCTATTAAAAAATATACCAAAATTTATCAATTCCACATTCCCTGTATTTTCGAAACCATAAATCCAAAATTAAAAAATATATATAGAGATATAGGGTTCAGCTCAACTTTAATGGAAATGTAAGGAGAGAACACTGATATTAGTTTTAGGGAACAAGTTACAGAATTAAAAGAAGTTAAAAAAGGGCTCATTATGAGGAATTCGTATTTTTAAAATAAATTATTTAAAATCAGTAGACAAAAAATTAAAAAAAAAAAATTCCCTACACCTTCATTTCCGACATGAAGACCTAAAATTAAAAAAAGAAGAATATAGGGCCTCAGTTGAACTTTATAGGAAAAATAAGGAGAAAACCATAATATTTATTTTAGTGGGCAAATTATATAATTAAACCGAAAATAAAAAGTAAACTTTTTTCAAATGCATCATGTAATATATAAAGTGAAAGGGCTCGTTGTGAGAAATATAAACACACTTTTGTTCATATTTTTAAAATAATTTGTTTAAAAGATTTTAAAAATATATAAAAAAAATATTGCCCACTTTATCTCAGAAATTAAACGACCTAAAATTAAAAATAAATAAATATAGGGCCTCACATTAAAATGTTAAATTTCATTGAAAAGCATTATGTTATATATCAACGGAAGCGCGCATTATTTGGAATACTACTGACCCTCAACTAAAACATTGACAATATAAGGTCTTACTCAAAATTCGCAAGTTAAGTAAAACACAAAGATTTATATTAATTTATAACCTTAAAAAATAGAAAATAAAACTTTGTTTTTTTGAAGTACACTTGTGACCTAATCTATCAAATGAAACGGATCGTCAAAAAATATAAATATATTTTATCTTGTGTTTTTAAAATAATTTATTTTAAAGGAATTATAATTTATTATTTAAAATTTGACCCATTTTCCCTTTGTCATTCAAACTACTGAGTCTAAAATTAAGACATGAGATTATACAGGGCGTCACTGAAAGTTTGTTGGGAAAGTAAAGCGAAAATCCTGAACATAATTTCGGGAACCAAATTAAATAAACATTTTTTTAAATCAAGAGCATCAAGTATCTGATAAAGGCCCTTGGTGAAAAATAAAAGTGTATATTTTTTATAAATTACAACGCTTAGTTTGAAAGATGACAAGGAGGATATAAGAAAATCCACCCTGAAATTGGAATATAGAAAAATATATACTTTGATTATCTTACATTGTATCAAACCTCAAAGGTGGTACGGAACACTTACTGTGCGAATTCAAATCGCACTTAATCAAATGATTTACGTATCCGTTGTTCACAAGAGAACTAACAGGCAGTCAGAATAATAATTAAAAAAAATCATAGACAGAAACAATTAAACGCTACTTAATTATATTAACTTAATTATTTAGTCTGGAAACTGTGCTTAAATTTGCGGTAAGACTACTATCACCCGCCTTGCTTAGCACAGGTTTGTCTCACAATATATTATACTTTACATCGTATGCCGGTTTCCCAAAATTTCTGCTACACTTATAAACACAAATCTTCCTATTTGTTAGTTCTTGGATTCCGACTTAATTGTAATTCAGTAAAATAATGTCACAGCCTATTCCCTCAGATTTATTTATCCCACTTATTCACTTCAACAAACATATTTCAAAGGAAACAATAGGGAAGCTATAGTCTGCAACAAGATATATATATATATATATATATATATATATATATATATATATTGCGTTTGTGCACACTAGTAAGCTAGGCAGATAACATAAATATATGTCATTATACCCTCCAGAGTTCCCACATCTTCCTTTCGTTCTTAGTGGATTTAATTGTGAATTCTGTTACATACAATGTGTAACAAGTTGCCCTTTGTGCAGCGCATTCAATTATACAAAATTGGTAACAACGAATACACCAAGTAGAGATTGACAATGCCTTCAGACGTACATGCATATGCATGTATTCTGGCGTTAAATGAACAATTTTATAAAGCCAATTTTAGGCACTGAATGAGTGCATCCTTATGTATACCACTCCTTCTCAATAAAATGTAAAATCAGTTATGTTTCAACGATTGTTTTTAAACGGATCCGTTGCTTTAAAAAATGTTCTGTGAGAATATTCACGAATATAAAGTGCATTACTTGTAATCAGCTACTTAATTTCCTAAAACACACTGGCTGAGTTCATATTTAGAAAATCTTTGTCTTTGCTAACAACTTACAAGTATTCGCCAATTACTTCATGAAAAGCCGAGTTTGGTTTGACGTTCCCTTTTGCAGAAAGGTGAAAAAGGTTTTCATTAAATTATTATTATAACATTTAAATGTACACTGCTAAAATAAAAATTTGTTATGAGCAATAAAAACTAATACTCCTAATAAACAAACCGGTAGCAAAAACCAATCCCCTTCTAAGCACGAGTAAGGAGACAGAAGTATCGAAACTTTTATTTTATTGACGAAAACGAAATTATATACATGATACCACCGAGAAAGGTGGAGAACAGTGAAACACCAAAGTGCAGCAAGAGTTTAGTTCATTAGATGGCGGTGTGGTAAACTGCTGATGAATGACAGTTCATCGACGTTTTAAAATGTAAATATTTTCTGTAAAGGATTTTTGGCGAGGTTTTGGTGTGGAAGTAACGTTTATTTTGGAATAAAAATTGTTTACACCAACAGTGAAAATTGATAAAATTGTATAAAATAACCACCAATTATTAAAGTTTAAAAATGTATAGTAACTATGACAATCTAATAGTTTCTTAAAAAGAAAGAGACGGTTTAGATTGTCAGTACTCTGGCCTATGGATGTAATTTCATTTCATAAAGTTCTCAAAAAATGGAAAATATTCGTCGATAATTGTAAATTTAACCTTTAAAATTGGATGCAGCTGATTTTCTTTAGGTTACTATATTCTGGGTGTATCACTACGTAAGCAGCAATTAATTTGTCGTTTAACAAAAATTAAGTAACAAGTAATTCCAAATTAAAAATGAAGTTGATTGAAAATATTTTAAGCAAATATAAGGAAACAATACCTTCATTTTGTACAAAGGTTAAAACGTGAGTTATATTTTTGCACTGCTCTACTTTTGTTTTTCTTAACAAATAACTTTATTATCGTGACAAATTTCTAATCTTAACAGCTCAGTGAATGGGTGTTTCCCTAATTGTTATAAGTCGATTATGGAAGTGACTTAGGCAAACAGGTAGTGCTCCGGAGTTATACAACAAAATAGAATTTTTAGTTTAACTGCTAGACGGCAACCTATAGTTGCAGCACCTAAATTGGTTGCATCCTTAATAAGTGCGTATGACGTCGTCATTGACCGAAATACAATGACAAATAATCTTCAGGAAGAATATCAGAGTTTGGGTGCTTATAATTGGGATACAGTTTTATATCATCCAGATTCTTGTCGAACCAAACGCGCTTATAGCATCACGTCAGTAATAGTTTATGGATAATATACACCCGAAAAATACAAATTTCTTTTGTTGTGTGCTTATATAATGAAAAGTATTGAAGTAATCGTAATGCCGTTTACAAGAAAGTTGTAGAGACTAAGAAATCATTATTAATGAGTGTTTATACATCCTGATCATTTTTTACCGAGAAAACTCAATACACTAGTGGAAAGTTTTTTTTTAATTTAAGACTTTCTGGTAACAAATGCTGAAATATTACTAATAGTCAAAACGATAGTTTATGATATTAAGTTTATATGAGGTCATGATAGATACTATAGAATAAGTGGTTTCTGAACAAGTCGAATTTAAATAAATTATAGAGCTATTGTGAACATCCCACCGTATCAACGAGAATAGTCCGATCGGGATATACTAAAGATATTTTGAAAGTGCATATATTCCACTTCAATTTGGCAATCTTGGTGTTTCGTTATAATGCTGAAAAGTTGGTTTAAATTATCGGTAAAGATTACATTAAATATACAAATATGCGACAGCCAGCCAGTGGTGCACTGAAAATAGCTGTCAAGGAACATGGGCGGATCTATAATTTTCTTAAGAGGGGGGCACGAGAAGAAAATTATGCTAAATTTTATTATTCTGTTTTTTCTCAACGATTTATTACGTTTTTGTTTACATAGCTATTGTGTGTTCATATTGGTCTATTTTATTAATATTATATTAAGTTAATGGTTACCTTTCTACAGTTTACTGATATTAATTAAATGACTTTTTTCCACTGACTGGATTCGCCACTGTCACAACATGGGAGGGTATTTTGTTTAAGCCAAAAATTAAAAGCAGTATTAACATATACGAAGTGAAGTATATTTTATAAGCTTTTAAAATAAAGAACTTCAGCGTTATTAGTCTCAATGTTATAAGTTATCACTAGGAGGCAGATTAATGTTTTAGCTGTTATTACAACCGAGTTATGAATGTATAAATTCACTTACTTTACAACGGTGCCTTACAAATGCTGAGACCAAAATTTATAAATATTAATTTTGATTTTCTGATTCTCTCCAATTTATCTATTGACGGCATTATCAGCAAATCATTTCTTTTTACACTATAAGCAAAAAACGAAAATACCCTATATTTTTTGCGATTTTTAAGGCTTAGGTAATTTAGTACTACGAGTTTGCTGTTAAAATTATTTAAGTTGTGATTATAAATTATTGCAGTAAACTTCCTGGGTTCAAATTCAATTTAAAACTGATAATCACTTTCACTTAATTTTCACATAAAATTTCAATATTTACAATAGGTGATTTCTTCCGAAAACAATTTACCTAAATATAAAACCGACCCATATAAGTTAAACTAACTATAAAATGTACAACTGCTATTTTTATATTTCACATCGATTGTTCTCGTAGTTCTAGATATGCATTCCACTGTTGTTAGAGAGTTTGATTTTAACACTTTTTGATGCATAGAAGATTACGGATCGTGCTGTTTTTATTATCCCAGATGGTGAATGTTTTATTTTCATCGGAATTATAACACTATTATTTACGTGATGCCTTATGCGGTTTGCTGTTGAATTTTATGTCACCTAAAAATCTGTATTGACTGATGTAAAGAGTATGAAGGCCTGGAAATGTGGAACTTATAACACATTCAGGAAGTATACTATAAAAAGATGGTAAACTGGTGGTATGTGGCGGAATAATTATAGGCAACAGAATCGAGATCGCATTTCCAAATCGTTCCTAGACAGCTATATATAGTCAACTAACTACTTAGAGAACAAGAGATTTGAGGTTTTACCATGACGAACGTAATCACTGGATCTGAATCCGATTGAACATGTGTGAGATATGCTTTTACGTAGAATTATTCTATTTTTCTATTACCACAAGAGGACATTGACTATCTTCTTACCTATGAACAATAGATGTGGAGCAGTGATAAATGAACTTGGAAGTTATACTTTGCACTAAACAGTTATTTTAAAATTTCGTTAGTGTTTAGCACATACTTCTGCTTAATTTTTCTAAATCAATATTTAGCGGTTATTGAAAAAATATTTCATTATATGCAATATTCAACGCATGAGACTATAGTACATTTCTTGTTTTTGTCTAAAACAAGCCCAGAAAAAGACGCCTTTATTTTAAAACATTCCAAAACGTTTCTGATATCTGAATATAGATATATATCTAGCATTTGTGCAAATTAGTCTTGTTTTCCATTAGTTTATTAGGTTAATGGTTACCTCCTCTCTGTTTACTGTTGTTAATTAAGTTACTTTATTCCACTGGCGGAATCCGCTACTATCAAGTCTCAATTTCAAGCAGCTATGCAGTGTGGTATATTTTAGTTTTTCCTGTACATTTTTATTGTTTTAAATGGGAATCTTTGTTAAACTATAAGTTGTAGTTATTTAAACTTCAATTTAAATATTAGCAGACTTTTTGAACTAATGAATTAAAAATGTTAAAATTTAAAAAAAATTACCCCATTTCTACAAAAGCTTTTCTTGACTTTGTTTCATCGCTATTCCCTTTAAAATTTAGAAATTTTTGGATTATTTCTTACTGTGTGAATATATGTTTTCTCGTAATATTGTCGATTAAATGTTCTTTAACACATAATAGATGTCATCATGGTAATACATCTTAGTGTATCCTTAATGCCATAAGTATATTGATAATGTATATAGGAACTAGGATCTTAGGTTAGCTTATGTCGGTATAGCGTAGTCGGTAGAAAACTGCCGAAAAAGAAAATGTGAGAGGGTAGTCTAGCAACCTTTCAACAGACGATTCTGCGGTTTCTCAAAACGTCACAATACCCAACAACTACTTGAAGTGGGAACACACATTACAAAAAATGGCCAATTTTGAAAAGCATTATTAATAGATGTTACGGTACTGTAAAGACAATTTAAGAAATGAAAAGCGAAGTGCATTTTATGTAGGTTCAAAATCTCTTTTATATATATTCTGATCGAACCATCGTTGTTAATACGGTACATTCTATAAAATATTTCTATAAATTATTTAAATTACATTTCTGCAAAATCTAGTTTCTCAATAATATCGATCCTCAGCCCAATTAATTTTAATATCATGAGCTATCACTGAGATGAAGGTAAAAATTTCAGTTTTCAACACAAATTAGTTTTGAATTACTTCATCATTTTTGACAATGCACGCGAAAAAAAAAACATATTTTTGGGGTATTTTCAACTTCAAACCCTTCTGCTTATTTTCTCTTAAAATAGACTCTATAACATTCTGATTAGGTGTCTTATTGCAAATGTTTCTTGAATTTGTGGGCTACAGCAGCAGCAGTTTCGGAACTTATCTCATTCTAAAAATCCCAAATTTCAAACATTACAATCACTTTGATTTTGATACCTTTGGTACTCTTTAAATCTGCAGATTTCACTCCCTAATCGTACAAAAAATCCTAGAAGAATAAACCAAACTTTACTATTATGCCCAAACCATAGTTATCTGATATCAAAATCTTGAAAAATTTCGCATTTACTTTACACATCCATAGGCTACTAAACAGAATAAAAAAACACAATTTTGCTTTACATTTTATTTGAAGTAGTTGTGTTAAAATAATTGAAGTAATGAACTATATTAGTAGATAGATTTCACATTTCCGTCTGAGCGATGCTCCACTCAACTTAAGAAATATCGTCTCATATTCTGTCGTTTGTGACAAACTAAACAATTTCGTCTATCCTTAGTGCGAATGCTTCGTCAAGGAAGTGACATTTAGCGGATTTCATTTAGGCTGTATAAAATTTTTGTTTAGTGTTGAATTCAAAATCTTTTTTAAATACATTAAAAATTTGCAATTTCCATCATCTGCAATCTAGGAACAAGTTGTGCAAATTTGATGAAATTAGCTTCTATTAAATATTTTTTACTGTTATTGAGTGCAATTATTGCAGCTAAAGAGAGATTTCAGCAGTTTGGCAAATATTTTGATATTCCTATTATAGGGTAATTTTCAATATTTATTGGCCTAACAAAGTCCATATTATTAATAAAATAAATCTGTATACAAAAGTAAAACAGTAACATTTAATGTGATTAACACTAAGGATTTTGAAAAATCCAGTTAGTCAAAGGTTTTTGTTAGGCTTGTTAATTTTAATTATATGTGACAACATAACATGATATCAATCAAACGATATCAATCAACACCTATTTTCATTTTGTTGCTAGTTATGAACTTTTCGAGAATGTATTCTAGCGTACTATAAATAAACAAAACAAATTATAGTTACAATCAAGTCTAACATATAAAATGCATGACAACAAATGAAAATTATTACTGAAGTCCTTAGTTAACTACAAATTATTTTTTTTAAAAGGCAATTAACAATAATCGGTTGTCAAGCTATCATGAGCCCAATGTACATATGTTTTGCTTTCTAACTCGTTTTTGCAGACAAATAACATTCTTGTCTTCTAACTGTTATTTGTGGCATATTCTTGGTTATTTTTATGTTTTCTTGGGAATAACACCACAAGCGAAATAAAAAGCTGTACATTCAAAGAAAAAACCAAACGTCTCAAATTTTAAAGCCATTGACAACGAAGTCAGAATCGACTTTGAAAGGTTTACTTCGATTTTGGTGTTGTTGACAAGAAAATATAAACATAAATAATAATTTAATAATTTTCTGTATGTGTTTTAGAAAAAAATTACCCTTGTCAAATTAGAAGGAACACAGTACGCCTACACCGAAACTCTGAACCGACCTAACAGTTGAATAGAATTTCAATTGAGAAAAAAATTCTTCCACGACTTTTACCGAAAATATATCTGTGAATAAAGTATATTTTAGACAATGTTACGTTCTGCCGATTTCCAGTTTTTTTATTTTTGCTGACTCTTTGGGCATAGGGTATTGACTTAGCAATTAACAAAAAAGAAGTTTTAACAGTTATTACTGAGGGCCACACGGAAACTATTTCTAAAAATAAATTATATGCTTAATCATATATTCGACAATAAATATTTTTCTCTTTTTTGGGGCCATCTATTTATCATAATATCGTTACCTAAAAACTGCTCGGCCTTTTCCATACCAACAGAAAAATATTAACAAATTTCCTTATAAGTTTTATAAAAGTGTGCCTTATTGCGGTGCTAACTTTACGGGACGGAATGTTCAGCCATAATAGAAATATTATATGGTAAACTTTAAATTTTCCAGGAAGGAGTTTGTCTGTCATGTATTACATCTATACTTATTACCATATTTTATTGGACAGAAGAAGTCTATGTTATTTTTTGCGGACAATAGTTAATCAATTTCAATACTCTTAGAACTAATTCCAAATCCATATTAAATTAATACTTCCCGAATATTGGATCTTCTCGAGTACAACCCGTATTTCACTCTGTAAACAGAGAATATTAAATTGGGAAATAAACACTGTGTTACAGGTTTAACATATAATTTCCGAACCCATTTCATGGTTGATTCAACTGATAAATCGGGGTTAAGCGACGTAAATTACTTCCGAAAATAATATAACATATACGTATAAGAGTATAACAAAGGGGAGTAATAACACACTTGTGTATATATCTATTAAATTTTATTATGGCTCCGTGGAAGCGCTTAAATCGTCCTGAACGGGCTGGACTCACATTAATTATAATTTACAGGCAATTGAGAAAACCACAAACCTACGGGCTTTATTATCCGAAACTTAGAGGGGTATGGTGGTTTAGGTAGGCTTTTGTCTGTATAGATAAACTTTAGGATCTCACGCCATACGAGTAGGCGAGGAAGATTTGGTAGCAAGCCGGTCCTTTGGCACTGCCGCCTTGCAAGAGGACCGGACAAGCGGTTTTATTAAGTTTCGACAAATCCTCTTTCGGCCTATGTATTAATAAAATTTATTTCCCACTAAAAGGCTGAACGCCATTAATTTCATCTGGAAGAAAATATGAAATTAATCCTACAAAAATCCCGAAAGTTTAGTGAATCTTCTTCTAAAAATAGTTTAAAATGTTGCACAATTGTAATTATATTGAGAGTTTTTAATATTTATTAAGATTATAATTGCTTCCAGAAGTAATTAAAAGCTATTTGAGATCGACCAACGGAATCTCGATCAAAAACAGGACAAACCAGATATTCAGAAATCGAGGACATATGTAATATTGATAAAAACCGAAAGTTATGTATCGATGTTCACAATTGCACTTCTCTTTTTGATGAAACTCATTCAACACCTACTGACCCTCTATCCATAAATGAAATTTTCGAAAAATGACAAATCACATATAATATTAATTTAAAGAACTAATATTATAATTCTTTTTCGGTTTCCGACAAATAATGAATTTTCTATAAAAATACAACTCCAGCAGCTTGTATCTTATCGGGTAACTTATCACTTATCTGTTTTAGAGATATTCAATTTCCCCATAAATCTAGGTGACTCCCCTATTCAATAACTGAGCATTAGCAAAATCACTAATCACGAGTTTATTTATTAAAAAAACTAACCAATTCATTTCTCAACCAATTATTATTTTTGTTGTAATTAGATTTTTGCAAAATGATTAAATTTATTTTTACTAATTTGGACAGAAGAGTTTGCATACCAATATTTATGCTTGAATAATTTTTGTTTCTCAGAGATTGAACTTTTTTAAAAACAATAGAAACCCCACATGCCCCACCCAACAACTAAACAATTTATCAAAATAAAATATAACTAATTTTATTGACAAATTTTTCTAGTGCATTATTAAAATCGGTTCCAGAAGTTACCTCCTACAGTCTTACAAAAAATAATTAATTTTAAAGAAATACAAAAGACGGAAATTTATGAGAAATAACTAAACACTAAGACCTAAGATTACAATATGAAAGCCAAAACAACAACAACAAAAAAACATAAGAAATCGCATTCAATTGGTGTTAAAATAATAAATCATAGAACATGTTGCAAGAAACACATATTTATGGCGGGTACTCAAGAAAATCAGAACGAACAATACAGAAAAGGCACAGATGTTGTGTGATAAAAAACAAAAATGGCGTAATATAACAAAGAATAAGTAAAAAAGCATGACCTAACTAAATTAAACAAAAAAAATACAGTTAAGGGAAATGCCGTGGAACCTTTGGTGTGTCACAAACGTAAAAATACAGGTTTTCACCTTAACACCAAACCTTTATTGAACTACTCATCGCCGTTTCAACAACTCTAACTTGTTATCATCAAGGAGTAAACCAAACTGAGTGTTTAAATAAAGGTTTGGTTATGGGGTGAAAAACTGTGTACTAAATGGAGAAAATCTTCAAGAATAATGTTCTAAGGCCAAATTTAAAAAAGGTGATGAGAAGAAACGCGAAAACAATACTGAAATGAGTAAGAGTTTCAGGGCATGACCATTACTTATAAATAAGACTAACAGCTTATAGAAAAAAAGTGACAAATTTGTGAAGCTCCGAAAAGTACATTTGTTTAAAAAACTTCCAATGGAAATAAAATGGAACTTTTGGTATGTCACAAGTGTATAAAAACACAGTCTTGCACCATAATACCACATCTTTATTTAAAAGAGTCAACACTGCCTTAACCACTAGAAACTATCATCTTTATGGAGTAAACTAAACCCATGGAAATGACACATCAGAGTTTTGGAAAAGGACGTGGACTGTTTTAGATAAGGTTTGGTGGTAGGATCCAAAACTATTCAACAAATATATTAGTCGCCACAGCACTTTTAGATTCTTTGATATGCAATACATTAATTACTGTTTGCTCTGAGCTATGATTTTCTGAAAAACCGTAAATCTTACGTTGTAGAAAATTAGGTGGTACCTTTCTATACTATTCCTCAATACACTGCAGTTTAAATCATCAAAATTGCCCAAGTCGGTTTTGAATAATCACAGAGCATATCTAAAAAAATGGTGCCAACGAATTAACAACCTCCTCTTTTTTGGAATTCGGTTAAAAAGATAAAGTAATACTACCTGTCGCACTAGAGGTTTTTATTTATTATTTATTAAGACTCAAGCGTCAACCCACTGACCTGGCAGAAATATAGCCATCAAACAAAAATAGGGAAATTCAAACCAAACTCGGCATTTGACGAGTTTCTAAAGGCTTTCTGTGAAATAGAACAATGGGCAATTATGAGGTAGCCCTTAAACGCGTCTAGAAGGGCACATAATCGGTTTTCAAGAACTTCACTTACAGCATAATCAGGGCATTTATATATAAATAGGCAAACACAAAACGATTAGGTACCATTTTCTCCTCTGTCTCTCAACAGGTTTTCTTCAATTTTGTTTTGTTGAGTAGCTACTGACGACCTTCAGTGCAGAATGCTAATATTAATTTATAATATTGGTTCATTCATTATAAAATATATTGAAAATTCATTATTTACGTCCATACTTGTACTTTTGGAAGTGGCATGCAAGCGTTGTTATTGTTTAGTGGTAAAATAGTCAATGTAGTAGACCAGTATTGATTTTTCGGAGGCGTTGCAGTAACTTTCATAT
Organism: Octodonta nipae; assembly: GCA_034190945.1. Taxonomy (NCBI): domain Eukaryota; kingdom Metazoa; phylum Arthropoda; class Insecta; order Coleoptera; family Chrysomelidae; genus Octodonta; species Octodonta nipae. Next base: position 83,133,846 of record CM067221.1, on the reverse strand, counting down.
TAAATATTCAGTTTTTAATGTGAATTTAATTATTTGATTAATATATTATTATCACAACCTTCCCGAAGGTGATGTGTAAAAAATTGTCAGATAGCGGGCAATAGAGAATGTATTAAATATTTAAGTTCTCCTAGGGTTGTTGGTTCCCTCTTTTCTTTAATATTCCTGAACTTGATTCAAACCGCAAATGACGAAAACTTTTAGGTTGCAAAGAACAATCTTCCAAATATCATATCGAATATTTTGCCAGGAGCAAATATTTCGAAAACCCATATTTGATTACATTTTCAATAGATTTGTCAATATGAGCGAACAATTTTGGTCATTACATCTACTTCTCCGATTTCTCCACAACTCTGTTTCTCATAAAAATATACGTTTTACAATTTTATAAAATAGGGTCGAATTTCCACCACTGGTCGACCACTAGTACTAATAATTTAAAAGCGCACAATAGTGTTAGATTTACTGGTGGTAGCATTCTGAATGCAGAAATCCCCGAAAAATAAAATAATAACATAATTGAACAAAGTGACTTGTGAAATCGGCGAAAATTAACTCTAACAAAATACGTAATCACGTGTAGTATATCCCTGGCAGCAAACACAATATAACCGAAGATCTCACAGTAGTGAACAATTATCACCTTTTAGGCTTTCTGACTGACCTGTGCGGCTTTTTCAAAATTAAGCACACAGAAAAAATTAACATATACTAATGCTGGTGCGTTTCATGGTATTTAATCCGTACAGAAGAATAATCAACTGAGAGTGGTCCAAAAAAATCAAAGGACATTAAAAGGTCAAAAACAAACAAGGATGCAAAAATTGAAACAGGGAGACAAAGACAAAATGCTAAAGAGATATCTAAGGGATACTGCTTGCATATGTACTTTTATCTATACGTCGATAAACCATATTATTATAAAATATATTCTACGCGGTTAAAGAAAAAAAAAATTAAAAAACCCTTTAAATTAATTAAATTAATCGTTTCGTAAAAAACAACGTAAACATAAAGCCGGGTTAAATAATAAAAAGTTTAGTTAGTTGTTTGAGTTTAAATTCATGTCCGACAGAAAAAGTCTGTTGTATTGGTCATTATTTGTAAACAGTGAATTATTTGATTTTTAGTTAAAAATAAAGACATGGAAAGTGAGTGTGCACATTTGTGAATTGAACCCACGTACTCTATTGCAATATATTTTAAATTAGAGCTTAAAATGCCAAGTTTAGTATCAAAAAGTAAATCTTCGTCTACCAATCTAACCTGACCTAACCTCAGTGATAGTATAACGCCTAATTCATTGGCAGTAAAATTTCTACACTTTAGAGGTACACCTCAGTCTGTACTCAAAATTTTTACTTGACTTGACGCAAAGGGCCATTCGTCTTGAATATGACAGTTGAAAACAAAAAATATTTACCATAAAAACAGAAACACTGTTGTTGCTGCCTGGAAACGGGTACATAATTTTACTTGAGTCGTGAGATCTGTCTGGACGACCGAACTGACCCTCGAGTTTTCGGAAAGATATAGAAGTAGTACTATTTATATTCTGCTTAAAATAAGACAAAATATGCAATATCTCTAACCATCGTTTGACAAAATGCTATATTAAGTAAATCCGAAAACACAACATATAACCAATAACGTAAAAAATACTGACTTGGCAGTATATCAATTAAGTTATTAGTTTCTATTTATTAACTTTGATTGTTAAAGTCGTTAGTTTAAAGCACATACTTTCTTTCTAGACTCAACTTGTTTTTCATCATCATTTAATTTGATATTCCACGCTTTTATTGACAATACAACACCTTTGCAAATTGTCTCTAACTGTAAAGCGCCTGTAATTGCAGATAACATTTTGTAAAAATACTAAATCCTAAATTTTCTTTTAGCAAATTTTTTCAGCAAAAACCAAACTAAACAACAGATATGTAACCGGAACTGGAAGTGTTATTCTGCAGTAGCACAATACGATAAAGGGATCTCAGTTGAAGTTAGGGGTTTAGTTGGAACCCCAGACGAGGCGCGAAGGGTACAGAAGAGGCCGTTTTGCGTTATAGCATAGCGGGACTGAGAAGGAAAGCATCCCTCTAGTTTTCGACGACAATGAAGGAGGGGTCGATGGAGTTTGTCTTACTTGAGCCATGACTGGAAAAGCGTGAAGTAATTCATTTATTTTATTTAGAGTGCGAACAGGATCATTTCCAGATCTGTTTGAATTACAGATTAGGTGAATTACTAAAAAAATTTAGAAACTGTAGTGATTAATGATTATTTTATATATTAAAAAAATCCTCTTGAAAAGTTGCCAAAAAGAAAGTAATGAACAGTTTCATCGCTAAGGATTTTCTTTGATAAGATAATATATTGGTTTTATAAGTCCCAGCAGTTCTGGTAAGGATAGAAATTTGCCTTTTCTTATGTCTGCCAGACTTGAGCGATATCATCTCAGGTTATTACGCGGAAGGGAACCTAAATCGATTAAAAATTGGTTTATTATTTTTAATTCTAAATTTGGTGCCGAATTAACAAAACATCAATATCGAAAGTATCATTACGATAGTGTGCATGTTAATTTCTCAGATATTAAAAAAAATCACCCAAATTTTAGGAAAATTCATTTTAACCGACCACCAAAAAAGAAGAGGTTAGCAATTCGGCGCGTTTTTTTTTTGTATGTTTGTTACCTGATATCGATTTCTTCTTCTGCTATGAGTACTGTCTTGTTTAATACAGTATATATCAAGATTTGTGAAACTTGAAATGCGTGCATGGAAATCGACCAATATACCTAACATATTGGTCAATTCACAATTATTAAATGGAATTATTACGTGTTTTAATGAAAGAGAATTGACATTAAACTGATTCATTTCGTCTTGGGAACAATTAGTTTACAGGGCAAAGATCCGCCACTAAAATTGTCATTTGGTTGCATATTTTAAATAAACCTGTCATAAAAATAATTAGTGTCTTTTCTTTCCTACTGTTAAGTAACACAGTTTTAAGTTTGCAGTTATCAAATTTAAGCTTAAAATATACAACTATATTCACACTTTACACTGTGCCCGTTATTACGTCAGGTGTTTTAATGATTTCTTTTATATGTCATCAAAACTGTACAATCTTTATAAAAGTTTGGACAACACAACGTCTGTCGGCTCAGTTTGTTAACCATATTTTAGGCTTATTAAATCAAGGCGTACCAGTTCATTTTGTTGGTAAAGTTATACCTGCCAATTTAAATGTAAATGTATCCTTCTGTAATGTTGGGGCTTTCGATGTTATCTGGTCATGGTCTGTTAAGGTTATACATAAAAAAAAAAAAACTACCGGAGTTCAAAAACAAAAAAACTAAAAACATTAACAAACTTTAACTCTAGACAATAAAGCAAATCTAAAATCCTGCATTGCGAACTTTTCTACTACATCATCAAACTTCGTTATTGCTTGGCACCGGCATCAAAAATGTACTAGACAGCCAGATAATTAATTTGTACAGAACGAGCACTTTTAATTGTTTACAGTTTCTTCTTCTGGTATATGTACCTATGAACAATGAATGTGTTATTTTTGTCGAGAGTTATTTCTTTTGTTATAATTATTTGAACTTTTTAGTTTACAATTTCCTGAAATTTTATTTAAGTTTATTTAGATATCTATCATTTACTAAATTCTATAGAACCAATAAATAATTTTGACCAAATCTTAAATCTTAATTCCAATATTTATGAATCAGCTTGATCATTTAAATCCAGAAGAACATGAAATGATTACCAATCTTTGTCTAGAATTTTCAGACATCATTTTCTTAGAAGGTGACAAATTAACATTCACCAAAGAAATAAAGTATTCAATAGACATTAATAATTCTAAATCTGTTTACACCAAGTCCTATAGGTATCCTCAGATTCATCGAAATGAAGTAAAAACTAAAATAAGTAATATGTTAAATCAAGGTATTATACGACCCTTAATTTCACCATGGTCATCCCCTGTTTGGGTTGTTCCTAAAAAGCTCGATGCTTCAGTCAAACAAAAATGGAGAATTGTTATTGATTACCGCAAATTAAATGAGTTAACCGTCGATGATAAGTACCGTTTACCCAATATTTCTGATTTATTGGATCAGCTGGGTAAATGTCAATATTTTTCTACTCTAGACCTTACTTCAGCAACATTTTACCTAATACATGAATAAAAATGAATCACAGGTCATGCTTTTCTGGTAATGTTGTGTTTTCTATAAGAAATTTGCGGTTGTGTGCTGAATTTGATGATAGTTTGAGGTAGGACTTCCGGTAGAGATTTCGGGGTGGCTGCACGTGTGTGTTTGTCCTTGGTTTAAAAAATAGATTAATTTAGTGAAGATTTTTGAAATTACCCCCGATTCGATTTTTCCCTTTTCTCAGATTCTTTTCATGTCATATAAACGCTTAGAAAGTGATTGAAGACGCTCTAATAGTGAATAGTTATAATAAGTGTAGTGCGTGTTTAGCCGGAAGTCAAAGGCTGCCCCAATCCTGTACATAGTTTTGCAACGAATATTAATTAAGCATTAGTCGAGTTTACATAAGAGTTGATAAGTGAAGATTCCTACTTCGACGTTACGTAAACTGGGCAGATTTTAAATTGGTGCTATTTGAATTATTGAAATTGCTAATGCAGAGGAGGATGGATTATCTTAGACGCATTTTAGTATGCACCTCTTCTTACTGGAAGCTGGCTGAATGCGTCCGCAATGGCCAATAGAGCGACAAAGAAGAAGAAGAAATGTGTGGTTATTAGAAAAAAATAAGATTTAGTCCAAGGCGTGGGCATCGCCAGCTATTAGTTTGAAAAGATTATCGCTCCATTGAATAGTATACTGAGTCGCTGATTGAATCCACCACTGGGCCTGGTGACGCCCATGGTTCAATAAATGGTTGTATTTTTCACTTATTAACATGGTTTATAAATGAATATATATATATATATATATAAGGGAACATATTTTAATAAATTATAACTACAACTATATCGCTATAATTTTTGACAATTAAAAAGAGATTCTGGGGATGCTTTTAGAGAAACAGTGGTATGTCTTTAATTCCTGTAATTTTTAATTAGGATGTTACATTTTTTCAATTGAAACCTAGCGTTGTAATTGTTGTGCCAAATTTCAATTTGATGGGGCAATCTTCCATAATCTTAGACAACCTTTGGATAATATACTTGATTTCAAAAATATGTTTCACTCAATCTTCAGTTTGATAGCTAGTCATCTCTAGACCAATTATGTAAAATTGAATTATTTCCGTATAAAATGAAAGAAAAATGAGCAATATCTGTTAATACAATATTGTTTAAATTGCTGCTTTAAATTTAGAACATTTCCCATGTCTGATTTTGCAATGAAGACTATTACAGTTTTTTATAGTTATATGTTTGTCTCTTTAACTGACCACATTTGAAATATTCCATATTGTAATCACACTGAAACCTGCAAAAAATATTCAAATTACACAAATAGAACGTGAGATTGTAAATGACTAATTTCTGAGAACTAAACTCTTCCTTCTCAAGACAACTTACTCAAAAAGTAAATAACCAGCAAAGATTGCAATACATTTCAGTGCATTTAATTGTGGCTATCTCCTGTGTGATATAGTAACATTGTGGCACACAATATATCTCTCTCAAAAATTCTGCAATCATCTGTCAATTAATTATTTGTAAACTGAGGTACAAATATCTAAAAGTAGTTATATATTATGGAACATCTACTACCCCTAAAAATCTATCCAAGTCTTCAACAAAAAACGAACTTTTGTCCAACATCTGTGTAAATGCACCTACTAATTAAAAATTATCTTTATTAAAAAGCCGACTTTCTTTAAGTTTAAACAGGGATTAAGAACAGAATTTGACCATTTTTATTTCGTCTTCAACAAAAAACTAACTTTTGTCCAACATCTGTGTAAATGCACCTACTAATTAAAAATAATCGTTATTAAAAAGCCTACTTACTTTAAGTTTAAACAGGGATTAAGAACAGAATTTGACCATTTTTATTTCGTCTGCATTGTATTTATCTCTAACTGCTAACTTTAAATTCAAACGAAAGCTGAAGTTAATCAATGTCTAACAGGAGAAAAATCAAATATAGTTCATTGTCGAATCATTTGAATCGATTCAGAACAATAACTGCATATCGCGAACACGAAACTCAAGCCTACTACAATCCAGATCACCAAATTTTAGAACAATAAATGCGGCTCACAATTCAATTTTAGGTTGCTCTCGTTTTCGTCTATAGGACGATTTTTAGGGTTCCGTATATACAATATACGCATACCCTTGTAACATCACTCCGGATTTCTGGCTCTGTCACATCACAGAAAATTTCTCCTAAACTACTGGACGGAAGAGGTTGAAATTTGGTATCAATGTATAGTTAGGTGACCCGACCGAGTGTACATATCATAAAAGAAGAAATTTTGTTTTTTGGGGTACTGCTGGGGGGAAAAACTAAACAAATCGACCGTTACCCCCCCTAATTTGCGAAACTACTGAGTCTAAAATTTTGAAAAATATAAGGAATATAGAACTTTGCCTGAACTTTACAGGAAAAGTAACTAGAAACCAATAATATTAATTTGGGGGGGGGCAAATTATAAAATTAAATAAAAATTTTAAAATATAAAAATTTTCAAACGCATCATGTAATACATCAAATGAAAGGTCCCATTCTAAGGAAAACAAATATATATTTTTCATATTAAAAAAAAATTGTTAAAAAGATATTAACGAAAATATATCAAAATTTACTCATTCCCCTCCTTATCACCGAAACCATAAAACGTAAAGTTTTGAAAAAAATTTGAGGTCTGACCTGAAGTTTACTGGAAAAATAAAGAAAAATCTCTACTTTTAATTTTGGGGGGCAAATTACAGAATTAAATAGAAAATATAAAATTAAAATTGTTTCTAACGCATCATGTTATATGTAAAATAAAAGGGCTCATTATGAAGAAAACAAATATTTTTTTCATATTTTTAAAATAAATAAATTAAAAGATTTTAACAAAAATATAAAAAATTACCCATTCCCCCCTTATACAGAAAAATTTTGAAAAAAAATGGAGGTATAGCGCCTCCTGAACTGGAAAAATAAGGAGAAACCCATAATATTCATTTTGGGGGGCAAATTATAGAATTAAATGGAAAATAAAAAATTATAATTGTTTCTAAGGTATCAAGTAATATATCAAATCAAAGGGCTCATTATGACGAATACAAATATATTATTTTAATTTTTTTGAAATGAATATTTTAAATTATATTAAAAAAGTATCCCCTCTTTATTCCCCAAACTACAAGACCTAAATTTTTTTGTTTACAGGAAAAATACGAAGAAATCCCTAATATTAATATTGGGGGCCAAATTATAGAATTAAACAGAATATAAAAAAATATTTTGTTAACGCATCATGCAATACATCAAATGAAAGGGCTCATTATGTGGAATACAAATATATATTTTTCATATTTTTAAAATTAATTGTTTACAAGATATTAACATAAAGATGAAAAAAAATCTGATTTCTCGCTTTATTTCCGAAACCTACCTAAAATTTTGAAAATAATTAGGAGCACTGGGACTTACTTGAAATTTATTAGAAAAATTATTAGAAAACACCCATAGTAATTTTGGGGACAAATTATACAATTAAATGGAAAATAAAAATCCAATTTTCAAACGCATCATGTAATATATCAGATAAAAGACTCATTATGTGAATTACAAATATATCATATTTTTAAATCATTTGTTTAAAAGATATTAACAAAAATATTAAACATCGACGTAATTCCCACATTAGAAACTACACTATTTAAATTTTGAAAAATATATTTTATTTGTATTTTTAAATAATTTGAATAACAGATTTAATAATTTATAAAATAATACTTGACCTATTTTGCCCTTTATCTTCCAACCTACAGAGCCTCAAAATTCAGACAGTAGATTATAAAAGGCTTCCCTGAAAGTTTATTAGTAAAATAAAATTCTAATGTTAATTTTTGGGGGCCAAATTAGAAAATTAAATACATATGTATTCTTATAAAAATCAACCGAATCTTGAAGCAGATAAAATAAAAAGCCTATGTGTGGAAAACGAAAGTTTAAAAAGCTTCCTTTAAAAGATATTAGGGTAAATATCAGAAAATGCACTCATTCCCTGCTTGTCTGAAACTGGAATATTAGATAGAATCTTGAAGGTGGTACGAAACCTTTAATATGCGAGTTCAACTCGCACTTGACCAAATTATTTTTCTTTGAGATCAGTTTATTTAATTCCTTATCGGTTCATTTTCAGGAATTTTCTTCGACCTTTGGCGTTTTCAGAAAATTACATTAATACTACTCTTGAATCAATTTAGAATTGCTTCTTCGAGTGAAGCGTATAAATTAAGATTTACAAACCCCTACCCTCTGTCTCTATTCTAACATATGTAAGACACGTGAGTCATGATGTTATGGTTAACGCTATGAAGAGCAGGAATTTTAAAAACCGACAGCTAATATATATAGAGACAACTATACCACTCCGTTATGTCATTGTGTTTTTATATTGAAAATAAGCTTTACCCAGAGGTTAGTGGAACGGTGATGTCGCATTGAAAATTGGCTTGCATCACTTGACTTGAATTTCTATCTAGAAAAATATTAAATAATATATAGCTATCACATCACACATACTCTTGGATATCGGTTGTTAGAAATTCTTAAATTTTCATGCAGCAAATCGCTGGAGTTTTCTGAAAGATGGGCAGTTTTGAACAGTGGAGTGGTCTATCCATCATATGCTTCCTGACGTATTGTTTTAAATTTTTAGCAAACCTCTGAAAACCTTCATAATGTTATAAACTCTGTCGGTTCAATTAAAATTTAAAAACTAATATTCACTCTCACTTTCTAGAAACTTTTAATTACATCAAATATACACAACAGCTAATTCGAATATCACACTAATAATACCACATAAGCTCTTCGTCGCACTATTTGCCTGCTGCGATGATGGGCCGCTCCTTTTAAAATCAGAATCGAATCCTCTCGAACAATCCAGTATCAATTCTATAGTTGCCGAGCTATTTCGAGATTAATTTTTTGTCCTCTAAGCGATCTATTTCGTATTGTAATGAAACCAGGGCCGGGTTAGGTAAATTTCTTAACACACTCTTTAATTCTGATCGTCCTGGTCAGAAACATCCTCTCCATGGTAGGGGAGCGAGTCGATCAAAATGGACCTCCTTCAACTTAACCCTGGGGTTTCAATGGATCAGGTAGACGACTTTATTAAGTCTCTTGACCATCTCGTATGGACCATCTCAGGTGGGTGTAAGCATTGGGGATTTACCTTTGCTCCCTTGGGGGTTGTACAGCCAGACTTTGTCTCAATCTTGGAACCCGACTGAATTGGCCTTGAGGTGGTGGCCAACATCTGCGTTCTGACTAATTCGTGTATTGCCAGCATTTTATTTTGTGAGAGCCAAAATCAAAATCAAAATTTTCCGAATAGGACCCTGGCTGTAGACAGGCTTGTACTATTATGTACGGCTGAGCGATATGCCAACAGGAATAGGGGGATATGCTCATCCCAATCTCGCTGGTTACTGCTGACGACCTTGAATACGTGTGGATCCAAAATTCCTGTTGAATCTTTTCACCATTCCGTCTGACTGTGGGTGGAATGGTGTTGTTATGGTTTTCCTGATCCCCAACATCCTGCAGACCTTCGGGAATACATTCGATTCGAAGTTACGCGCCTGGTCTTAATGTAGTTCTATCGGGACGCCAAACCTGCTGAATAGCTGTTCTATTAGCACCGTCGCTTCCGTGGTTGCCTCTTGGTTGGGTATCGTATATGCCTCAGGCCATTTGCTGAAGTAATCCATTACGACCAGAATGTATTTGTTCCCCCTCTCAGACTCGGAAAACGGACTGGCGACATCAATGGCAATTCTCTCAAATGGGACGCTCACATTGTACTGCTGTATTCAGCCCTTGGTCCGGGTCTTCGGGCCCTTACTGGCTGCACAGGTTTCACATTTTCGGCACCAAGCTCTCACGTCTTCAAATTAATTTACCCAGTGGTATCGCTGGCGAACTTTGTCTAGGGTTTTGTTCATGCCCAGATGGCCCCCAATAATCCCATCATGTATTTCGGTCAGGATGGCTATTACCTTTTTCTTAGGAACTACATGTTTCTCGGCCATCAGTGCTTTCCCAAACTCGCTTGAGCATTCCATTCTCTACTCTTAGAGAGTCCATTGGGCCCATAACGATTTCAGCACGCCCTAGTTTCTAGCTACCTCGTCCCATCGTGGCCTGGGTGCCTTTCGCGTTTTGAGTGACAAGATTGGTTCGATGTCTGGATCAGCCATTTGGTCCTGGATGCACTGTTCCGTTATCCAATCTTCATTGGCCTGCACTCGGATTTGTCTGATGGAGATACCCTCTCGCTATTGCGTCTTCAGACAATGTCCGCATTCTGCTCTACAGGGTCTTCTGGATAGGGCATAGGCATTATTGTGCAAACGGCCGGCATGGTGTTCCAGCTTGAAATCGTATTGCTGTAATTTCTCCAGCAGTCATTACGGGCGGCATGACCTGTTCGGATTATGAAATGACGACCATAGAGATCTTTGTGGAAATGGTCTACAGCCTTTATTATTGCAAGAAGTTCTTTTCTGGAAACTCAACAATTTCTCTCTGGTTTCGAGAATCCACGGCTGTAGTACTCGATCACCCTCTCTTTACCATTTTGCACCTGGGAGAGGACGGCCCGAAACCTGTGTTGCTGGCGTCTGTGTCTAAAATGAACTTGCCGGACTGTGTAGGAAAGGCTAGGGTTGGGCTGGAACATAGTGCTGCCTTCAGTCTTCTAAATGATGTTTTGTAATCCTGTTTCCAACGGAAGTTCCCTTTCTCAGTGGTCTGCCAATGTGGAGGCGCGGTAATGGTAGCAAATCCCCCAACAAACCGCCTGTAGTAGGAACAGAAGCCCAGGAAGCTTCGGAGTTCATGCTTGTCTCTTGTGACTGGCCGATCACAGATGGCTTCTATCTTGTCTTCGTTGCTGACTCGGAAACAAACGACGTGGCCCAAAAACTTCTTTTTGGAACAAGGAACACTTCTTCGGATTGAGTCTGAGGTTGGCGTTATGAATTCTGGAGAATACTTTATCCAGGTTCTCCAGAAGGTCGTCGAATGTATGACCCATGACCAGAATGTCGTCAAAGTATACTAAGTACCTCTTCCATGTTAACCCGCTCAGGACATACGCCATTAGCCTCTCGAATGTTGCGGGAGCATTACATAACCCAAAGGGCATGACCGTGAACTGAAACAGCCCTATTCTAGTGGAAAACGCTGTCTTCTCTCTTTCGTTTTCGTGTAGACCAACCTGTCAATATCCAGTCTTTAGGTCTAGTGTGGAAAACCAACTGGAGCCTGCTAGTGTGGTCAGAGTGTCATCAATTCGGGGTAGTGGATAGCTGTCTTTCTTGGTGACGTCATTCAGCTTTCTGTAATCCACGCAAAATCGGGTGGTTCCATCCTTCTTTTTAACCATCACGACGGGAGCGGACCATGGGTTGATGGATGGCTCAATAACTTCATTTTGTAACATGGACTCGATGTTTTCCTCGACTGCCTGTTGTTGCCTCAATGGTAGTCGCCTAGGTGGTGTTCTGATGGGTTGAGTATAGATCCGGTATCGGTGCTGGATGATGTTGGTGCTACAGGTGGTTTCATCTTGACTGTTAAAAATTTGCCAGTGCTTTGTGATAAATTGATTGGCTTTCTTCTGTTCCTCTGGTGTCAGGTGTGTCAAATTGTCACCAAACTGTTGTAGGAACTCTTTACTGGGCCCTATCTCCTTCACCGATGTCTGGTGCCCTTCTTCGCAATTGATGATATATCTCGGTCGAACATAAATCCATGCTGGCTAATTAGGTCCATACTCAGTATGAAATCGTCCTCAATATTCGCTTCCAAGACCCTATGCCGGATCATGTTGTGCCCTATCTGTAGCACATCTGCCTCACCCTGTATTGACATGAACTCGCCGGTGACTATTCTGAACTGGATGTTGTTGGTATTTGGCCAAATTTCCAATGCCTTCAAAACTCTGGGCTTGGCAATGGACACAGCGGCGCCGGTGTCGATGGTGATGGTAATTTCTCAGCCTTTGATGGTGCCCCTGATGACTAGGCTGTTGCTATCTCGGCAAAATCCCCCATAACGTTTTGGCGATTTATGTTGACTGGCTGACGGTCCCTGGACATGTGGCTTTTGTGTTGGTTACCCCTGGTCGGTTATCGTTCACATGGCCTCACTCGACAGTAACGTTGAAAGTGTCCTGTCCGTCCACACCTGTAGCCTGCTCCTCTGTGGTCAGTTCTTTGTGATCGTTATAGAAGTTTATGGATTCCGGACAACACTGCCCAGAGGGATGGTTATAGTTCGTCCTGGCTGATGGAAAATGCGCGAGGTCTTGGTTTGGACATGTTCATGACTGCCTTTACTTAAAATCTGGGTAGGACAAGTGTACTAAGCGTCTGATCTTTGCTTCGAATTCTTGAAGGCTTTCTCCGGAATTTTGCGATTTCCCACTTAATTGCACCTGGTATACCTGGCTCAAGGATTGATTGTCGTATCTCTTGTCCAGGATGGCGATGATCTTGTCGAAATTGCCTTGTTCATCGACTGGAATGCTTTGGAGGAGTTCTAAGGCCAGACCTCTTAAGGAAATTACAAGAGACGTAGATTTTTCTTGGTTATCGCATACATTTGCTGTAGCCACGGCTTCAAATTGCCGTTTATACATGGGCCAAGGTGAACTGCCATCAAATGTGGGTGGTTTGCTAATGGAACCTTTGGTACTCAAGGTGTTCTGGTAATTCCCTCTTTGCAAATCTTGTTGAAATTTTTTTAATTGCTGTTTCTACTTTTTCTTGTATTTCACTGTGTACTGCGTCTTTAGTTGAACTGATTTCAACTTTTACCTGGTTCTGATAAACTTTGGTTTCAAGAGTATCCACGGTATTTTTTATGACCTTTATGTCGTCGTTTATTTCTCTTATGTCTGATTCCACTATTTGCATTCGTTCATTAACGATGTCATTAACTTGCGATACTATTTGCATTAATTGTTCAAATTACAGTTGTCTGTTCTCTTCAGTTACTTTAAAATCATTTTGTCGTTTTAATTCAATTAGTTCTTGTTTTTCTGCAAATTTCGAGAATAATCCTTGCAATACATTTTGTTGTTTTTCTTCCATCGTGGAAACAAGGTTTTGTTGTTCGCTTTTCATCGTAGAAACAAGATTTTGTTGTTTCTCATCTATATTAGTTACCAGATTATTAATCAAAAGATTTCACTAACCTTTGCTGGATTTCTTATTGATGTTGTTTCTTCTCTTTGTCACGTTTTTCTAGAATCTGAGTTATTTTTTCGACTAGTCCATCTGTAACCTGTTAAATATTTTTTTGGTAGTTTCTTCTAATTCCGTCATGCTTCGAGTTTGGGCAATAAATTAATCTATGATTTTAACTTCACTTAATCCTTTACTTATGATCACCAAATTTGTTATAAACAATTAAAATTTAAAAACTAATATTCACTCTCACTTTCTAGAAACTTTTATTTGCATCAAATATACACAACAGCTGATTCGAATATCACAATAATAATACCACACAGCTCTTCGCCGCACTAACTGCGATGATGGGCCGCTTCTTTTAAAATCAGCATCGAATCCTCTCGTACAATCCAGTATCAATTCTACAGTTACCGAGCTATTTCGAGATTAATTTTTTGTCCTCTCAGCGATCGATGTCGTGTTGAAATGAAACCAGGGTCAGCTTAGGTAAATTTCGTAACAATAATATCAGAAAAACTGAAAATGAAGTACTTTAAGTAGTGGACCGATCTGCGACACATGATTTCTCAAGTAGTCACATCAATCAAAATCCGTCTTCAGCAAATTTCTAATTTCTAATTCTAATTTCTATAATTGACATTTGGCAAAATAAGAACGTATAAACTACTTACAATTCTCCATTAATCAGAAGATTGTCAGCGATTCACTGAAGGTTATCACAGATTTTTGAAAACTGAAGGATGAATGGGCAAATCTGACTACGAATTTTGTTTCAGGATGTAAACCTATTTAGAAAATCATCTCCCTGCATTACTCCAAATTCTCACTTGTTCAGATTTTTAGCGACTTTTTTGCTTTAGTAACATTTTTTGTATCTAACTATGTATGTATTTGAATGGGGATTATGTAAAATGTGAATAAAATAATCAGATTTCAAGTCCATTGAATAAAACATTGAAACATCTGTATTTTTGTGTATATGTACAACCATTGTTTCTCAATATTTTCCGAAGAAGATAATTTAAAGAACTTAATTATTATTTGTTTAGAAGTATTTATTAAATTTCCAATGCAATGTACTATATTTATTTCCTTACCTTATGTTAATTAATTACTTATATTTATTATTATTTCTACTCCATGAATTTCATTTTGCAGCAGTCTGTTAATCAATTTAGGAGAGAGCTTTTAAATATCATTCTAAATAATTGTCTTTAAATTAAATTGTTTAAATTTTATTGCATTTTGACCAAATTCTACTGACATACATATATATTATATCCCAGAACGTAATTTATTTAACTAATTCTTATTATTATTAAATTTTTCATCTAGTTGCTTCCATTTATCTTCCTATACTAAACTATTATTTCTTGATAGTCCTTAGTTAATCATATCCCTTTTTTTATTTGTTGGTCAAATGAAAACTATATTTGTTAGTTTAGGATATATCATTTCCGTAGACATGTAAAAATCCATTTTATGCACTTTCTTACATTCTTTACATTTCTACAAAATTTCTTTCCTTACTACCATTTCTGGCTTTCTAACTATTTATACTAAGGTACATTTTTTATTCTCTGTGAATGGTTTTCAATAATTTGCTTTGATAGAATTTTTGTTTTTATATTCGATATTAGTTGTCTGGTAAATGTTTTTTCCCGTTATAATGACGGAAATTGAATAAACACCAAGCAAATCTCAAGGATGTTGAATCACACAGAATTTGTTGATTTCTAGCGCAGACACCAAATGTAAAGTTCCGTTAAGCTAGCGGGGACACTATAGCGGAATCCAAAATAACCTATACCATAATTTTTTTACTATTTTTTTACCGCTATAAAAAAATTTTACTCTGAGACCTGCCTCCGTTATACCTTCCCCGCTAGCTTAACGTTTAAGCTAGCGGAATATTTTATAACCTCAAGAGGAAAACAGCTATAGACCTAATTCCACCGCCATAATTTTTTACTCGTCAAGTACTAGAAGGAGGTTTATATTAGTTCTATCAAAAACCACCCCCTACCCTCACCACACTTAAAATTTAGTTTCGTTAATCTAGTGGGTACTTTATAACGGAATCAAAAATAAATTATATCATAATTTTTTACTACTTTTTGACTAATTTTTTACCGCCATAATTTTTTTTACTTCTTAACCTACCCCTGTACCACCTACCCCACATCTTAACGTTAGAGCCAGCGGAATATTTTAAAACTTCAAGAGGAAAACAGTTATTGACCTAATTCCACCGCCATAATTTTTTACTCGTCACATACTAGAAGAAGGTATATACTGGTAACATTTAAATCACATATCGGGATTGCTACAATTAAATTATAGTATTGCATTGGAACGCTTGGCAACCGTGTACTTGAACGGAGCTCAGCCTCTTACTTATAATTTATATTACAGTTAAAAATTGAAGTTCCCGGAAATTATACTTTGAAAGGCAAAACAATTTAAAAAATTAAATATACAGATTTACTATTCTGATATGTTAACCATCAAAAAGACATGACATAAAAATTAGTATAAGAAAATTCTTTTTTTGAAAATATACGCAAAATTGTGAAGAATTTTATTGAAAACATAAAAAACATTGATAGTTTACACAGCGTCTTCGGTTAATAAGAAAAATGCGTTAATAATAATGATGGAATTTTCCAACATTCAACTTAATTTGATTAAGTGAAGACTTTGTGATCGGTTTTTATTTTAATTTTTTGTTTCGAGTTAAATCACAATGTTTTATTTGTTGACTTTAGTATCTATACTATTATAAATTTGTAAGTTTGTCTGTTTGATTGTTTGTATGTTTGTTTGTTTGTTCGGGCATCACGTAAGAACTACGGAACTAATTTTGCTGAATCTTTTTTTGTGCATAGCCTATAATTTGACTTAAAATCTGGTTGACATTTTATCTCCCCAAATTGACAGAAACGGTAGATATAGCGAAAAATTTTCTACCATGTAAGGTAATATAATTACTCAATTGGTTCCACCGGAATTCGGAATGTGCTAATATAACATGTTTCGATTTCAAAAAAAATAACTGACTAACTTGGAGCGGAGTAGAATTAAATGTACTTAAAAAATCTAAAAATTATATTTGGTGTCCTATAAGTATCTGCATATATACAATGTGGTTGAAATAAGAGAGAGTGGAATTAGTTATACGGGGTGGTCTAAAAAAGTTATATTGAGTGGGCCATAAACAGTTCCATATACCAAGTGGTTGAAAAAGGGTAGAATATTTATAATTTGTATAAAAAATGTAAGCAGTTAGGATTTTTGAATTATGTTCATAAGATATTTTAGTTATGGGTTGAAGAACTGTTAGAAGCAGTTGTTTATACAGGGTGTTTGAAATATAAGATGGAGTGGAATTATAGTTTATGTTGTGGTTAAAAACTTGTTTTAGATCCACAAGCAGATGCATATATAAGATGGGTGAAATATATGTCGCGCAGTATAATTACAGCTATACAGGTGGGTTTAAAAAGTAAGTAATGTAATGATCTACAAGCTTTTCTATTTACTGGATGGTTGAAATATAGGGTGGGGTAGGATTCAATGGATACAGGGTGGCATACAGTAGTTGCATATAAAAGGTTGTTTAATTAATTTAAATTATTTAACAAATGTTATATTCGTTAACCAATAAGCTATAGCGTATACGGGGATTCAAAAACATGCCGTAAAAAATTGTTATATACGGTGCCCAATTATCAGTTGCGGTTTTGTTGAGATATATTGTTCATTAATGGATTTATAGTTATACAGAGTGGTACAAAAAATGTAATATTGGGTGGCCGATAAGTAGTTGCCTATACAAGGTTGTTGATATAGCGGGTGGAGTAGAATTATAGTTAAACAGGTTGGATTTTTTTTGTAGAGAGAGGCAAATCAGACAGAAAAATATCCTAGAAAGAGGTGAAAATCAGAAAAAATTTTGGTCAGCAAATTTATAGGACGTTTTGTAGGCTCATGGCAGGTTTTTCCACACGTCCATGTTTGAAGCTAAATATACAATTCATCAGTATTTGTCGATTAGCTATTAAACGTCAGAAATTTGTGAAAATGAAAACAATCCGTTATTTCATGATTTACATTTGTTGTATGATTGAGGTGGGCTACATATAAATGACTGATTTCGCCCTTTTTAATTATTATTTGTGCATTATGGTGTTTCATATCAATATTACAATGTGTTGTCTACTGACTGATATTTATTGATCAAAAATTGATGGTACATTCTGTTGGTCCCTAATAAGAATAAAAGAAAACCGTAGGATCATAAGCAGTGCATCTACTCTTGCTTGATCTGCAGACAACGTAAACGGTGAAAAAAAGTTTTGTTTTTGTGGTTAAACATGTTCTATGTCAGTGATGACAGATAGAAAGAACAGTCAGTTGAATTGTAAAATTTTGGTTACGTTGTTGGGGGTTTTGCACTGTTTAAAAATAAAATATTATTTAAGGAAATCTGCTCAATTAATTTAAATCAACCTGATCCTAACAGGTTATGGGCCCAGTGGTCGCTAAAAATAAAGTATAGTTTATTTAAACATTGAGTAAGGAGCAAATTAATTTTAAAGTTTTCGCGAGCACCTGTCCGATATAACCTTTATCAGGATGGAGGTTGGAAACTCGATGAAGGTTGAAAAAATTGATGGCCGTAATTTTAAGCAATGGAAATTTCAATTAAATTGTGCTATGAGAGCCAAAGGTTTGAATATAAATGTTTTAAAACCCCAAGATCGCGGTGAACAAGTACAATTGAATAAGGGTGATGGAATGGCAATGTTCATTTTGACATCGTCAATGGATCTTAATCAGATTTCATTAATTGAAAACTGTGAAACCGCAAAAGCTATTATGAATAAACTAGAAGCTATTTATGAACAGAAATAAGAATTCAACAAAATGATGGTACATGAAAAGTTTTACCAATACACATATTGCTCAAGTGACAGTATGGCACAGCATGTCTCTAAAGTAGAGAATTTAACAAAGCAATTGTGAGAATCTGGTGAAAACATAAGTGATCCTGCAATAACAACCAAAATATTAAGTACATTACCAATGTCATATCGTTCTCTTCGACAAGAATGGTTATCACTTGACCCAGGTAGCCAAACAATTCATAACTTAACATCACCCCTGATAGACAAGTTTAAGCAGTGATACAACTAGTGAGATGGCCCTAGTAGGTAGCAAAGGAAGTTTAAAATATGACAAACATAAGGGAAATCAAACTAAGGCAAGGAAGGGCAAAAAGGACACTTTGCAAGAAATTGCAGAGCACCTAAGAAACCTGTGCATAAAGACCAAGAGCAGTCAGATATGTTGGCATTTAATACAGAACGTAATTCTTTATCACTACATGGAGAAGATGTCTGGATACTTGATAGTGGTGCATCAGTGCACATGACATACAGACGTGAGTTTTTCAACGAGCTAAATGAGTTCCAAGGCTATGATAAAACTGTTAAATTAGGAAACAAACAAGACGTTAAAGTTTGTGGAGAAGGTTCTGTATTGATAAACAATTTAGTTAATGGACAATGGAAGCAAAGTATATTAAAGAATGTTCTTTATGTGCCAGAGCTGAGAAGGAATTTATTTTCTGAGGGAGCAGCAACCAGGTTAGGATATATTATAATAATAAAACAATAATAATGCCTTAATAATGAAAAATAATACTGTTGTTATGTGTGCCCAGTTAAAAGAAAATAATCTTTATGAGCTAGAGATTAAAACTTGTATACAAGAAAATTGTAATTCAGTGCAGTCAGATATTAAAGTGTGGCATGAGAGGTTAGACCATTTAAATGTTAAAGAACTTCAGAACATGAGTAAAAATGGTGCAATACCTGTGGTATTGACTGGAAGTGATACATTTATTTGTAAAGCATGTCAGTATGGCAAGCATGCTAGACTACCATTCAAGAAATCCCATAGAGGTCCATCCCAGCCTGGTGATATTGTCTATAGTGATGTTTGTGGCCCTATGGAGGAATTCTCAGTATCAGGAATGAGATATTTTGTATTATTTAAAGATGGTGCTACAAATTATCGCCATATATATTTCCTGAAGCAGAAGAGTGAAGTACTTGACTGTTTCATAAAATATAATGCTATTGTGAACAATAAATTTAAACATGATGTGCGTATTTTGCATACAGACAATGGACGTGAGTATGTGAACCATGAATTTAAAAAGTTCCTATAGAGCAAAGGCATTAGCCATGAATGTACAGCTCCTTATACTCCTCAACAAAATGGCAAATCTGAAAGAGAATTGCGCACAATAATGGAAAGTGCAAGATCTATGCTTTACGCAAAAGACATTTCCTTGAGTATGTGGGCAGAAGCTGTAAACTGTGCTGTATATTTGTTAAATAGAAGCTCATCCACTCACACTCCTAATGTGTCGCCATATGAACTTTGGTGGGGGAGTAAGCCAAGCCTACAGCATATCAAGATTTTTGGTCCAGTGGGTTATGTTCACATTCCTAAAGAAAAAAGAAGAAATTGGATAAGAAAAGTGTGAAAATGTTATTGTTTGGATATGAACAAGAGAATTATAGAATGTATGATCAAAATACAAGAAAAATAACTATATCCAGAGATGAAAATTTGATGAAAACAATATACCAAATCAGAGACAAAATTTTACATTCTTGAAAATGAATGGTGAAGAGAAAGCAGAACAATTGATTTGGCCTGCAACACCAAATGACAATGATGTCCAAGAACTATCATTGGATGATAGTCTGCATAGTATTGAAGACAAAGATGACTCATACTATCCTCCTAGACATGTCAATACAGATATGGGGCAACGAGATAGAGTGACACTACGACCCCGGAAAAATAAACAGATTGAAGTCAATTGCATTGAGTTATAAATACCAAACACATATAAAGAGGAGATTAGTGGTATTAATCATCATCATTGGGAGAAGGCCATTGAAGAAGAACTTCAATCCCATGAGAAAAATAATACTTGGATTATAACAGAGAGAACTGCAAAGAAACCTATCACATGCAAATGGGTGTTTAGTCTAAAAAGAAATGAAGGAGAAATAGAAAGGTTTAAAGCTCGATTATGTACACGGCGCTTCACACAAGTAAAAGATTTGGACTACAAGGAAACATTTTCTCCTACTACTAGATATGATTCAATAAGGCTATTGTTGAGTCTAGCAGCAAAAGAAGACTTTGAGATTCAGCAATTTGATGTAAAGACAGCTTTCATGTATGGTGAACTTGCAGAGGAGATATATATGGAGGTACCAGAGGGCGTTAATGTTGAATCATCTAAAGTATGTAAGTTGAACAAATCTCTATATGGTCTCAAACAATCTTCCAGGTGTTGGAATAAAAAGTTTTGTTCATTTCTAACTACATATGGGTTTAAACCATGTCAATCTGATAATTGCGTATTTGTAGGATATTTTAATAATATTAAAGTATTAATAATTATTTATGTTGATGATGGATTATTGTTATCTAAAAGTAGGGATATCTTATCCACAATACTAAAGGACCTGAGGACAAATTTTGATATTAAAATATTAAGATGTAATTCTTTTGTTGGCATTGATATATATAAGATGAAAGATTGTGTAATTATAAATCAAAAGCATTATATAGAGACTATAATAAATAGATTTAATTTGTCAGAGGGTAAATGTTGTTATACACCTGTAGATGTAAATGTACAATTATGTAAAAATATTGATGAAGTGCCTATTAATTTCCCATATAGGGAGGCAGTGGGAGCGTTATTATTTATATCATCTGTTTCTAGACCTGATATAGCCTATGCAGTTAATCTTGTAAGTAGATATGTTAATAACCCAGGTACTTCACATGTGAATGCTTTAAAACGAATTATTCGCTATTTGATAATTACAAAAGATCTGTCAATTGTGTATGATAAGAGTAGTGAATTGGTCGGTTATTCAGATTCTAACTATGCAGGTGACTTGGATAGTAGAAAGTCTAATACTGGCTACATTTTTTTAATGAATGGTGGACCAGTCACCTGGGCTAGTAGGAGACAGAATACAGTAGCACTGTACTATGGCTGAAACAATTTTTGTTAGATATAGGTGAGTCTCAAAAATCTATTACTTTGCATATAGTTAATCAAAGTGCAATTAAATTAATTCACAATCCAGTATTTCATAAGAGAAGTAAACATATAGATGTAAGGTACAATTTTATAAGAGAAAAAGTTGAAGAAATGATTATTAATATTAGTTATGTTGAAAGTTCCTGCCAATTAGCTGATTTTCTCACAAAGGCTTTACCTACTAATAAGTTTAGTTTTATTACAAATCAAATAATGAAAGTTGTTTCTTAAATAGTATCAGCATTAGAATCAAAACTGATGACAATTTGTAAATTTAAGTGGGAGTGTTGGATTATAAATTTAAAAGGTGTTATATTTTTTTAGTCTATGACTAATGTTTTGTTTTTGTGGTTAAACATGTTCTATGTTAGTGATGACAGATAGAAAGTACAGTCAGTTGAATTGTAAAATTTTGGTTACGTTGTTGGGGGTTTTGCACTGTTTAAAAATAAAATATTACTTAAGGAAATCTGCTCAATTAATTTAAATAAACCTTATCCTAACATGGTTAACAAAAACAAAAGTGATTATTTAACAAATTATTTGTTATTCGGACACATGACAGGTGGCGTCAAAATGCGATTAGATTAAGGTCTTTACTTTTTCAATGGTTAAAACTTGAGCTAAAAAAATACAAGGATTTTGAAAGAAAAATCAGGTCAACAAAACACCTTTGATCGAAATATTAGATAAAAGATGATCAAAAAAATAAACTATTTAATGTTCTAGTGGAATTTAGAGTAATGATTAGCGAATAATTCTAATACCGAATAGCCACTATAATACAGTTTAATTTCTTTTGAAAAACTATTCAAGAATTAAATTTATACAAAAATAAAAGTGGGCCTAAAGATTTAGATCTGAAATGATTTTGGCGGCAGAAAAATTGAAGTTCATTACGGGGAATAAAACTAATCGGATATATTTTTGTTATAATTTTTCTTACAATTTTGTACTTATGACTGTTCTTCAGCTTCAACATACTAAAGATAACAATTCATTGGGTAAAGCTAATTTAACAGTACCTTCAAGAGAGTTGTGAGTAGGACTATAATTATAAACAAAAAAAGTATGAAGAGATTTTATGTTCCTGTAACGTAATATTTGTTCCATATTGTGATATAAAATTACACAAGAATTTCCCCAAAATAGAAAATATTATATAATAATCTTTAAGTAACCTTAACGGTATTAAACTTATGACTAGAAAATGATTTTTTTCAATATCAATAGTCTCTCAAAAATAGTATTAGAGAGGTATAGTGAGGTGACCTTAGAATAATTTAAGCTATAGTATATAAATAGATATTGAGAGGGATAGGAAAACAGATGCTGAGGAATAAAATTAAAACATGGGCACAGTGAATGAAGAACAATAATATAAAGAATATATAGACTATGGAAAAAGTAATAATAAATGATATAGATGATTAAAGTAACTCAATAACGGTCTTAATCACAACAAACCAGGAAATTGTTGAGAAATAAAATTGCAAACCAAATTCTGCAAATAATCAAGCTTTAAAGGCAAGATCAGAACTCTTAAAAGGATAAAACCTGACAGGCCATGAACATGAAGGCAAATAATATAATAAACGCTCGGTAACGAAAGATCAAAACGGGTAATGAAAAAAAAACCTAACTTCATATCTATTGGCATACGTAATAAAACTCTAAAATGAAAATAAAAATCAAGGGATTCCGGCGTAACAATTTCCAGTGTAAGTTTTATTTAGCTTATCCGCTATTTTGGGAATACACTGCATACCTAATGTATTGTAATGTTTTTATTTTCACAATCGGGTTCTTGGAGTTATTTATAAACACTGTCCAACTCACTCTAATTTAATTCCACTACTTTAACCCCATTTATATACAATCTTAACTATACGGCACTCGAATATTGAGTAAATGCTTCCTGAGCTCTCCATATATTTCTTCTGGGAATTCTACAGAACGTCAAAGAGTCACTGAGACAAGACTAGATTCTCCGAGAACGCCATCAAAGTAAGCCACCGACCTCGCGGCGCCAGAAGATGAATGCCCCTTATACGAATTATCCGATGAATTCCCGTCACAATAGTAATCCCAAATTAAATAGCATTTCTGGATTTTAATTTATTTTATTTGATAGCTTCTTTGAGCAAGACAGATGTTAAAAGGATATGTACTTTGGTAAAACACCAATTTACTGCAGTCTAAAATTATTATGACGCTTTAATTAGGTTTGTAGTTAAAGATCTTTAAACTTGAGATGTTAAGCAGGGAATTTAATAGTCTGATATATAGTAAAAGTAAAATTTTATGTTGAAGATTCTATTAGAAATAGCATCTAAGATATCATTTAGAAGTGTTTTTCGTCGATTTTTGTGTAAGATCAACATTAAAATTTTAATTTAGGGGCTTTAGGTTAGGTTCTGCGAAATCTATTATTTATGTGACTTTTATTAATGTTTGAGCGGTTATAGCGGTAGCATTTGATCGATAGCTGTTTTTCCACTGAAGTTATAAAATAATATATAACGTTTGAAATCTTACTAAGGAAAAAGAAAGTTGATGTTAACATAGTTAAATAGTGTGATCTTTTGTTAAAAATTCTAAGTTGTTATTCTGAATTGAAAAAAAATAAAGGGCGGTAAAAAAGTATATAAAAAGTACTAAAAAATTCTGGTATACTTTATTTTGGATTGCGTTTAAAGTACCCCCTAGCACAACAAAACTAGATTTTTAAGGTTGTATGGGGTAGAGGGTGGTTGTTGCGATAACCACTATACACCTTTTTCTAGTATTGGACGAGTAAAAAATTATGGCGGTGGAATTAGGTTGATAGCTCTTTTCCTATTGTAGTTATAAAATATTCCGCTGCCTTAAACGTTAAGGTATTTTTTTATGGCAGTAAAGAATTAGTTAAAAAGTAGTAAAATATTATTATATATTTTATTTTTGATTCCATTATAAAGTAGCTGCTAGATAAACTAAACTAATTTCTAAGGGTTGTGAGGGGTAGAGGGTGGTTTTTCCGATAACCACTATAAACCTTCTTCTAGAATTGGACGACTAAAAAATTATGGAGGTGGACTTAGGTTGATAGCTCTTTTCCTCTTGTAGTTATAAAATATTCCGATGGCTTAAACGTTAAGGTATTGGGGTAGATTTAGAGGTAAAATATTTTTATGGCGGTAACAAATAAGTTTAAAAGTAGTAGAAAATTACAAAATAATTTATTTTTGATTCCGTTATAAAGTACCCGCTAGATTAACGAAACTAAGGGTTGTGAGGGGTTTTCGCGATAACCACTATAAACCTTCTTCTAGTATTGGACAAGTAAACAATTATAGCGGTGGGATTATGTTCATAGCGTTCATAGCTCTTTTCCTCTTGTAGTTATAAAATATTCCGATGGCTCAAATGTTAAAGTATTGGGGTAGATTTAGAGGTAAAATATTTTTATAGTGGTAAAAAACTAAGTTTAAAAGTAGTAAAAATTATGATATATTTTATTTTTGATTCCTTTATAAAGTACACGCTAGATTAACGAAACTAATTTCTAAGGGTTGTGAGGGGTAGGGGGTAGTATTTGTGATAACCACTATAAACCTTCTTCTAGTACTTGACGAGTAAAATATTATGGCGGTGGAATTAGGTCGATAAATGTTTTCCTCTTGAATTTATAAAATATTCCGCTGGCTTAAACTTTAAGGTATTGGGGTAGGTTTAGAAGTAAAATATTTTTATGGCAGTAAAAAATTAGTCAAAAAGTAGTAAAAAATTATGATATACTTTATTTTTGATTCCGTTATAAAGTACCTACTAGATTAACAAAACTAAATTTAAAGGGTGGTGAGCGGTAGGGGGTGGTTTTTGCGATAACCACTATAAACCTTCTTCTAGTACTCGACGAGTAAAAAATTATGGCGGTGAAATTAGATCGATATCTGTTTTCCTCTTGAAGTTATAGAATCTTCGGCTAGCTTAAATGTTAAGTTGGGTTTCGGAGTAAAAAATTTTTATGTCGGTAAAAAATTAGTAAAAATTAGTAAAAACTTATGGTATGGTTTATTTTGGATTCCGCTATAGTGTCCCCGCTAGCTTAACGGACCTCAAATGTAATAATATGTTTGCACTACTATTTATTCAGTATTGAGAATATATGAACGAATGCATCATGTTATGATTGCAAAGAAAACGCAACTAATTAAATCGTTGTCCTTCCAAAATAACTTTTTAAAAACAAAATTTATTGAAAAATTATTACAAAACTTATTTCAGACTGATACAATGCAAGCGAAGGCTCAAACAAGAATGATCATAATTTAATATTTAACGTTGAAAACAATTGCGATGAGATGAAACTTGATATCAACTGCAGGTGTGCGCTTTGTCGTCTCATGAAGTTCACTGCATGTAACTCCTCCCTCCTTAAGCTGCGAAAATAGAGAAATTTGTTTTCGCAGATGGGCCATCGGGGTTTTCTTCCAAATTTTCTTCGGTTTTCTTTTTTGACATTGGGCACCATGGACAGGGCTTCTTCTTCTTAATTTTCAGAAATAATATGATGGCTACTGCAATAGATAGGATTATTAAAAATGTACTGAATATCGGCAATGTGTAGGTGGTCGATTTTTCTTCCTGTACGGGAATCAGCTGTTTGGCTACGTTGTTGATTTCGTATAAATTTTCGAAATCTATCTTCGTAATATTGGTGGCCTGGAAGTCTCTTGATTTTGCATTAATTTTGATTTCTAGTTTGGGCAGGATTAGTGGTTTGCCTTTCTTAATTTGTTGATTGTTTATGAATTTCTTATCAGTAATGCGGACTTCACAGTTTTCTGGTACTTTAATTAGGCTTGGTGTAGAAATATCGAAGTATTGATCTGTATTGCAAATTGATAGTATTCTCTCAGTGTTTAGTGGCATGACAATTATTTCTTCTTGGCTGATTTGTTCGATTATTGATTCTTGGGCGTTAACGGTTAACAGTGGGCAGTTTTCGGATGATCCTCCATTTATCAATTGGATTGTACAATTATCTGCGGGCAAATAGTGCTGCTGGCAATAGTAGATGTTGTCCAGTGCAGGGCATTCATGTTTTTCGGGGGTTGATATCTTCTGGTTTCGTGCCAAAAATGGGTATTCGGGTATAAACATTTGGTGATTTTGGATAATCGGGAAAAGGTGATAAAACTCAAAGGGTTTTGGATCGATAATTGGAACATGAATAGCAAATATAACTTTATTACCTGAAAAATGAACTTAAGTTCCTAAAATTTGATAATAAGACAAAGGATTCTCAAAATGAGGAATTTCATCAACTTTATATAATTTTTCTAAGTACTTTATCATTTCCTCTATATCTTTTACTGAGATGATTGAACTATGAAGTGTATTAAGTTTTGAAAATAGAATGGCACTTTCTAAGTTGTCTAAAAATGTAACAAGATTTTGGCAATCTAAATTTATTGAAGAAATCACACCTTGAAAGCTAATGTATTGACCGATATCTGTGATCTTTTGATCCATTGCTACTTGAAATCGATTTAGATTTTTACTAAAATTTTCTTGATTTTGGCTCAAAGTTGTTATTGACTTATTATAATGATTTATTAATTTTTTAAACAAGGTTGTTTGTAAATTAGTTTCTTGAATGTTCGATTTTTGATTTTCTGAAAGCACTTTAATCGCGTTATCGTATCTAATACCGTCTTCAGCATCAAGATTTCCAAAAATCCATTTATTTACTTTTCCAAGAGCATTAATTAATCCTCTTTTTTGTCTAACAAAGGGGTGGAGATTTGTTAATTTCTTGTGCAAAGTTTCAATTAAATATTCTGTCCTGCTTAGGAGATTTTGAGCGAGAGCATGATAAGATAATAAATTTGTTGCTTCCACTTTTTGGAAATTATTTGAAAGTATTTTGAAGTTTTCTTCGAGTTTTGCCGTTTGCTTTACAATTTCTTCTAAATCTACGTAATGTAAAAATCTATGCTTGCTATATATAATTCTAGCGTTTCCTAATTTTAAGGGTAACAATAAGCTTTCTAAACTATTAACGGTTATTTTATTTTCACTACTTTCTACTAGGTTAATTATTTGAAGGACCAGGTGAAGGGTCATTATCTTCGTCTTCATTTTGAACCTGTAACAATTGTTTAGGATTATTACGTGGTTTCCTGAGGGATTGTTTATGATAAGTTCCCTTTTTTGTTTTTATGTATATGCCGTCGTCATCAAGTATTTGGGTTTTGTCGAATTTTGGTAGTGTTTTGTCGCGGAATTTTGTTTTAACGTAAGCCGCTTTGTCTTTAAGATAAGTCGGTGGATTTTGTCGTTTCAGGTTTCTTTTGGTAATTATAGTTTCTTTATACTGAGCATTTCTTTCTTGGATTTTTTCGTAAAGTTGTTTTGAGGCTTGTTTGTGATTTTGAACATAAGTTGATAGAATTAATTGATCATTTAGGTCAAAAGGGTTCGATGTACCTAAGTGTCCATGTATGATTTCAAAAGGGGTGAGTTTCGTTACCGAATGAATGGAGTTGTTGTAAGATAAAATGGCGTGTTTCATAACTTGTTCGCTAGTTAATTCTCTATTAGTTTCTATAATACATCTATAGTGTTCTATAAGGGTAGAATGAAATCGTTCTACTGGTGAATTAGAGTTGCTATTTTTCGTGGTGGTAAAATGTAATTCGATACGGTGTAGTTGACAAAAGTTTTCTAAGTCTTTGTTCTTAAATTCGGAACCACTATCGGAAGTTATTTTGAGGGGTAGTCCATGATGGGTTATAAAGTTAAATATGCCATCTACTACTGATACTCCAGTTGTAGTTTTCAACAGATAAGCTTGTCCATAACGTGAAAATGTGTCAATAATAGTTAAGTAGGGTTCTTTAGAAATTTGGAAAACATCTATATGAATATGTTCAAAGGGTTTTGTCGTCGTGGGTGTTAGATTGAATTTAATGACTGGGGGATTTCGATCGTACTTGTTTTTCAAACAGGTTTCGCATTTATTAATGAAGTCTTCGATGTCTTCTGACATTTTGGGCCAATAATATTTAGTTTTTAGTGAATTAGTTACTTCATTAATACCTCTGTGTCCAGTTTTGAATACGTGATAATATTTTATTTTTTCGTTTTGAACGTCTGTTTTGATAAGGTCAGTTAAAAATTTGGGACAGTGAATTAGTTTGAATGAAGAATGCCGGAATGTGTTTTGAATCACTATGGCAAAATTTTCATGGGGTAAATTTCTGTGAAAGTATAAAGCGTATGTCTGTTTTGGGTCAAAGTATTCTTTCACTAATTTAATGATATTTTCGTTTATGAGTCTGTTCGGTAATGTAGCGTAAAGTCGGGTGTTTTCAAATATTTTCTCCCTTCTTACGGTCAAATCTGGTATGTCTCCTGTTGTTATTATTATTTGATTTTTATAAGTATTTATAGGTTTATTGGAAATGGGAATTGTCAGTATTGGGTTTTCGGCTGAAGTATGAACCGTTTGAAGATCGTCTTCTTCTTCTTCCTCTTCTTCTGGATTTTTCGGGTCTAGTAAAATGTTGGAGTGTACTGTGATTTTTGATGAATTTTCTTCAGGTCCGTCTAAAATTTCTTCGATATCTTCGTTGGCTAAATTGGGTAGTTCGTTGCTAGTTTCAAGTTCTTTCGAGATAATTTCGTCTAAGTCATCTAGATTCACGTCTAGGGATGCTGTTTCGATTGGGTTGAAATCAATCGATGTCGGATTTCTTGACAATGCATCTGCCGCTTGATTACTTTTTCCTTTTAGGTAATCGATGGTGAAATCAAATTCTTCCAGTTTTAGTCTCCATCTTACGAGTCTGGAATTCGGTTCTTTTAAGGAAAATAGCCATTTTAAAGGTTTGTGATCGGTAGAAATATGAAACTTACGGCCAAAAAGACACATTCTCCAGTACCTGCAAGCCCAGACTATTGACAGCAATTCTTTTTCAATAGTCGAATAATTGATTTCCGATTCACTTAATGTCCTGGACGCACAAGCTATTGGACGTTTATTTTGGGATAATATTGCACCTATAGCATATTTCGAAGCATCAGTGGTTAATTCAAAATCTTTCTCGAAGTCTGGATAGGCTAGGAGAGGTTCTGATGTTAACAGATTTTTACAAGTATTAAAACATTCCAAAAATTCTGGGGTATGTTTTACTGATTGGTCCTTTATTAAGCAATTGGTCATTGGTTTTGTTATTTTTGCTAAGTTTTTAATAAATTTTCTATAGTATCCAAGGAGTCCTAAAAATGATTTTATATCTTTTTGTGTTTTTGGCAGTGGAAATTTTGATATTGCTTCTATTTTCCTCGGGTTCGGTTTAATACCGTCCGGTGTTACTACATGTCCAAGGAATTCAACTTCTTTTCTTAAAAACTCGCATTTGTCTAGTTGAATTTTTAATTTAGCTTCCCTTAATTTTTCAAAAACGGATTGTAAATTTTGGATGTGTTCTTGTAAGCTTGTACTGAAAATAATGATGTCATCCATATAAACCATGCAAATATTATTTTGAAGATCCTTTAAAACTTCATCCATTACACGCTGAAAGGTTGAGGGCGCGTTTTTGAGACCAAATGGCATCCTCTTGTACTCGTAGTGGCCGTTCTCTACCGTAAAGGCAGTTTTTGCTACGGAACATTCACTCATCTCTATTTGATGAAAACCAGCTGCTAAGTCTAGCGTTGAAAAATACTGGCTTCGGCCTAATTTGTCTAATATGTCATTGATGTTTGGTATTGGATATCGATCATCTATAGTCTTCTCATTGATTTTTCTATAATCGACTACTAATCTCCATTTTTCTTTCCCCGAAGCATCAAGCTTCTTCGGTACAATCCAGATCGGCGATGACCATGGGCTGCTGGATGGTTGTATGATGTCTTGTTCTAATAATTCTTGAATTTGTCGTCGAACTTCGTTTTTGTGAATAGAGGGGTAGCGATAAGACTTTGTATGTACTGGTACTTCGTCTGTTGTTTTAATAACGTGTTTAACTTTAGAAGTAAATGTTAGTTTGTCATTAGGTTTTAGTAAAATGTCTTTGAAATTTTTGCAGAGTTTAAAAATAGCTTCTTTCTCCTCTGAGTTCATGTGATTTGTCCTAATTAAGTTTCCAAGTTCGATTTTTTCGGGATTACAATTATAAAATTTGTTTTCGTTCACAAAGTTGAAATTATGTATTTCATGAAGATCATTCTGAAATTTCGTGACTTTTATGGGTTCTAACAGGGTTAAAGAAATATTTTTATCAGAAAAATTTTGAATTTCAATCGGGGCGTAACCGTTTTTTGCTAAAGTCAAAGTTCCGGGTATATAAAGTTCACTAAGAAACATTTCATTTATTAAAATTTCTCCGTCATTAATATCTACGGGGATGTTCATTAAACATTGTTCCTTTGCTTCAATACTGAATGAAAAATTTATTTCATTGTCTTCACCTCTATATTTTAGGGGAATTTGGAAGTGATTACCTATAAGTCTTTTATTAGTTAAGTCGATGTTAAGATTCATATTTACTAGGTCGTTGAGACCAATGACTCCATCGAAATATTCGTGAAAGTCAAATAGAAGACAGTCGACAAACAATTAAATTCGGGAAAAGCGGGTACATGAGCTTCGTATCTGATGGTTTTGCTACCAAAGGTAGTTTTAATTGTTACGTTTGAATCAAAAATACAATTTGGAAAAAAGCGTTCTACTATCTCGGGTTTGATTATTGATTTTGAGCTTCCTGTATCGATAAGTAATTTCATTTTCGGGTGATGTATTTCGATATAGGGTAGTGTGTTGCTAGAAAGGGCGTTAATTTCTATGGTTTCTCTCTCTTGTTCGAGGCTGGTTTGGGAAAATTTTCGTCAGTTTCGGTGTTGTCGTTAGTTTTGGAATTTGGCATGGGGTTGTTTTCAAAGTCTGAAAATGATTTTTCAGTTTCAGGGGGATAATTATCATCATAATAATTTTCTTCATTTGGGTAATAGTAAGACATGTTTGGGTTTTCATAGTCGTATTGGTATTCAGGATAATAGTCATCATAAGGGTAGTATTGGTACTGGTCGTCATTAAAATAATCATTAGAATGTAATTCCTCGAAGGTGAAATTAGGTTTTCCAGTACTCTGGAAATGATTATAATTTCTGGGTTGGAATTGGGGATATTGTGGTTGTCTATTATTTCCTGAAGAGAGTCTCGAATTAATCAACATAGGTTCTGGCTTTGGCAAATTTTGTCTATGACTCGGGTGTGGTTTGAAGACATTTATATTTTTTGGTTTCCCAAAAACTTCTTCGTTGGTGAAGAGTCGTCTTTGCGGAACGGGTCTCGGTTGTAAGTAGACTGGCTGTCTCGGAAATTCAGGTCTTTGATTAAAATTAGGGGGAATGTTCTGCATGAAACGATTTTGATTAAATTGCGGGGGATAATTATTGAAATTTCTGTTTTGGAAATTGAATTTATAGGGGTTCATTTGGTTAACCTGAAAGTTCGGTTGTGGAAATTGAGGACGTGGAATATTTTGAAAAACATTGTTATTAGGGGTAAAGTTTTTCTTTACATTATTAGAATTTCCATATAAATTTTCAAAATTTTCAAATTCTGAAACGTATGCTAGTGCATCTTCAAGACTAGTGGGTTTCTTTAAATGTAAATTATTTTTCAAAATACCGTCGCAACCTGCTATAAAGGTATTGAGGGCTGTTTTATTATAATGATTAATTTGACAAAGTTTATCGTTATTGCTAAGTGTGACGTCATTACTTATACGTTGTACAACACTGCTTCGTAGGAGCTGTAACCTACTTCCAAAATCTAAAAGATGTTCATTTTTATTTGGTCTAGTTCTAGTTAGTTCTTGAACTAAGCAATTTAAATCGCGTTTATCCGAAAAACATTGTTGCAATGCGTCTTTTAAATCAGGCCAGTTATTAATTTCCGTTCTATTACCTACCATGAGTTCTGCTTTGCCTACTAATTTTTCTTGAATACTTTCAAAAATATGTCTGTTTAAGTCATTATCATTATGCGTGCTGTATAACAATAATAAATGTTCGCACCTATTAATAAATTTATTTAAAGTATTACTGTTGCCATCGTAAGGTTTTATATTTTGTAATTTAGATTTTAAGAGATCCCAATTGATGGTCGGTGTACTTCCAGTTGGTGTCATTTCGTCTGAATCTGTTTCAAAATTCAAAACGCTAAGTTTATCAGACTGATCTGAGTCTGAAGATAAACGTTCGCGAAAGCGAAGGTTTTCAAACAACGCAGATATGCTCTCTACGTTCATAAACTTAAAACTAAACTATTCTACGATTTTTTCAAAAATTATATTCTTTATTTATTTTTCAATATCAATATCAATTCAATTCAATTATATTCAATATTTCAACGCAATTATTTATTTCATCAATATTTCATTTCAAATCAATTCAATATATTTCAAAAATCAATTCTTAACAATTATCTTTCCAAAAGTCCTGCGATAGGGTTAAGGAAAGGCAAGATTGGAAATTTTTGACACTTACCGGTGATTTCCAAACTCCGACTCTGTTTGACCTCCCTGTAGCGCTTGGTTTTTATTGATATCTGCCTTGAAGGACGAACTGCTTTCCTGGATAGATTACCAAGTTAGGATTCTGTCTCGAGAAAAGCTGCTTTCCTGGATGGATTACCAAGTTAGGATTCCCTCACGAAGAAAGTCTTTGTGTTCTTCTGGTCGGATTGCCAAGTTAGGATTCCAACACGAGAAGATGTTCTCCTGGATGGGTACCACAGATGGGAACTCAACACGAGAAATGTTCGATCTGCGTTTAAAGTGTTAAAACACTAAAATTGGCTTCGATTTTTACCGCTCGATGCGATTTCGAATCAATCACACAGATCCTACTGACTGCGCCAATTAAATCGTTGTCCTTCCAAAATAACTTTTTAAAAACAAAATTTATTGAAAAATTATTACAAAACTTATTTCAGACTGATACAATGCAAGCGAAGGCTCAAACAAGAAT
Organism: Octodonta nipae; assembly: GCA_034190945.1. Classification (NCBI taxonomy): domain Eukaryota; kingdom Metazoa; phylum Arthropoda; class Insecta; order Coleoptera; family Chrysomelidae; genus Octodonta; species Octodonta nipae. The sequence continues at coordinate 83,100,218 of CM067221.1, read as the reverse complement.
GATCATAATTTAATATTTAACGTTGAAAACAATTGCGATGAGATGAAACTTGATATCAGCTGCAGGTGTGCGCTTTGTCGTCTCATGAAGTTCACTGCATGTAACTAACTATAACATTGTATGACGCATAATAACCATTGTCAATGAGTAATGTATTGAGTTGCGGTACAAGATTATTATTAATAGACTTTTAAAGCGAACTTGGTTCTCAATTCACCTGAATTTTCGTATATTCGACCCGTTAAGGGATGGGTGGCATCACGTATCGGTTTTTGGAAAATACGTTCGTTGTCTAAATAGTTGTTTGAACTGTTATGCGTTAATTAACAAGGGACTTATATAGGGCAATAACAATGCAATTGTATAGTAACTCAACCATTATCCAATATTGTATTGTTGTTATTTCATTATTATAACAAATCAATACTTATTAATTTGATTCATCGACTCACAAAAATAACTGGTCTGTGCATTGACTAGATCCATCCGAGATCCGTTTCATCCGTACACCTCCAGAATTTGATTAAATTCCAAAAAAGGTAAAAATTGCATAAAGTTCTAAAAAACGCAGTTATGTAAACGAAATTTTTTTCTAGAACTAAGTGAAATACATTTCAGATGTATTTTGATGTGCTGAATCCGAATCCGAAGTTGGTTTAGCTTGCTCACCCTACAAAGAAAATTGGAAAATACTGCTGAAAATCTCTAAAATTCGCAAAAATTGCAATAATATAAATGGAAAAAAAATCTCGAACTAGATCAATTTACTCAAAGTTAGTGGGTGTAAAAGCTAAACTGACTTCAGATTTGGATTCAGCGTATTAATGTACTAAAAAAATATAACTGATTTAGTTGATTTGAAGCGATTTTTTGCCATCTACACATTTTAAGGTTTGTCAGATAAATCGACAAGAGACTGAAATTCAGTGGAACAAAATATTTAAGGAATAAACTTAATGAAACATGATTTTTTTTTCATTTGCATTAGTTACTGCAATATTTACGATTGCAAATTGTAAGGATGTTCGAGCTAAACCAGGTATGGATTCGGATTCAGCTCATTGAATTACATAAGAATTATACTTGATTTAGTTCTAGAATTTTTTGGATCTTTTTAGTGTTTTTTACAATTTACTCATATTCTAGAGGTATACGGATCAAACGGATTCAGCGCATCAACATAAATAAACCTAGATGGATCTGGTCTAATGCACAGACAACTTTTTCTGTATGCCGAACAAATTAATTTCTAAACCAATGGTCTATTGGTGCCACCTATCGCTTAATAGGTCGAATATACGTTACCTGAGATGTTGTCTAGTTTTGATGGAATTTACTGATTTTTCCTGCTGAAAGGTTATAAGTATTTTTTGGAATTAAAACCTAGCTTTTATAGTATTGTTACGAGAATTCATCCAATATCTGGTGCAATCGGCATTCATCCAATATCTGGTGCAATTGGTATTCGGCCGATGGCTGTTGACCTACTAGAGAATTCCGAGAGAAATGTATAAATACGGACAGCTGGCGATAGCATTCATTCAGAATTCGACTGCCGTATTGTCAGTTAAGATAATTTGTAAATATTTCTGCGAAGGTAAATTGTGTTAAAGTGGTGGAAATTAATGAACTGTGTTTTTAAATAAATCCAAAAACAGAACCCGAGTGTGAAAATAAAAACCTTAAAATAGGACACAAGACCTGATTTGGTTGGGCGGTTGGGCCAATTTTATTAGATCGGTCGAGAAATTAGGTGGTGTATAATAATGTCATTCAATTCAATTTTAACAATTACAGTCGTAATAATTATTTATTAATTTTCATTTATTAATGTAAGTTTTGGTTTAGAGAAATACTCTTGTTCACAAATAATATTATAACATTGATTGACCATAGAAATATTTATGACTTTTGCGAATAATTGTAATGCAAGGAAATTTACAAAATGTTTAGCTTTTAACGTCAATCTTTTTGAATAACTGTTTAAAGCAACTGAGTATTTTTTGGTAATTTAGTCATGTGAAAATGTTGAAGTTCGGGGGGAAAATTCGAGATAAGAGAGACAAGGGCCCACGATATATTCTTAAATATTGTTGGCCATGATCACGATCTTCCTTTGCCGACAGTGATTTTGCGGGATATCAGTATCGATACAGGGTGATGGTAAACAGAGTGTAAATCTATAAAGTGTTAGTAAATAGAGTACATGCTTACACGGTGTTAATAAACAGAGTGTAAGTTACAAGGCATACATTTTCAGAGTATACGGTTACAGTGTGGAGTATATGAAGCAGTATACAGGGTGAACGAATAGAAAAATAGCAGGTTTTTAGGACATAGGTTATTACTATACAAGGTGACTATATATTTACATGAGAAACGACCCAATATTCACATTTACTCATCGTGAGCAGGGTATTCTCTTCCAATAGCTGTTAGAAGTTTTTACCTTTGGTTTGTTGAAAATTTTGTATGTTGCGAAAACGATTCGAGAGAAATGTTGGGCGGAAAAATATATCGCTTTGTCGTAAATAATGTGTAAGGTTACCGAGCCTTATACAGAATATAAGTATAGAAGGTGTTAGTAAGCAATGTGTAAGTGTACTGGGTCTTACTAATCTGAGTGAAGAGATACAGGATATACGTATGCACAGTGTACCGATATAGGATGAAGTATATGTTGCAGTATACAGGGTGTTAATTTACAGTGTATAGATACAGACGAGGTTTTTGGGTGAAGCAACTACTGAGTGTAAGAACAAAGGATATGAGAATACATGGTGTCGGACTATTTGCTTAAGAGGATATCCGTGTCACCAGTTAGACACAGGTTATTCCAGTTTTCTCTTTCAATAAATGTTAGAAGTTATTGTCTAATTTTTGGAGAATTTGTCACAGGAATAATTCGAGATGAACGAGTACGACCACTATATTTAATACTTGTTGGCAATAATCGCTCCTTTCCTTTGACCTCCATGTTTAAGCGTGAAACAGTTATAAAGGGTGGATGTAAAGAAACAGTAAGTCTGAAAGTGGTAGCTTGTATATAAAGGGTTTAAGTAAATAGGATATAAACACACAATATGGAGCATATACAGCATTTTACAGGGAGTTAGTATACAGGATGTTAGAATACAGTGTGTTTTTAAGCTGAAAGTATCCATAATGTTTATATACTTGATATATGGAAAAATATACAGAATGTTCATATAGGGTATATTCAAATAAATATATATAGGTATGACGGTGTGCAAGTACATAGAGTGATGCCCTGTACCAGTATACAGGTTGAAAGGAAATAAATGAATTAATTAAAACTGTATTGAGTCCGTTTATTTGCATGGGATCTTCTAGTAATGGGATCATTCGAATGAAATATAATCGATAGTTCAATAATGAGAATCACTTGACTTGCTCCGATTATGAAATTAAAGTATGCGAATGAAAAATAATCGAATATTTAGGAGAGACGAATCTCCAAATACTCGGAATTTGAAACATCCACCGACTGACCAGCGACGTGCTATCAGATTCCTTGGACATAAGTATTATGTACATACGGTATTCTCAGTTATTGTAGAATTAAAAAACATTATACTACTTTTAGCGTTCCGTATATACAATATACGGATACCCCTATATCACTCCGGATTTCTCCCTCTTTCACATCACAGCAATTTTCTCCTATACTACTGGACGGAAAAGGTTGAAAGTTGGTAACAGTGTAGAGTTTGGTTACCGGATTTGGACTACATATCGTAAATGAAGAAATTTTACTTTTAGGGGTTCTTCTGGGGGGAAAAACTACCCCCCTTATCTCCGAAACAATGAGAAATAAACTTTTGAAAAGAATTAGAGATATAGGGCCTCACCTGAATTTTTCCGGAAAAATAAGGAGAAACCTCTACTATTGATTTAGGGGGCAAATTACAGAATTAATTGGTAAATATAAAATTAAAATTGTTTCTAACACATCGTGTAATATCAAATGAAAGGGCTAATTATGGCGAAGACAAATATATTTTTTTAAAGATTTTTAAACAAATTATTTTTAAGATATATACAAAAATATTAAAAAAAATATCTATTCCTCCTACCTTATCTCCCAAACTATAAGACGTACAATTTTGAAAAAAATAGGGATATAGGACCTCCCCTGAGCTTCATTGAAAAAAATATTAATTTTTAGCGGCAAATTACAGCATTAAATGGAAAAGATAAACTTAAAATTATTTCTAAGACATCATGTAATATATCAAATCAAAGGGCTCAATATGACGAATACAAATATATATTTATTTTTCATATTTTTAATATGAATATTTTAAAATATTGTTATACATTTCGTGGGTTCAATTAAAATTAAAAAAAAAACTAATTATTCACTACCACTTTCTAGAACTTTTATTTACATCAAATATATCCAACAGCTTAGTCAAATATCGCAACAACAATTCTACATATAAGCTCTTCGCTGCACTAACTAACTGTTGCGATTATGGGTCGCTCCTTTTAAAACCAGAATCGAAAACTCTCTTACAATTCATTATCAATTCTACAGCTGCCGAGCCATTTGGAGATAATTTTTTTGTCCTAAAAGCGATCGATGTCGTACTGGAATGAAACAGGGCCGGCTTATTATTTAAAGTTTATTATTTAAAACTTGACCTATTTTCTCCTTTATCTTCCAATGTACAGAGCCCAAAATTCAGACAGTAGATTATAAAAGGCTTCCCTGAAAGTTTATTAGTCAAATAAAACTCTAATGCTAATTTTGGGTGCCAAATTAGAAAATTAAATACCTATTTTTGTAACAATCAAGCGAATCATGTAATAGATAAAATAAAAAGTCTATGTGTGGAAAATAAAAGCGTATATTTTTTATAAATTTAAATCGCTTGATTTAAAATATATTAGGGTAAATATAATAAAATGCACTCATTCCCTGCTTGTCTGAAGCTGGAATATTAGAATATTGAAGGTGGTACGGAACCCTTAGTATGCGAGTCCAACTCGCACTTGACCAAATTATTTGAAATTATAAACAACAATTCCTTCAAAATTAGGTTTTAAGTTGAATAAATATTTAGGGGAAATTTAAATGTATGATAATATTTAAATTTAAATGTCCAGACAAAGAGCAATGTGCAGGTAACGGCTTGTATTCTTTCAGATGCATGTACAGTCAAATTATTGCATGTATATAAATTCAATATAGGTTGACATTTAACTTATTTTTCTTCATTATGAAACCATAATATATACATATATATATTGTAATGGATTTAAACAAACATGAAATCATATAAAGACTTTAGCAATTTGTGTAAGTTAAATAAATGGGATAATGTAAATAAAATGCAGATAAATATATATATATATATATATATATATATATATATATATATATAAAATAAGGAAATTGCAGGAATCAAAATTGTAAAGGTGAACTGACAAGTATTTGTAAATAAATAAGGAATCATATTATAAGATATAGATAACCTAATAATACAAACAATGTAAAAATGTTTCAAAAGCAAACTGTTGAAATGATAAAAGGTGGCATATAAAGTTAGATATTATATCATGCAAATTTTAATAAAAGATTAATACTTACATAAAGAAATATATGCAAAAACATCAAAAAGGTTAAATTCACTTGTAAAATCATAATAGAGTTTGTAGAACATGTATAGATTACATATTAGGCCATGAGAATACCGAATAAAACATATTCTAGATCGAAATCAAGTTTTAAATACATAAATTCTTTAGTAAACAGAGGATCGAAATGTCTTCAGAATGAATGAACAGTAAAGAAATTTATAGTAATAGATGGATCGTAGAGCATAGTATATAAAAAGTAAATAGTTCAAAAGATATAAAGTCTAAATTTTAATAAAATCCAATTTTTATAAAGTACCTGTTAAATGACTGGTGGCCAGCAGGTGACAAATGTCAACTCAATGTTTTTGAAAATATGAATTAAATGATTTGGATAAAATTAATGAGGGTAAAAGTTATTGAAATTTAAGTTGAAGTATGTTTAGATTTTTGTATATGATTGGAACAGTTGGAAATTAATAAAATAATTATAAGCGGAAATGGAAATAGCAGGTGGTAAAATAAATCACATAAATAGGAAATCTGACACTGACAAATTCTCTTTGGTCGTCAAGCTTCGAGCAGATAAGTTTAAAAATTTCGTTCTCATAAATTCAGTTTCCATGACAACGAAGTCAATGTCCTATGATATAAAACAAATTTAGTGTTCCATGTCAGAAAGACAACAGTAACTTAAAATTGTAATTTGAATTTCTTTGGAGAGACGAATTGATAAAAGGAAGATAATGGGTATGAAAATTTAAAATCAAAAGTATTGGGAGAACATAAATTTGCAAACCAGCACGAGAAATTCAATTGAGTGGCAGAATTTTACCAGTAATGAAAATAGTTTTATAAATAGTCGATAAAAGAAAGATAATGGGTCTGAGAATTTAAAAATCAAAAATATTGGGAGAAAACAAATTGCAAAACAGCACGAGAAATTCAATTGAGTGGCAGAATATTATTAGTAAAGAATTTTGAAATTTGGAATTATTGTTAAAGACCAATCATCAGAAGAAGAGAACCAACAACAGTAAGTTTTTGAAACATTGTTTAAAGAAAGATTTTGAAAAAGTTTAATTTATAAAATAAGTAAATCATAAAATGGTAGTCAATCAGTGATAATAATAAAACTTTTACAGTTTTAGTATAATAAATAGCTGTGACTGAATGATCAAAATATTTTGTAACATGATTTGATAGAAATTTAAGAGTAGTTAAATGAACAGGAAATTTATTTTGTTTTGAAAGAAAACTTGTATCAATACTGTATTGTGGAACATTTTAATAATTATACTTTAATTGAAATATTAGGAATTTGTTATCAGTAATTTAAAAATTAAAAAAATAGAAAAAAATAAAGTGCAAATAAATTTCAAATTTTAAGAAGTGTAAGTGAACCAGAAGAGAAATAGATATTTGTAAGATAAACAAGATAAGTATCAAATTTATTTATTTGTGTAACTTTTGAAGATTTGAACCCAAGTGAAAAAGACCCTGAGACCCTGAGATAATAAAATTATAAATTATAAATTCTAAATTAAATTCAATTACACTTTCATACAATTCATATATATATATATATATATATATATATATATATATATATATATAATATCTTTGATTTCACTTTAGACCTTTAGAAAATATATATTTTATTCAAAACATAAAAATGAAAAATTAACACTATCAAACTTGGAAAAACAATTAAATGTGAATTGAAATTAAAACTAACTGGACAAAATAAAGTATTATAATGACGACCATGGGATCGCTTCGGTTGTATTTATGATTTAATGAAAGCTGAAATCAGCGAAAAGATATTCACACGATGCGTTCCCACATTAACATCGAAGTACCAGAAAGCTGTCAGCGTAATATGATACCGTTGCATCATACAGGTGTGTACAATTAACACCTAACAGGTCCCCCTTATAAAGAAAAGTTAATGTTACAACATCAACGTTTAAGTCAAATTGGGCTGTCCATCTGGGATCCATCTTGAATCACAGGCCTCAATTTTGGCACGAGTCTGGACGGTGGTTTTGGGATGGTCCTTAGGTTCTCTGCAGTGGAGTTTTCATCCCTTGGTGGCTTCTTGACGTGTTTTGCGATTTTAACTGAAACGTATACAACAACAGTGATTATGATTATTGTAATCGAAGTGTATGTAAACCAGGATATGTTTCTGTTTACAAATGGCTGGTTGATAAGGTCGTCTAGGTCCCTGGAGTATTGATCTAAGTTATGGCTCGCTATGGAGAGTTCGTCCATATTCAGATCATCTAGCTTTAGGGGCTTGAGCTCTGGGATATTTAGTTTTTGGGGGTGATAACTGCAACAGTTGTAAGGGATTAATACAGGGTATAAATTGTCGAAAATGTTTATAAATTTTTGAGGTTCCGCTTGTATTTTTGTGATCCCCACGAAAGCACAGCAGTCTGATTGTAAGCGAATAATGGAATTGTTTGTTAAAACTATTGTCTTACTAAGAATATGATGAAAACCAGTTCTATCATTTAAAATTGGTATGTGGTAGGCGGTGTAGAGTTGTTGCTCTACAAGAGGAATTTTCAAAGTAAAGACTAAAACTGAATTAGTTTGAAACGCTTCTAATTCGATTACTTCCAAATATTGGACGACACTTGAATATCTAACATGTAAGGGTAGATTGTTTTTGGCAAGATTTTGCGAAATTTCCTGTAGTGACTTAATCAAATGATCAGGTGTGATTATTGAGGAATGAATTATTTTTAAGCGAGCAAATATTATGGAATTTAAAATATCATTGAGGTTATCCTCAAGAATCCTCAAGCTTGCCATTAGTTTTCCGCATATTCCCAAAAATGAGTGTTTTGCTTGAATAAGGGCTATTTTGTCGTTTAGAGTATGTATTGCCAAATTAATGGCGTTAATGTTTTCGTTAAGGTTGCTTCGTCAATTTGGAGTTTCTGAATGGTTTCATTAAACGTTTTGATAATAGAAGTAGTTAAGCTTATTTGATTTTTTAGGAGAGTCTCTACTTGTAATTGTCCCTGGTTAAGTTTGTTGATAGTATCTATATTATTCATAGATAGTATCAACAAACCATCGGTTTCGTCAAAGTTTCCAGTGATGGCTTTAAAGATAGTTCCTACACCGTTAATTAGTCCTCGTTTCGATGTTTTAGTGTCCATGAATATTTCTGAGAATTTAGTTTTAATTGAATCTGAAATTTGGTATAAGAGACTGATGTGAGTTTGTACATCAATTCTGAATGTACTTAAGTCATGAAATTTGAAACCGGGGATGGGATCGATAGTGTTTTCAAACGTTTTGAGGATTCTGTTGTTATTTTCAAAGATTTCTTTAAGTATGTTACGATGAACTAGTCCATTTATAGTTGGAGATAACTATTCTAGTTTTGTCGCGATGGTAAATACCAAACGTCTTATTTATTATTTATTGGTTTGATGTTGAACTGTGGGACTGCTGATCCGAACAGCAGTAATAACCTGAAAAGAAAGTTAGTTTTCAGAATAGAGTTTCATTCTGTCAAAGTTAACTTTCGTTCGTTGGTTTGTTTTGAGATTTAAGAGCGTGGCTGAATTATTGTGAATATCTAAAATTTGGAATGGACCGTTGAATATGTTATGCAGTTTGTCTTTAATTTGGGATTCCTTGACATAAATTTGTCAGCAATTTTAACTTCGGGGAGTTTGTCTGAAATGTGTTTATCAAAACGTTCTTTAGCTTTTTGACTTTTGTAAGTTTTTTAGGAAATACGATTGTTCAAGTCTAGTATATTTACTAATCAGTTCTTTATGTGTGTAGGTGGTTTCAGGTTGTCTGCTGGACGTATGTCCAAACACTAGTTCATTAGGCAAAAAGCCATGTGTTTTGTTTGTCGAGTTATTGTAAGCAATAACCGCATACGGGAGTACATTTAGGGGAGCTTCTGCTTTATGAATTCGAATCATTTCTAACAAAGTAGAATGAAATCGTTCTACAGAGCCGTTTGTTTGCGGATGTACTACGCTTGAATAAGTTAGTTTAATGTCGTTCAGTTTACACAAGTCTTTGAATATTGCGTTGTCAAATTCCCTACCATAATCACAATGGATACGCAATGGCGTACCAAAATGTTGGAAGTATAACATCATAGTACTGACAACTGATTTGGCTGATTTGTCTGCCAAAGCATAAGCTTGTGAGTATTTTGTCAGTTCATCTCTTACGGATAAGATATAGTTCCTGTTAGATATTTCTAGTATGTCAATATTAATTCGCTCAAATGGTGTTTTAGGCGTTTCCATAATGACGAGGGGATTGTCTAGATTTTTGCGACACGCTTTAGATTTTTGACAAATTTCACAGTTCTTAACGAAATTATTAATGTCTTTTGTGAAACTTGGCCAGGTGTACATTTCCTTAATACGGCGGACGGTTTCATTAATGCCGCGGTGCAAGTTATTTTTCCCGTTATGATATCGTTCAAGGATCAGCGGTATTTCGTCTTTTTCGGGGGTTTTGTAACGTTTTGGCAAATACAGCGAATACATTAATTTTGAAGGTTTCGAAGTCGGCAACTTCTTCGAAAATATCATCGAAAATGTCGTGATGAAATTCCTGAAGATTAAATGATTATGGGGAAAATTAAAATGATTTTATTTGTTTTGTCTAGTAGATGACAGTTGGAGAACTCAATTTTGCTGTAATCAATTAAAGAGGCAGATTTATAACGTAATATAAAGGTTTTAAATTCTTCGGACATAGTTTCAAGAGATATTTCATTTTGTTCGGGTTCAGGACTGTCGTCTTCGGATTCGTCGTTTAGGGGTAGGACTTTGAAGGGTGTTAGTTTCGATTTTGACTGAAATGATAAACATTGGTCAAGATGAATTTAATACGTGACAAAGCATCAGCGTTCTTGTTAACTTTACCAGACTGGTAAATAATTTCATAGTCGTATTCTTCTAGTTTGAGTCTCCATCGGGCAAGTCTACTACCGGGGTCTTTTATAGAAAATAGCCAGGTTAACGGGCGATGATCGGTCGGTAGTAGGCACTTACGGCCATAAATTATTGGACGAAAATGCTTAACGGCCCAGACAATGGCTAAGAGCTCTCGCTCAGTGGTAGAGTACCGGGTTTCGGCTCTACAAAGGGTCCTAGAAGCATATACAATCGGTAAATCCTTACCTATTGGCCCTTGAAATAATACGGCGCCGATAGCAAAAGCGCTGGCGTCTGTAGTCAAAACAAACTTGTATAGGGGTGGAAGTCAATGTTCGTTTTAATTTATTGAAGGATTTTACGCACTCTTCGTTAAAATTAAACGGTTGGTCTTTTTGTAATACTTTTTTCAGTGGTTTGGAGATCTTTGCTAAGTTAGAAATGAACCTACGGTAATAACCATCAAGCCCTAAGAAAGATTTTGTGACTTTAGGGTTCTTCGGTTGTGTAAAGTTTAAAATACAGTCTACCTTTGATGGATTGGGTTTCACACCGTCTTTAGTCATAAGATATCCTAAGTAAACGACCTCCTTGCGGAGAAATTCGCATTTGTCAGGCTGTATTTTAAGGTTATCCTTTCAGAGTCTTTTGAATACGTCTGTCAGTCGTGATAGGTGGCCATGTATTGTAGACATCTTTCATTCTGGATTTCCATAAGAATGTTATCTATCACCTTTTGAAAGGTAGACGGAGCATTCTTTAATCGGAAGGGCATGCGGACGAAATCAAAATGTCAGCACTGAATACATTATTGGTGATGTTCTTTGAGTCTATTTCTATTTGATGGAAACCAGATGGAATGAAAAGTTTTGCTCGTAGTTTTGATTTTGTTGCGTTTGTCTTGATTTAGTGAGACATTCATTAATGCCCCATTGTTTTATAGAATGAACATTGTTTTTGTACTGGAAACTGGTTGGGGTTTCGAGGAGGTGGACCTTGGTTTATAAAATTCTAAAACTTTTGAGTTTCTAAATGATGCAGTTGGAGTTCCCGTTTTATGCGTTAAACGGCGGTCAGAATGTTTTAGGATCTCTAGAAGGAACTAGTTGTCCTATCTTCGGCTCTAAACCTGTTAGTAGGCTATTTAGTGCCATGGATTCGTTCAAGTCGATACGTGCCTGTTTTTCTTTTTGAGTCAAGTTTTGTTTGTTAACCGCAGCAAGCATTTTTGCTTGTTGGGTTTGTAATCTGGCTGAAAATGTTATGGAGGATTCAGTATTTAATTTCCTCATTCTTTGAAGATCCTGAATCAAGGCTGAGAGATCTCTAGGATCTCCAAAGTGGTTGTCTAAGAGTGTCTGAATTTTTGATAATTGAGTCGGGTTGTGAGAATTTATTAATTCGGCTGCTCTGCCGCGAAGTTTATTTTTATGTGCAATATTAAAAGCACTTGTTGGTAGTCGGTTGCCATACTATACGCAGTTTGGCATGAAGAAATGAAAGTGTTTAAGAATATAGAGTTTCCGTCATATTCCGGAATTGCGAAATTTCAGAGATTTTGTATGACTCTACAGTAGGAGTCGCAGCACCTTGCCTTGTAGTTGCCATTTCTAATATTCAGGTGTTAAAATTAAAATTAAATAAAGCAGTAAAATGGAAGTACGCAATAACACAAAAAAATATCATAATTCAATATTATGGTATGAGTAAATTGATTAAATAAATTCAGCAGTTTGCGAAAATAAAATAAAATAAAGCAAGGTAAAATAATGGAGAATAATAATAATTTCGTTTAAAAAAATTATTCACTAGCTTAAAATATGTTTGAAATGAATAATAAATATATGGAAATTTTAAACGAGAGAACTGATAATAATAATATAACAATCAATATAAAAATCATATCAATTGCAAAATAATTAAATCAAAAACGTGATGTTTCTACATACGTTAGTACCCCAGACATTGCGGAAGCGTCGACTGGTTAGCTGTATAGTTGCGTGTTCCTGGTCCTCTTTGCTACAGTTGTTGTCTCAAACAGCTAGGTCTTGTCCACGATGATTTGGAAATCAGTTAGTATGCACGTGTTCTAACTGTGTTGGACCCAATCCTACTGACTGTGCCAGTTTTATATCTTTGATTTTACTTTTGAATTTTTAAAAAAATATATTTTATTCAAAACATAAAAATCAAAAATTAACCTTTTACACCTGGAAAAACAATTAAATTTAAATTGAAATTAAAACTAACTGGACAAAATAAAGTATTATAATGACGACAGTCGGATCGCTTTATGATTTAATATTATATATATATATATATATATATATATATATATATATATATATATATATGTTATATAAGTTTATACCATGAACTTAGTACGAACTTATATCGCAACGATAGTTCAACACTCCCAGCTGACTCAGCGACACGTGTGGTGTCATATTACGGCGCCGCCAACATCCGTGGGAATCGCAGCGTCGACTTTGCTTATTCGGCATATTATATGTTATAAATTGTAAAACTGCTCTAATGTTGTATTCATTATTACTCAGTTACTTTGTCACTTTATATTGTTATTTTCATTTACATTTTCAAAGTTATAGTTTTTGTATTGTTGTTAATAAAATCTTTTTTAAAAAGTTAATATTGAGAAGTGTGATATAACAAATTGGCGCAGTCAGTAGGATCCGTCAACGTTACTAGAACACGAGCTTACTTCTAACTGGTAGCGGCGGATCCCTATCCCTCAACGGAGCAAAGAACCTGGAAGAAGTCCCAACTGCGATAACAAGGAGAACACGGATCTTCCAATGTTCCTGTTGATGTGAGTAGTAGTGAATCGTCTAACGTTTAAGTTTATTAATAATTGATTTTAATATTTGATTGATTTGATATTTTGATTATTTAATATTTTTAATTCAGTGAATTGAATCACTGATTTATTATTTGATTACATTAATATTTTATGATTTAATTGATTATTTTGATTTTATTCATTCGATTGAGTGAACTATTTGATTTATTAATTTTATTTACATTTATTTTATTAATACAATTCTATCATCCAAATAACTTTGGTATTTCCCCATTTACAAATTTATTGTTTTTTACACCATTTATTTTATTGATACCATTTTTTCTATCCCATTTTATTATTTTGATTCGAACCTTTTTCGTTTTTGAATTCTATTGAATCAAAATGGCACAAGCACAAAACAACACTGTTTCCGATGAAACCGAAAAATACCGGTTATCGGAAATATTTTCAATCATTCCCGAATTTGAGGGAGACCAAAACTCCTTGGCCACCTTCATACATGCATGTAATTGTGCGTACAATATGTCGACTGCAGAGCAGAAATATCTGCTAGTCATTCATATTAAAAATAAATTACGGGGAAAAGCGGCGCAGTTGATCAACTCGAGGAATCCTGAGTCTTATCTCGAAATAAAACAACTTCTAACTCTTCATTTTGGGGATTCTCGTGATCTTTCCTCATCAATACACGACCTTCAACAGTTAAAACAATTATCCAATGAGTCTCCCCTAACATTCTATAATAGGCTTCAAGTATTGAGTGCGAAAATGCACTCATGTATTCAAAAAGCTCCTAGTCTGAGCACCGAGCAGAAAGACGCTCAAACCACTCTCGTTGACACCATGGTTTTAAACACATTACTTACCGGTTTAGAACCTCGATTAGGCCAAATTATCCGTGCCAGTAATACGAAGGATCTTCTTGAGGCACATTCACGGATAAGAAGAGAACTTCAACTATCCTATTTTGAGGAACAAAAGATACATAAATCTGTTCCACCTAAGCCATCTTTTCAGGCTAGAAAACCAACTCCACCTCCTAAATGCTTAAATTGTGGGCGATTAGGCCACATTGCTGCGGATTGTCGCCTGAGATATCAAAATAACCCTCAGCCTTTCAATCAAAATAACAGACCAAATTTCGTTGGTCCGAATCAATCTTCGAGGCCAAATCCAATCAATAATAATAACAATCATCAAGGTCAACAATTCCGACCAAATAATTTTCAAAGACCTCCTTTCAAGCCTAACAACTTTCGACCGTCTGTAATACAGACAAACCCAAATTATCGTTCCGAAAGAACCCACCATTTTAACAACCATCATAATGTCAACTATCCCGAATATTCTGCAAATGACTATGATTATTATACTGATAATAACCAGCAGAATTTCGATTATAACGACCAAAACTATGAAAGCCCTGAGTTCGACCAAATAGTAGATGATACCCCTGTCGAACCTTTCAGTCCTCACGAATACCAGGATTTTCTAGCGCTTCCGAGCCTAGATCAGCCCCCCGATTCGACAACTACCCTCTCAGAAGTTCAAACTCAAATACAGAACTTGAATTTGGAAGATTTCAATCCCGATCTGAACTTCCCAGAACAAACATTTTTTTAAGTCCCCTTCTGACAGTAAATTCCAAGAACCTCTATTATATCAACGACGCTTCTGGAAAATTTAAACTCCTAATTGATACCGAAGCTGGTATCTCCATTTTCAAAGAAAACACTGTCAAAAACTTCTCACAACGATCTCCCGAAAGAGTAATAATTCAAGGCATTACTCATGAGAAAATCCCGATCTCACAATCCACCCTCATTCCTTTCGCTCTAGGCAATCCACACAAGGTCTTTATCTACAATCTAGATATTGAGTTTGATGGAATATTGGGTCTTGATTTTCTCGAGCATTATGAATGTATCGTCGACTTAAAATCCAAACAATTAATTACTAACTTTAAAACTATCCCCCTACATAAAGTGCCCGATCACGACCAATCTAATACACAACCAACAGACACCCCCAGTACTAACGCACAACCTCATATTTATAACAATCAAATAACAATCCAGGCACGAACCGAACAAATTTTCCAACTTAAATGTGAACTTAGAAATACTGACGCAATTTTACCGACACAAGTAATTGACAAAGTACGACTTCCCAACGCGGTTGTACGGGTTAATTCAAAGGGAGAATTTCTGACTTCGATAATAAACGCGAACGCAATGCCAAAAACTGTTAACTTTTCCAATCTTCATTTTGAACCCCTTGACAATACACACCCTCTCTTAAACCTGAATACACACGATTACTCTGAATCTACAAACTTAGACAGAAACTTTACTATCAGGGAACAAATTCGGACAGAACATCTTAATTACGAAGAGCGAGAACTTATCACGAATCTCTGCTTAGAATTCGAAGATATTTTCTATCTCGAAGGCGATGTTTTGACGTTTACTAACGCCGTCAAACACTCTATTGACACCAATAATGCCAAGCCCGTTTTCACGAAATCGTACAGATATCCTCAAGTGCATAAGGAGGAAGTGAAAACCCAAATTTCCAAAATGCTTGATCAAGGCATTATCAGGCACTCTTCTTCTCCTTGGTCCTCCCCCGTATGGGTCGTCCCTAAGAAACTCGATGCTTCTGGTAAGCAAAAGTGGGGAGTTGTTATCGACTATAGGAAGTTAAACGAACTAACTGTAGACGATAAATATCCTCTGCCCAACATTTCTGATCTCCTCGACCAACTTGGTAAGTGTCAATACTTTTCGACGCTGGATCTCGCTTCCGGGTTCCACCAGTTGGAAATCATTGAGGAAGACATTCCCAAGACCGGTTTCTCTGTTGACAATGGTCATTACGAATTCGTTCGTATGCCATTTGGTTTGAAAAATGCACCTTCTACTTTTCAGAGGGTCATGGACAACATTCTTCTGGGCATCCAGAATGAACGTTGCCTAGTTTACATGGATGACATTATCGTTTATTCACCAACCATCCATGAGCATATGTCCCGTTTGACAGAAGTCTTTAAGCGTCTTAGACAGTCAAACTTGAAAATTCAACCTGACAAGTGTGAGTTTCTCCGTAAGGAAGTTGCTTACATAGGTCATCTGATCACCCAAGAAGGAGTAAAACCAAACCCTTCAAAGGTTGAATGCATCCAGAATTTTTCTCAACCCCAAACTCCTAAAGATGTTAAATCTTTTCTTGGTCTCGCCGGTTATTACCGACGTTTCATCCCAAATTTCGCCAAGATCTCAAAGCCCCTAACGAAACTCCTGCAGAAGGACGTCAAATTCATCTTCGACGCAGATTGCAAGTCTTCCTTCAACGAACTGAAGCAAGCCCTTGTATCTGACCCTATCTTAATCTACCCAAATTTCGAAGAACCATTCCTGCTCACTACTGATGCTAGTGCTTTTGCAATTGGAGCGGTTCTCTCACAAGGCCCCGTAGGAAAAGATCTTCCTATAGCATATGCTTTCCGTACACTCTGCGCTGCAGAAACTCGATATTCCACTATCGAACGGGAACTGCTAGCCATTGTTTGGGCGGTCAAGCACTACAGACCGTATCTTTTTGGGAGAAAGTTTACACTCCTGTGTGATCACCGTCCGCTTACTTGGCTCTTTTCGATCAAAGACCCTGGCAGTCGTCTAGCCAGATGGCGCCTCAAACTAGAGGAGTATAACTATAAAATCGAATACAAGCCCGGCAAGGTAAACTTGAACGCAGACGCTCTTTCCCGTATCAAAATTATTCACTTCAAACAATGCACCGACTTTATTTCTAAAATCAACATCTTTGCAAATAACGAAACCGACCCAGAACAACCAGATTCCGATAATGATCAAGAACCCGATGATCATGACGAACGAATGACAAGAGAATTTAATCGATTTGTTCAATTATATAAAACAGTCGATAATCGATTACTCAAAAATAGAAATTTCTAACGCCCAACTCCTAGACAAATCTCACAAACGAATAGTCACTTTCTTCTGGCAAAATAAACTCAATGACTTGCATGACAAAATCATCGAAGACATTTTCGAAGAAGACCCAAATTTCACTACCGACACATTAAACATTCTAGCCAGCAAATCTGTCCGGCATAGAAAATATTTAATTGTTCCTTTACCATTCGATCCCGAAACTGTTGTCTCGCATCTTTTTAACATCCTCTATAATAACCAAGATCAGTTCGACGAATCAGAAACCTTCTGCATTGAAAACAACGTCGAACTACCTAAGAAGAATAGCAATGGGGGTTCTGGACCACTTTGGTAACTAGTCCATCTAGTTCTCAGAGGCGACGTAAGCAGAGGTGTAGTCACCAAAGACCTTTTGGTAATTGTCAATTTCTTGTGCTGAAGACATGTGACAAAGTTGTTAACAATGCGACTTTCTGTGTGACATTTGGTGACATTAATTAGTCACCTTTATCAAAAAATGTTCACACCCTTGTTTTCAAGAATTATTAATTAGTTTTGAAGATTTTTAGTTGTCATTGCTGTACTAGCGCTACCTATTGTCAGCTAGTAATAATAATAATATTAAAGAAAAAAAGTGGGTTTGATCGTGATTCGAACTTGCGATTCCCAATTAGAAATCGTACCCCTTAAGCACTAAGCCATGGAGTTAATTAATGAACTGGTATATCTCCAGTGTATAATAACATCATCATCAACAACAACAATAAATGTTTTTCAAGAGCCTAGCCTAGCCTAGCCTCGACTCTATAATAAAATACAAAATAATTCAATAATCATTTATTTATATTTAAAACAATAATTAATAAAGTTCTCTACATCAGAATATTTCACAAGCCCTTCTTCTATCTTCTCAAATCGTTTACTATTACTTAAACTATATGAAACTGATTTCTTGAGAAAAAGTACTGGTAAAGATACTTCCTGACGTTGTAATTGATAGTAGTGGAATTTTCCATCTCGTTCGTCGTGGTAAAATCCATCATAACAATGTTTATTAGATTGTGGTAAAAAATCTGGATCTGTTATAATGTATTCAGTTTTCTCTTTTGATAAAATTAAACTGAAAACATTTGAACATTTTTGGCATTTCGAAGAGGATAATATTACTTCATCTTCAAAGCACCAGGTGAATTGTGTTATACAATCACAATTTTGACAATGGATAAGAAGACTTTTCATCTTGAAGTACAGTGAGTTACTGGCATTTGAATAAAATTGTCTTCACACTTTTATACATAAACAAAACATTGAAATTCTTGATGTGCAACTTCCACAAAGAGGTCTTTAAGCTGATTTATATTGAATTTGTACTGTTCAACCTTTATACTTATAGATTTGTTTTTCATCAAATTTTCCAAACCATATCTTCCACAATGCATTTGTGTGTTAGTCAGTTGTGTTATGGGATAGTAATTTTGATGGTCATGACCGATTACATTTCCAATACTTTGATTTTGGTAATTCTTGATTTCGGTTCCAATATTAATATTTTTATCAGAGTAGAAAGCTGTATACCATCTCAATTCAATAGTATTATTACGATTTATTTGATACAAGTAGAATGTTCCATCCTCAATTGGAAACGTATCCCATTCTACCTGAACATAACAGGGTAAGGCGTAATTACTAATAGTAATCAACAAAATAAGACGTAGAAACATAGTGTTTGTTTGTTAGTTTGTTTTATGACAACTGAACACAAAGTAAAATGTGTGAGGAATTTATATGATTTTTATAGCAATATGCGCATGTGCAAGAACAAACATACATATTTCCCAAAGTGTTTATTACAATTATATAAAAAGTATACATTTTCTAAACTATATAACAAATTATTATATTTATTACAATGAAATGATTTAAAAAAATTAATTTCTAAAATATTTATTCACATTATGTAAAAAGTATGCATTTTCTAAACTACATGACAAATTATTATATAAATGTTTATTACAATGATATGATTTTAAACAATCTTTCATGTCTTTTAAATTCGGATATCCATCTTCCGTTAAGTCAAATATGTTATTGTTTAGTAGTTTTTCCAACCATTTCTTCTTTTCTAACCCTTTTACGTAGACATCAGAAAGTCCAATATTATCTTTAATGTAATCAGTCAAGTTTTCTAAATTGATGAATGATACACAATCATTATCATTACTGTTCCAGTCTAATCCATGTTTGTTGTTAGTGAGCCAGTTCATGTGGTTTTGGATAGTGCTATTAAAGTGCGATAAATCAAAAGGCATTCTTATAAACACATGTTGATAATTTCCAGTGCCCATGTTAAGAATTGTGATTTCCTTACAAATGAAATCACTATCTTTGTATTGAAACCCTTGTACGTCTATTATATACATTCTAAGTAGATAGCAAGTAAATTAATGACTAGAAGACCAATTCATGTTACCTTTATATGTGTTGTGTTGGAAGTGGGGGATTTCAAGCTATATTATTCGCATCTATCCAACTATTATGCTTGTCACTGAATCCCAACCATTTGACTAATATCTTATTTTTTGATCTTTTTAATACTTTCTCAACTAAGTACACATCAGTGAATTTTGTATGTTGTAATTGTTCATTGTAAAATGATCCAAGTATGTTTTCATTATGCATATCTTTCAAAAGATATGTGGTAGGATTAGTTAATTGTACTTTTCTCACTATCAAGATCTCAGTTGACCAATTAGGCATGTATTTTTTATCAAAAACCCTCGAATTTTAGATATTCGTACATGATCTCCAACTTTAAATTTAGTTTTTAAATCAGCTTGTTTTATTCTATTATATGCGGTTTTTAATAGAAATTGTTCATGTTTTTTTGAGACCTCAGCCGGTTTCATTCCTATTGTCCTATGTTTTGTATTGTTGTATTTCTCAACAATTTTCTGAAGTATGTTAATCCATTTATAATGACCTTGTAAATTGAATTGTTTCCACATAATATTTTTTAAAGTTCTATTCACTCTTTCAACGATAGAAGCTTTTTTCTCACTAAATACAGGATAATGATTAATATTATATTTTTTTGTTAATTTCTTGAAATCCTTATTAAAGAATTCCTTTCCCATGTCTGTTACTAAATTGTGTGGTTTTTGTTTTTTTAAAATACTTTCCATGTTTCGAGTTATTTCATAACCTGTTTTATTTTTGACTGGTAATGCCCAAACGAATTTTGAGAAACAGTTTATTACTATTAGTATATATTTATATCCAGAATTTTCATTGGCATACTGAATCATTTCCACTAGGTCTGCTTGAAATAGATAAGAGATTTGATGATTACATGTCGCCTTTTAAAGTTTATTCGTGCTGGTCTGTGAATTTCTTCAACCACTTGTCGTTTTACATCTGTAGCGAAATTGGTAGTCATTATCGAATAATTTGAGCTTCTCTTAATTCTTCAATAATGGAGTTTATCTCATTAGTTACTGAACTATTACCGGCTTGCTGTGAAGCTATAAGTAAACGTAACCGGTCCACAAGTTCATTTGGATCATTCCAATGTATGTAATCAATTTTATTGTTATTCACTTCCATCAATAATCCACCCAATTTGGTAGGTGTTTTAGATAAAGATGATAATATTTCTCTGTATTTTTGCATTTTACTTCCAGCCACTTGTTTATTGGCTTTATAATAACGACGATTAGCATTTGTCATTAGAACGATTTTTTTATAATTCTGTTCATCTTCTACTGTAAAATCTTGAGGATTTTTCATAAATAATAATTCATACAACCCTTTAGTTCCTTTGAAACGTTTACCTTTAACAATAATATCTGGTCCATTTATGTTAAGTTGACTGTCACCAATCATCAATTTTTCTGTTTCAGTTAATCTAACACCATATTTATGATCGAGTTCTTTCTTTTTTCCTCATCATACATATTATGAATGTATTTCCGAGGTAGTACATCATATTGTTCCAAATAATCTCTATAAGATTTTTCAGCTATGTCTTCTAAACGTGATTTGTTTTGATCATCAGATATATCTTCTAGAATCGATTGTTTCAAGTTACTAGGTTCTTCGCCTTCTTCTTTTATACTAAACAATGGTAGAGATCTTGATAATTTTTGTGATACGTTATGAGGTATTTTAGGTGTTTCATAATAAAATATATCATCCTCATCATCATCACCATAATCGTATTCTCCAATTTGTGTGCTATTTTTAAGCGGTGTAAAGTTGTCTCTTTTTTTCTTAAGGCTTTGCTTCATATATTCATAGTTTGATAATGATTGGTTGTCATCATTATCATTTGTTGGAATCTTTAATTTACTTTCAATGTTTTTTAGGTGCTTTGTTATGGGTTGAAACAAATTCTCCTGTGCAATTTCACCATACTTTAGAAAGTTTAATTTATCCTTTATATTTTTTCGTTTAATAATTAGACTTCTTTTAAGTTCGACATCACTTCTTTTCATTTTGAAAGACTGTAATGAACTGTTTTGAAAGATAGAAGTAACAGATTTTAACAGCTTTGAAAAGCTGTTCGAACAGCTACCAATCAAAAACTTTACCTGTTCGAACAGCTTAGCAGATCACTTCCATAGTAATTAAATGACTAAAAGAGACCTGTTCGAACAGCTTGTGTGTTTTACGAGGAGCTGTCCGATCAGTGAACAGTAAATCAACTCATCCTGTTCAATAGAGCTGTTGGTTGAAATTAAAAACAAAATAAATCAAATAATTTATTAAATTAAGAATTAATATAAAGGTTAAAGGTATATGTAATGATCTAATCCCCTTCTGTAGCGACCTCCTCGTTCATTGTACAATCCTTGAAAATTGATAAGAATCCATATGGAATTTTCCAACAAATACCACAAATATGTTTAAAGTCTTCAAATGACATGTCTGTTCCAACGTGTTCATTATACACATGTTTTAAATTGAGATCATCCTGTTTAAATAAAATCAAACTGTTTGCATTGTCTTTTATCAAGTGCTTGGGAATTTTAGCATAACTCTGTGTGAGATAGAATGAATCAATATTATAGTGTCTTCCCATACTGAAATATTCACGAATGACATCTTGATTAGCACATGCTACATCGTCAAATATCATTAGAGAGTTAGGTTTAGCTTTGGAAGGATGTAATATATTTTCGGATGCACTGAATGCATAATAACCAATTCCCTGTATAGGTTTTAGTAGTTTAGCTAAATAAATATACTTTGGTTGCTCCAATGAATGTGAATATACATAAATATTTTCAAATTTCAATCCATTTTCATGTTCGATTATACTAATTAACACATTTGTCTTTCCACAGTTCGAAGGACCTACTATGAGGCAACGTATTGTTGCTGGGAATAGAAGACCATGTTTATGGTTCTTATTTTGTTCATCGAAATCATTATTTTCAACAGTCAGAGATACGGTTGGATGTTTAACTATTTTCATGGCTCTGGTGTAACTGAAATAAAATTAATTGTAAAAAGGTATTTATAATTAGTACCCTATAGATAGTGCCTCAATAAACATGTATAATTATTATATTGGTCAAGGGTTATTGAACAAAGCTATTAATAATTTACCGTTTGAGATGCATTTACCAGGTTACAGGTTTTGTGGTAAATATATTTTTATAACTAATAAACACTAAAATTTTGACATAATACATGTTTAGGTCCAGGTACACATCTCAAGGAACGATTACAAAGAGGTGATGTAGGCATAAATGGTCTAGATGATGCGTGTAAAGAACATGACATATTTTATAGTGAAAATAAGGATATGACATCACGACATCAAGCTGATAACATATTAATTAATAAAGCCTATAATAGAGTATTTGCAAAAGATTCCTCATTCAGTGAGAAACTTGCATCGTTAGCAGTTGCAAATTTAATGAAAACAAAAGTAAAATTCGGGATGGGTCTATATTACGAACGACAACAAGAAAAGTTTAGTAGTTGTTTGGAAAAGATTAAAAATAACCTATTAGTTCCTTAAAAACTATTGATGACTATACAAACGTTAATAAGAAAGGAAACAAACCTAAAAATGTTGCTCATAGAAGAAGAAAAACCAAAAAAGATAGTGTAATTAATAATGATGCTGATGATAACCTAAAAATGGAAGTTGTCAGTGAAAATGGCATTGTTCGAAATAATAGAAAACGAAAAAGGAATACCATGGATGTTGTTGCTGTTGGTGATGAAGATAAGAGTTTCCGTCGAAAACTAAAGGCAAATCGAAAAAAAACTATTGACTTAAGTGAACCTATAAAGTATTCATCTTTATCACTATCTAATAATAGAAAAAGCAAATTAGAAGCAGAAGAAGAAGATGATGATGATAACGAAATAATAAATAAAAAGATTAAGCTCATTTAAGTTTTAGTAGTAGAGAGAGAGATAGAGAATACCTGTACCAGTAGAATATAAATGTTATCAATGATAAGGTGTTACAAGTAAAGAAATCACACACAGAGACCTGACTTGAAACATCCTACATAAAAACATTTAAATGTCATTACAACAATTAGTTTTATCAAGTGGATCAATCTGTCAAGATGGTTAGCGCTGCTAAGAAAAAAACAAGTTCATTAAAGAAAGAAAAATGTAAATATATAGGATTCTTGAAAGCAATAGGACAAGTGAAAAAGTATTAATGAAACGTAGACCTAAAACATTGAAGAATGCTATTCAAATTGCATTAGCATCTGTGAGAAATTTAAAAAAGAAATTGAAACCGACACGTGTAATTAAATTACCAAAAACTGGAGGTATACTACCGTTAATACCAATTTTTGCTGGATTGTCTGCACTTGGTGCCCTTACAGGGGGTGCGGCCGGGGTAGCGAAAGCTATAGGTGATGCTCGAGCTGCAAAACAACAATTAAACGAATCCCAACGACATAATAAAACAATGGAAGCTATTGCTATGGGTGGTAAAGGTCTCTATATGAAACCCTATAAAACTGGTATGGGACTTTTTTTACACCCACCAGCCTCGTTAATAAAACGATACAAGAGATAAAAAATTTGCAACGACCCTTAACCGATATTGATATTAGGAAATATGCAAGACTTTTAAATATTCCAAATTTTAGAAATGTATATATGAGAGATAACCTTCCAAAAAGAATTGGTAGAAGAAACGAATGTGGTGTCATCAATTTGGATAGTTCTAATGGATCTGGTACGCATTGGACTGCATACAAGAAAAAAGGAAACAAAATCATCTATTTTGATTCCTTTGGAAATTTGCCTCCACCATGGGAAGCCATAAAATTTTAAATCTGCTGGTTCTGTTAAAATTCTCTATAATCATGATGTATTTCAAAGTAAATTTAGTTTTAAGTGTGGTCATTTATGTTTACTCTTTCTCTTCTATAATAAATAAATTGATGATAATATGAATATTTTCTCATTTGTTGACCAACTATCAAAACGTTCAAATGGCTAATTACATCTTTCAGTTAGAAGGTAGAAATTCACTTTTATATACAAAATTACCAAATCCAATTAGACTAGACGAGAATGTTACTTATTTATTAGGTCTAGTGGATATTATTACATATAACACAATATCTAATGTGAATGCAACAAATAACAAGTTTTCAATTGACCAATATGATTTCGAGATACCTGAAGGTACATATGAAATACAAGATATTGAAAAGTATTTAAAATCTCAAATAAATGCTAAGGAAATAAATATTAAAGAGAAAATGTTATTACAATCACAACAACAACAACAAAAACCACAACAGAAAAGGCAAAAGGAAATTGTACAAGACAAGACTCTAATAATGTTACTCATCTTACAATACATGCAAATAAAAATACATACAAGTGTGAAATTAAAAGCAACAAAGTTATTGATTTTGAAAAAGAAAATTCTATAGGATCATTACTAGGATTTACCACAAAGCGTAAACTTGAAGCTAATAAAAAACATATTTCTGATGTGAGTATCGATATATCACCAGTAAACTCTATATCAATAGAATGTAATCTAGTTATAAATTCCTATCGTAATAATATGCCAGGTCACATATTGTATACGTTTGCACCGAACGTACCACCTGGATATAAGATAATTGAAAAACCCTCCGAAGTCACATATCTACCTATCAATACAAATTATATTGATGAAATCTACATTAAAATAGTTGATCAAGATGGAAATTACGTTAGTTTTAATGGTGAACGTATAACAGTAAGATTATACTTGAAATCAATTATATAATGGTATTCATATATAATACTCCCTTACCACCTCAATCAGTAAAAAGCCCTCTGAAATTAAGTCAAAGCAACAGTATAAAGAAGAAGTTCAAAGGGTTAACACCTGAAAATAAACATTTCCTAACCTCACTAGGTTTCAAACTGATACACCAAAATAGGGAAGAAAAATAAAAAAACGATAAAGGAATTTTGGTTAAGAGTCCGCTTAAATTTCCAAAGTAGTCTCTACAAACTACTTTTTTGGATAAAGTGTAACTGTGGTTATTCATCATGAGTTTTAATATTTTAAACATTGGTAAAAAAGTGTATGAAGACAGTTCGATTATTAGTTCTGAAGCACACACCCATGGACCTTATGCTAATACAACTCTTCACAAATCAGATGAAATACGATTACCCATACAAACGCAGGACATATACACTCTACCATCACAAAGTTATTTGTATATCGAGGGAAAAATGACGAATACCTTAAATGAAAATACTACAACACTTCAATTTATCAATAATGCTATTACATTTTTATTTGATGAAATCAGATATGAATTGGGAGGAACTGTAATTGATCGAGTTAGAAATCCAGGTATTACAAGTACAATGAAAAATTTTGTATCATATACACAAGGTGAACTTCGTCGATTCTATCATGCTGGATGGCAACACCAACAAAATCCCAATATAACTGATGCAGAAGGCAATTTTAGTGTTTGTATTCCATTAAGATTACTAATGGGATTTTGTGAGGATTACAAGTCCATAGTAGTTAATATCAAACAAGAAGTAATATTGATTAGAAGCCCAACTGAAAATAATGCAGTGATAACGACTAAAAATGGGGAAGCACCAAAAATTATCCTAAATAAATTAATTTGGAAAATTCCACACGTGCAAGTATCTGATATGGAAAAATTACGTTTATTAAAGTACATTGAAAACGGAAAAGATCTTCAAGTGGCGTTCAGAAGCTGGGAATTACACGAGTATCCAGGCCTTCCAGAAACAATGAACCACACATGGACCATAAAAACAGCTAGTCAAATGGAGAAACCACGATTTGTAATTGTAGGGTTTCAAACAAATAAACGAAACAATATTACTGCAGACAATTCCAAATTTGATCATTGTAATCTAACTAACATTAAATTATACTTGAATTCTGATGTATATCCCTATGACAATTTGAATGTGAATTTTAATAAAAATCAATGGGCTATTCTATATGAGATGTTTGTTAAATTCCAACAAAACTATTATTATAAAGATATTGCTGAACCTTGTTTAACTCCACAAGAATTTTTATCATTGGCACCTATTGTTGTAATAGATTGTAGTCATCAAAATGAGTCACTAAAAGGTGGTAGTGTAGATATACGTTTGGATTTTGAAACCAACAAAAACGTGCCAAATAACACTACTTGTTATGCACTAATAATTCATGACAGATTGGTAAAATACAACCCATTATCTAATATTGTAAGAATTTTATAATTGACTTATACTGAATATATGTTAATAAAAGATATAATTGTTATGCATTAATAATTCATGATAGATTAATGAAATATAGCCTTTAATGTAATATAAGAATTTTATAATTGACCTATACTGAATAAATATTTATTAAATAAAAAGGAATGTTTTATTTTTGGTGAAATTAAAAAGCATGTATATATATATATAATGTTTATTTATATAAAATTTACCTTATAACAAAAATTATTTTACTTTTTACTTTCTTCAGCTGGACTTGTTACAGTACAAGTTTTTTTTTATTATAAACTCCCCAAAGTCATCATCTTCCCAATTGTCAGATAAACTTGGTAAATTTGGTGGTTCCAAGTAATATTTTCTTTTATTTGTATTACCCTCCTCCAATCTGCATGGGTTTTCCTCAATCTCATCATTGAGCAAGTTGAACTTATACTTTCGAACCACTTGCTCGAGGACATTGAATTCCTCTTCTTTTTCTATTTTCGTTCGCATGTACCGAATCGGTAAAGTTCCAAACTTTTTCTTTAGCGTACTCGCTCTTGGCGAATAAGTTAGAGAAATAAATACCTTATCTCCTTTAACTTGTATATCTTTCACCCCATATCTAAAACGAATAATGATAGTAAGTAACAAAAACACAATATTGAAAGTGAAACAAAACTAAATCAAATATTAAATACAATGAGATCAAAGTATTATAAAGAAGTCTAATCACATTAACATATATGTAAAATGAAAAACAAGTCATATAAAAAAATATAGTAAAATAAATACTGTACTTGTAAAAGAAAAAAAAATTAAACACTGTAACATATATGTAAAGTGAAAACCAGATTAAGTCAAATATTATCAGGTCCTGTAAAAATAGAGAAAATGAATATCATACTTATAAAATAAAATATATCAGAAAACTTACTGAAATAGTTGCTTCATTACGATGAAAGCATGATTTACAGGAAAATTCATCTTGTCTTCTGAAAATACAACTAATGTGCTTGGTGTGGTTGCCATTGTGAACAGGAATAAATCACAAAACTTTTATGAACCTCTTCAAAGATCGTTAACAAATTTATACAGAAATTTTATAAAAATCATTATACGTATGAATAACATGTCATGAAAATTTCAACTCATGAACTAATAACATGATTAATTAATTCAACTACTAACGTTATAATATTTCATTAATTTACATTAATTAGACACATGTTATTGTGAATTATTGTAGATGTATGTAAAATTGAATGACGTTAATGTTGGTGACCTAGGGTCAATGATATGATTTTTTATTATTATTAATTAGACACATGTTGTTTTTGTGGATTATTCCGATGAGCAACAATGTATGTAAAACCTAATGACGTTAATGTTGATGACCTAGGGTCAACGATATGAATTTTTTAAATCATATGCATATATATCATTCTGGTCTATCTGGTACAGTTTTTCTGTACTCATTGACTTAAGAGGTTGAACAGTTCTGTGTTTGTATTGTGGTGAGTAAAATTTTTAATTTTCTTTTCTTTTTTTTTATTTCCTTTTTTATTTTAACTTATTTTTAACTAACTACTTGTCTATCCGTTACAGTTTCTCTGTACTCATTGACTTAAGTGGTTGTTTAGTCTTACCCGTTGTGCTTGTATTCTTGTGAGTAATTTTTTATTTTTATTTTTTGATTTTTACTTACTTTTCATGTTATTTTAGATCATAATGAATTCTCAAAAAATTATTGATGTTACATCTGAAGAATTTGTAAAAAAAGTCATAGTGGTTAGTAGATTATTGAAGAAAAAAGATGAATTAAATACTTACATTAGGAGTTTGAGAAAACATATTTTATTACTAAGTCGTTGTATAAAAAATAAATCTAGCTGTGTACATAATTTTTCAAAAATCGAATCCCATTTGGCTATTCTCAAAGTATACTTACATCAGTTTAAAAATAAATTAAATAAAAAACAAACTAAGCAACTTGTCTGGGAAAATTTGGAATCGTGTTTTGATAATAGAATTAGGACTGGTGTTATTGTCAATTTGAGAATTAAGGATCCAAAAATATTTTTGAAAAAAGCATTTAGAAGTTTTTCCATTCAGATTCGAAAAGAAATTAAAAATTGTATAGTTAAATCAAATGTTATTTTCATTGGTATGTTCATTAAACCTCAGACTGGTGAAAAATCATTAAAACAATTTAACACAAAAAATCAAATAATTGATAGAAATACTAATTTGAAAGAATGGTACAGGACTCATGTTAATGATGTAATTTTAACACAACTCGAGGAATTCCAAGAGCGTGACTCAGGATGGGCCCTTTTGGAGATTTTACAATTGAAAGTTAATATTAATAGTTATTGCCCCATAAATATTGGTAATTCAACTTATGTTGATTTGCCAAAATTTATAAAAACCACTAAAAGTGTTATTAACATTCAAAATAAGGATCATTTTTGTTTTCTATGGTCCATAGTTTGTGCACTTTATCCAGCTAAACATCATGTATCACGAACATCATCTTATCCCCATTTCAGTACTGTGTTAAAATATGACAACATTAAATTTCCTATGCGTTTAAAAGACATAACAAAATTTGAAATTTTAAACAAACTTACAATAAATGTATTTGTTTTAAATGGTAAAAATGAAATTACTTAGTAAACAAGAATTTTCGCCAACAATTAATTTATTAATGATTTCTGTGTATAATAATAATATTTATGATAATGATGATGAAGATAGTGATAGTTCACAAAACAATTTATATCATTTTGCTTACATAAAAGATTTATCTCGTTTGACTTCTAGACAATTAAATAAGCACAAAGGAAAAAGTTGGATTTGTGAAAGATGTTTAAATTATTTTTCTAGTGAATCACATTTACAAAAACATTTGGAAGATTGTAAACAGTTAAGTTTCACTCGTATTATCATGCCTAATGAATCAAATAGAATAATAAAGTTTAAAAACTATAAATACAAAGATCCAGTACCTTTTACTATTTATGCTGATCTTGAAAGTATTCTTAGGAATTACGATGATGTTTCTCAGACTAATAAAACAAAAAAATGTCAAATACATGAGGCATTCAGTATAGCATATTATTTAAAATCTTATTACGAAAATAAATTGGAGTCAAAATTTAAATGTTATACAGGTCATGACTGTCAAGATTGGTTTGCAAATGACTTTTTAATATTGCAAAAGAACTTCGTAAAGTTTTTCATGATATTGAACCTTTAAATTTAACAGTTGTAGAAGAAGAACAGTTTTTGTTATCTTCCACATGTCATATTTGCAAAAAAGCTTTTAACGATGTTGATATTAAAGTTAGAGATCATTGCCACCTTACAGGTAAATACAGAGGGGCTGCACATAATTTATGTAATCTCCAATATCAAAAATCACGCACTGTACCAGTAGTATTTCACAATCTATCTGGTTATGATTGTCATTTCATTATTAAAGCAATTAGTACTAAAATACCAGGAAATTTAACATTACTACCTTTAAATAAAGAAAGATACATTTCATTTTCAAAATACATTGAAGGGACTAACATCAATTTTAGGTTCATAGATTCATTTAGATTCATGTCAAGTAGTTTAAACAAATTATCATCTTATTTAAATGACAGTCAGAAACTACATACAAGAAACTATATAAAGGATTATGATAAGTTTAAATTACTAACAAAAAAAGGTGTTTTTCCTTATGAATACCTTAATTCATGGGATAAGTTAAAAGACCCCTGTTTACCACACAAAGATGCCTTTTACAGTACAATTAATGGTGAGGGTATATCTGATGAGGACTATCAACATGCTTGTAATGTTTGGCGTACATTTGGGATTAAAAATCTTCAACAATATGCAGAACAGTATTTGACTACAGATGTACTTCTGCTTGTTGACGTCATGGAAAATTTTAGAAATCTTTGTATGCAAACTTATCAGTTAGACCCTCTACATTACTATACAGCTCCTGGTCTCGCATTTGATGCAATGTTAAAAGTTACTAATGTTGAGTTGGAACTATTAACTGATAGTGATATGGTTTTATTTATTGAAAAGGGAATCAGAGGTGGTATTTCGCAATGCTCAAATAGATATGGTGAAGCAAACAATAAGTACATGGGTAGTGACTACAATCCTGAATTACCTGAGTCTTATTTGATGTATTTCGATATAAATAATTTATATGGAGCCGCTATGTCATTTTTTCCATTACCATATGGAGAATTTGAATGGGTTTCATGTGAAGACCTTTATAAGGAAAATATCTTTAACACCAGTGATGATTTCAATGAATATGGTTATATACTTGAAGTTGATTTAAAATATCCTCATAGACTTTTTAATTTACACAAAGATTTGCCTTTATGTCCTGAACATTTAGCACCACCTACGTCAGCCTCTGATGCAACAAAATTATTGACAACTTTGTATGACAAAAAAAGTATGTTATACATTATAGAGCATTAAACCAAGCTAAAGATTTAGGCATTGAAATTGGTAAAATACATCGTTGTTTAAAATTCAAACAATCATGTTGGTTAAAAAAATATATTGATCTGAATACTGAAATGCGGAAGCATAGAAAGAATGATTTTGAAAAAAACTTTTTTAAATTAATGAATAATTCTCTTTATGGCAAAACAATTGAAAATGTTAGAAAATATAAAGATATCAAATTGGTGACTAAATGGTCAGGAAGATATGGTGCAAAATTTTACATTTCACAACCCAATTTTAATAGTTGTACAATATTTAGTAAAAATATGGTTATCATTGAAATGAATAAACTAAAAATCACCATGAATAAACCGATTTTTATAGGTATGTCTATATTAGACATATCTAAAACTTTTCTGTATGACTTTCATTACAATTACATAAAAGCAAAATTTAATGATAATGCTAAATTATTATACACAGATACAGATAGTTTAATTTATAAGTTTACTAATATTAATATATATAACCATATAAAACATGATATTTCAAAATTTGACAAGTCTGATTATCCAACAGATAACGTTTTTGGAATTCCTCTATCAAATAAAATGGCTATTGGTTTAATGAAGGATGAGAATAAAGGCAGAATTATGACACACTTTATTGGATTGAGATCAAAAATGTATGCACTGAAAGTCAAGTCTTTGGATAATAAAGAAGATTGTCTTGTTATTAAAAAGGCTAAAGGTATTCAAAAATCTTCCTTAAAGGAAATAACATTTGAGGATTATCATAAGTGTTTATTCCAAAATTTTCAAATTGATGTTGTTCAAAATTCAATAATTTCTAAAAATCATAATGTGTTTACCGTTTCACAAAGAAAAATAGCACTAAGTCCATATGATGACAAAAGAATTGTTAATTTTATTTCAACTGACACATTACCATGGGGTTTTACTATTTAATTTATCTTTTTCATTCATTAGACATCTACAAAACATTCATATCTTAGTTTCACATGTAAGTATATATTTTTCTAAATTATTTCATAAAAAAGCTTTTTTCTTTTAGGAAGTATTTCAATCCGAGACAAGGTTCAACCAGCTCAAACAAGATAAGCCTGTAAGAAGGGTTGAACTCGTGACAATACCTAAACCTCAATATAGTGCTAAACGTTACGGAACAATCTGGTGTGAAAAGTGTCAACACTTTTTTTGTTTCTGTAACGAGTCTATATCAAGGCATAGTACAACAGTAGACTTGTATTGTCACGAAGAAATACCCCAAACTTAGTATTTTGTACGTTTAGGTAAATACTAACTTTCAAAGAGTAAAAATATTAAATTTAAAAAAAATTATATCTCATTTCAGAATTCTGCTACCTGTATTGTCGTAATCAACTTTCCCCGATGTTAAATATGATTTCGGAATCAACCAGTTATCCTACTTCTTTCACAAATATCAGGCACAACCACACACAGAAGAGGAATTCAAAGACATGGAAGAAGAATACAACCAATGCTTTATCAACAGCGAGATGAGTCTACCCGTATGGCAATGGTACAAGAGCAAAATATTTTATTTATTAAGTGTTTATAAATATTATTCAAACAGAAAAAGAAAATTATAAGTTATTCATTTCATTTACTTTTGTTTTATTTCATACACCTACACTCCTTCTACAAATTATTACTATTAGTTAATGTATACCTTTTTATGTCTTGAGTAAGATGGAGGCTAGGGTAGGCTAGGCTCTTGAAAAACATTTATTGTTGTTGTTGATGATGATGTTATTATACACTGGAGATATACCAGTTCATTAATTAACTCCATGGCTTAGTGCTTAAGGCGTACGATTTCTAATTGGGAATCGCAAGTTCGAATCACGATCAAACCCACTTTTTTTCTTTAATATTATTATTATTACTAGCTGACAATAGGTAGCGCTAGTACAGCAATGACAACTAAAAATCTTCAAAACTAATTAATAATTTTTGAAAACAAGGGTGTGAACATTTTTTGATAAAGGTGACTAATTAATGTCACCAAATGTCACACAGAAAGTCGCATTGTTAACAACTTTGTCACATGTCTTCAGCACAAGAAATTGACAATTACCAGAAGGTCTTTGGTGACTAAACCTCTGCTTACGTCGCCTCTGAGAACTGGATGGACTAGTTACCAAAGTGGTCCAGAACCCCCATTGCTATTCTTCTTACCTATTCTCGAAACACTATCTTTCATACACGCAGACAAAGACATAAAACTAAAGATTTGTCAAAACATTGTAACAACCCCTTCTCAAGACGAAATTCCCATTATACTGCAACAGTACCACTGCGGCAAAAATAACCTACACCGTGGAATTAATGACACTATTCGACGTATTAGGGAAAAGTATAACTGGACTGGACTAATCAAAAGCGTAGAGCAATTTATCAAGTCTTGCGAAACTTGCCAAAAGGTAAAGTTTTGTAGGAAAAACTTAAGTGCTCCTTTTGTCATAACCGAAACACCAAAAACACCCTTCGAACGTATCAACATTGATATTTTCGAATATCCAACGAGAAACTACGCACTGACTATTAGGGATGAACTCACCAAATTTACTCAAGCTTACCCTATTGGTGACAAAACAGCTAAAACAGTCGTAAACACCCTCTTAGTATTTTTCCAACATTACGGTACCCCTCTTCGCATCCATTGCGACTATGGACGTGAATTTGACAATACTCTAATAAGGGACCTGTGCGAACTATATGACATAAAGTTATCCTTTTCAAGCGTCCACCATCCCGAATCAAACGGTTCTATCGAAAGGTTTCACGCGACTTTAGCGGAAATGATAAGGGCAAATACAGCCGAACATCCGAACGAACATCCATTCAACGTCCTCCCTTACGCAGTTATCTGCTACAACAACACTAAAACAAGACTACTGGTTTCACGCCCTACGAACTCATCTTTGGGCACACTTCTAGTAGACCCCCCGAAACAATATACGATCAGGAAAAACTCATTTCCAAATATGTTAGGGACCTTAACAACAGAATGAACTACTATTATAGACTTGCCCGCGCAAAAACCGACCAACAAAAACAAAAATCTAAAGTTAGATTTGACAAACATGTTTCGACTAACCAACCAGAATACAAAGTAGGCGACAAAGTTTACTTGAAAGAATCTCAGATTAAAAGCAAATCTGAAAACAAATTCAATGGACCTTTTGAAATTACCGCGATTAGAAAAAACTCTGCCACAGTTATAAACTTACATACTAACCAAATCAGTAAAATTAACTTTGACAGACTAAAACCATATTTTGAATGAATCCCTTCTTTTCAGATTCTGTGGACTGTTTTCAGTCGTGAACCTCCAACAATACTCTCTTACACCCGTTAACAATACAATAGGAGTTTTCTTCCATGAAGAAGGCACACTTAAAATTTCAAACGACAAATGGTCACTTCTTGTCTTCAAAGACCTCAGCCCTTTCAGAGGTGCTATTTCAAATAACGACGCCATACTAAACCGAATTTTAGAGACAATCAACGAAAACACAACTAAAACAAAATCATTTAAACCAAACATACAAACACATGTTAGCCTCTTGAAACAAATTTCTAAATCCGTTAACTCTAAATATACAGACATCTTCGCTGACACTCAAACTTACCCTACTAACAGAAGAAAACGTGGACTTATTAACGGACTGGGATCAGTTTGGAAAGCTATTTTAGGAAACTTAGACGCAACAGATGGTGAATACATAAATGACTGTATAACTAAAATTACTAAAGACCAACACCAAATTCAGGACTTAGTAAAGAAACAAATATCTGTAACAACCTCAGTCATTACAAGCCTCAACAAAACTTTACAAAAATTTCAATCCGAGGAGAAATTATTCTCGAATAACATTGAAAAAATAAGGCAGTCAATTTTATACATTTCAAATGATCTTGATTTTCATGAATTTCAAATCAATATCTTGGATCTGTGTGAAAGCCTAATGGAGAGTTACATATTTATCGAAAACACTCTCGATGATGTTTTAACTGCAGTCTCTTTCGCCCGCTTAAAAATTTTACATAGTTCGATCATAACCCCAGTAGATTTGGTCGATTCCCTTCAAAAGATTTCTCAATCACTACATGAAAATAATTTACCACTTCCTATTTTCAGTTCAAATGTTGCTCAGTACATTGATTTGATAGAATTGGAAGCTTTTCAAATCAACACCAAAATCATTTTTGTACTCAAAATTCCTTTAGTTGATCCTGAGATTTACACCCTTTACCACCTTTATCCGATCCCAATTTTGGATGATCGAACAGGGTTTCATCATATACTTTCAATAAAGACAAAATGTATCGCGAGAGATGACGATTCGTTATTATACACATCCTTCAAAAACCTGGGTGACTGCAAGCCCTTAACTAAACATCATAAGATTTGTTCCAAAGCTATATCACATCCAATAGACAAAGATGCCATCTGCGAAGGTCAGCTTCTCAGACAGCCAGCCACAGTTCCAGACACCTGCAAAAGTTTGATATTATATGCAGCAGACTATAACATCCAAGAGATTGACGTAAACTTTTGGTTGATCTCGATTTCAAGACCACTGGCCATCACCATCAAATGCAAAGGGCAAGATGTCGTGACACAAACCATATCGACAAATTCAGTGTTGCAAATCCAACCCGACTGCAATGCCTTTATCGACAACACAAATGTCCATGCTACAAGAACTTCTAAAAATGTCCAAAACATCACATACAGAAACCAACCAGTGGACATTCCTTTCAACTGCTGCAACGGCATGCCAGCCGCCAATGAGATGCCAAACCTGACACCCCTACAGCTACAAGAATTAGATGTACATGACCTAGATGTTGCCAACCATAAGCTCTCCCAATATTCTAAGGAACTGGAAAAGCTGATGGAACAACCACCCTTAGAAAAGCATACGTCCTGGCTCACAATCACAACGACCACCTTAGTAGTAATTGTGATTATCCTGCTCATAATGAAGTCAATCCAGAAGAGGTTCAAGGATACCACTACACCAAGCTCCGCTGTCCAGCACACGCCACCGACAGCACCACCAAACCCTAAGCCCAAAGGAAAGCTACACAGCCTCCTGAATCCAACCGACGATACAGAACTCCAGAACTTGACGTAAAAGTTGATGCTGTACCATCAACTTTTTTATATGGATGGGAGTTGTTATATAAGTTTATACCATGAACTTAGTACGAACTTATATCGCAACGATAGTTCAACACTCCCAGCTGACTCAGCGACACGTGTGGTGTCATATTACGGCGCCGCCAACATCCGTGGGAATCGCAGCGTCGACTTTGCTTATTCGGCATATTATATGTTATAAATTGTAAAACTGCTCTAATGTTGTATTCATTATTACTCAGTTACTTTTTACATTTTCAAAGTTATAATTTTTGTATTGTTATTAATAAAATCTTTTTTAAAAAGTTAATATTGAGAAGTGTGATATAACATATATATATATATATATATATATATATATATATATATATATATATATATATATATATGTTTTAGGTCTTTTCGCATAATTCTCGTAGCCTTCTGCTTTCGCTTCTAGTTACTGGAATACTAAGATTTTCTGAAGCGAGCGGGCTGTTATATAGTCGCGGCTCGGCGCCTATCGGTTGACACCGTGAACGGCTGCGTGTGATTGGCCCTTGACACTCAGTGGGCACGGCACCATCCTGCTGATATGTTATTTCCGGTTCAGTTGTTATTGGACGGGTCCGGGCCGGTACGGTGTTTAATAGGATTTTCTAACAATTCGATAAGTTCTGAATTTCATTGCGTGCGTTTAGACTGTGAGGTCTCTTCGCTAATTCAATTGCCTCTCTTACGAGTCTTGATTTCGGGTGTTCCATATTTGCCAGTACTCTGGTGTTCTCAAAGTCTATTCGGTGTGACATCGTGGTGGCGTGTTCCGCAATGGATGTTGTTTTTTCCTGCTTTCTTACAGCGTTCTGGTGTTCATCACGTCTAGCTTGAATTCTTCTATTAGTTTGCCCCACATAGGTTTGATGACAGTATGCACATGGAATCTCGTACACTCCCTGTTGTTCTAAAGGGATCCTCGTCTTCGGAGTCCTCAACACCGTGCTTCTTTTTCTGTCTGTATTGAAAATAGTATCGATATTTTGTCTCCGTAGAATTCTTGCAATACTGTCCGTGGTCCCCATGACATACGGTAAATAAGCCTTGGTTATAGGTGTCTCATGCTCCTCGTCTGTTTGTCTCGGTTTTGACTTAGCGCTCTTTGTATATTTCGGTCTGTAAATCCGTTTTGTCTCAGAGCTGTTTTTAAACTGTCCATTTCCTGTTTGATCTTATCCTGGTCAGCTAGCCTTTGTGATCTGGTTACTAAAGTCTTGACGACGGCTTGTAGTTGGGCTGGGTGGTGATGAGAATTAGCATGAAGGTATCTGTTGGTGTGAGTTGCTTTCCTATATACTGCATTGGCAAGGGTTCCATTTTGCTTCCTATTTATGACAACATCAAGGAATGGCAGTTGATTGTTGGCTTCAACCTCCATGGTAAATTTTATTTTGTGATGGATGCCATTAAGGTGATCTAAAAAAGTATTGAGGTGTTCGCTCCCAAGAGGCCAAATCACAAATGTATCATCTACATATCGCAACCACAAACTGGGTTTAAGAGTTGTTGTTCTTAGTGCCAACTCCTCAAAGTTCTCCATAAAAAGGTTCGCTATAACTGGTGAGAGTGGCGATCCCATTGGAGCTCCTTCCACTTGTTTGTATCGTTGGTTCTCGTAAACAAAATAGGTGTTCATCAGACAGTGCCTTGTTAAGTCTACAAGGTGTTGAGGTGGATTGTATTTTTCTATTATGATATCCAAGGCATCGTCGATAGGGATGTTGGTGAAAAGGGACACTACGTCAAAACTTACAAGAAGACACTCTGATTGTAAGACCGTTTTTCTAAGAATTTCGATGAAATGTGTCGAATTTTGTACATATGAGTCTGCCCCCTCTGCAAACGGTTGAAGTTGTTGGGCTAGGTATTTGGCTAGGTGTTGTGTTGGGGATCCAATTGAGCTTACTATGGGCCTCAAAGGTGCACCTTCTTTATGTACTTTTGGCAACCCATAGAATTTCGGACATCTCGATGACTTTTCACGCAGAATGAGTTGAAGTTGGAGATTTTTGTCGATCCTACTTGCTTGGATTTTGGCCTTGATTGTTTTCTCTAGATAAGTTGTTGGGTCAGTAGTAATTTGTTTATATGCTGGATCTTGTAGCAATATTTGAATTTTGTTTGAATAATCCGCGGTATCTAAAATTACAGTCGCATTTCCTTTATCAGCAGGTAGAATGACAATGTCCTTATTGAGGCGCAGTTGTTTCAAGGCCTCATTTTCTTCTATAGATAGGTTCCTTTTGGGTGGTTTAGACTTTCTTAGAACATGTGACACATCTTGTCGCATTATTTCAGCGGTGTTCGCATCTAATTTTGATACTGCTGTTTCCACGCCACATATTATGCTCTATAACGGAAAACCTCTTGCTGTTGTGGAGGCATCCATCATAATACTGACTAGCTCAGCAAAGCACATCTCAAAATGGTGGGTGCGAATTTTTTCTTTTCCAACTTTGGACACCTTAGAGAGGGCGCCAGACACACACAAACATATAGGCAGCAAAATAAGACCAATTTTACAATCACAATTATATTTACAATTTTATAACAGATAATTTATATTGACAATTTTAAAAGAGTGGCCAAGCCAAATACAGTTCTTTCAATTACAATAGGGCAGTTTGATCAGTATACCATCAGTAAGTAATGATTTTAGACTTATCTGGTGCAATGCTCTCTGGTTATGGCCGGACTGTCTGGTGCCTCAGCTGTATCGGGAGAGAGAGAGAGAGAGAGAGAGAGAGCCAGTTGATTTAGAGGGTTCCGAAGCCTTCTAGGTAGCCGTGACTTTACTGGTTGGAGCTTCCCTGACGACTAGTAGCAGTAAATAGTCGTCCCTATGGTGGTAGGTGCTATTCCTCTAGCGTCCTTGAGTCCAGCTCATTTTTGTGCATGCAGGAAAAAGATACAAACAGAGAATTAGTACGTGCTACCCCTTGATTGGACTTGCTGAACTCCCCGAAATTCTAAATTTAACCCCGGTTTGGAACTGGCATACGATAAGTCACTTGTATGTCTATGAATATAACGATAGAGTCTCTATTTACATTGATACTTATGGTCCACTATTATTACAATAATGTTCTTTGATATGAAATCAATTTATTTGTGAGATATAGATAAACCGAAAATACAATTACAGAAAAACTTCCTTCTCTCTGCAAGAGAGGTACGATAAG
Organism: Octodonta nipae; assembly: GCA_034190945.1. Lineage (NCBI taxonomy): Eukaryota > Metazoa > Arthropoda > Insecta > Coleoptera > Chrysomelidae > Octodonta > Octodonta nipae. The sequence continues at coordinate 83,060,272 of CM067221.1, read as the reverse complement.
GTATTACAATAATTATTACAAAAATGAAGATTCAATTTCTCGAAAAAATATACTAAAATAAGATAACTGATTGGATCCAAACATATGCTGATACAAAAATAAAGATAACAGATTTGATCAAAAGTCTACGATACCAGAACGATATTCTTTAGATAGCAAGCAAAATATTATAAATAAGACAAATTTCCTGTTTCTTTACTTTAGTGAAAAGATAATGATTTCTAAGTACTATTAACTTCGGTTGATTTTATTTATTTCACCTGACTGAAGGTCATGGAAATTTTCATAAATCTTTCCAAATTTATAATCAATGTGGTGTGATAGTTACCACCTTTAAACGGTGTGAAGGAGTTTCAGCAAGTATCTTGTATGAGCAATTTAAATAAAAAAAATATATTAACAATAATGCCCGCAAATAGATATACATATATTCACATATATAGCTAGGTAAATTGCAGCTAATAAAGGAAACAACTGAAAGAGAAGTTATATATGACATAAGTAAAATATCGGAAAATTGTTCTGTGCTACTTCTAAAATCTAGCAAGAAAACCCTGGTCAGCTAACTGTAAATCAGATACGTTCCCTAATTTAAAGAGAGGTTACGAAGTAAGTGATATAAAAACAATTCTACAGTGAATGTGTTTAAATTTAATTAAAAAAATAAAAGTAATCTAGGTAAGACTTTGGATATAGAAAAATCACTTACTTCGCTTTCCTCCTCCGCTAAGTAGACTAGGTTGGCATCCAAATTTCCCAGATTAGCTTCCCCTTTTCCTTCAAACCTAGCAATGGTGGTCTCGGAAAGCAAACAAAATGGCTTCACTGTACGTGATTGCAACGGAAAATCAGGAATTCTCCCTTTCAGCTACAACCCTAGAAAATGATAAAACCACAGTTTCTGTTCCTAGTTTATAAGAGAGATGTAATTAAAGAGAAAAAGAAATATATACATATATATATATATATATATATATATATATATATATATATATATATATATATACATATATAAAGGCAAAAAGCAGTAGCACCAAGCACGTGTTCCAATAGGAAGGTTATGCTCTATAAAAAATTATAAAAAATTGATTCCTTTTCACCACCTAAACAAGAAAAGCAAATAGATCATGTAGAGTAAATACTTAAACAATGCGACGAAGCTATATGATGAACTCTGGTCGGGAAAACATCTTCACACAGCTTCCGAATTTCAGCTACGATAAAAAATAAGACATGTGCATATATACATATATCTACGATAGATTAAAGATAAATCGATATTTCAATTGATCGGTATTTTCACCATCAATTATACTATAAGAAACGGTACAGATAATTTAATCGCGAGAAAAGAATATATACTTGCTTTACTCACTTTCTTCGGTAATCGAAACGGTACGATAAGATAAAAAATGGCTTCCTGAAAATGCCAAAATAATCGATCTGGTCTCGTCGATTGACAAAAGGGAAGAGAGAGAATCCAAAAACGTGAATTTTTCGCCGGTACCCAGCAAATAAGTACCGCGCAGGTTTCTTAATGCGGTAGACGATACACAGAGTCGAAATGAGAATTAATTCAAAGACAAATAAATGGATTAATATTACCGATTTAGTTCATTGTACGAGTTACATTATGAAAATTAATCATTAGGCGATATAAGGGATGACGAAACATAATTTTAGAATTAAATAATCAGCCATGCAAAGCGAATAAAATCAAATTTGAGGAATATTTAATTTAATAACAGCTGAAAGCGAGATACTAATGTTTTACGTACCTGAGATGATATTCTGAACTCAACAGGGTTGGCGTACAAATTTTACTTAAAACTAAAATATAGAAAAATTATTAACATTTGCCCAAAGTGACGATTTAATCGTTACAGCTCTCTGTTGGTATGTGAGAGGGAGCAATAGCGTAATTGAATCAATTAGCGAACACGCCAATCGAGGAAGTGTTCAATTGGTCCGAAGATAAGTTATAAACGGTTTTATTCGTTTCCAATTGCCGTGAGGTTAGACTGTGACCGTTATTTTCCGAGACAAATTCGTGTTTGGCTTCTGTTGGAGCTTCAATTTGTTAAATTTTGCCTGTTGTTGCATTGTTGTTAAGTCTGCATTGGTTTCAGCCCTATATTCTCTAATCTCATCGAATTTATCCCATATTCTCTTCGAGGTGTCATTCCTTTGTACGCAAGACAATATATATTATATATCAATATAATACATATTGTTTCTGGTTAGGGAACCTTCATCAGTTGCGCTTCCCACAATTGAATGTCCTCTCGAACACTTCTTTATGCATTTGATGCATTTCGTTAAATTTGAAGACGCGAGATGTAAGACCGACATCTAGGATTTTCGAGAGAATCAGTACCTCTGTGTACTGATTCTCTCGAAAATCCTAGATGTCGGTCTTACATCTCGCGTCTTCAAATTATCCCATATTATTGGGTGGAGTGTATTGCTTACCTGTAGGTGGATATCTAGGAGTTTAGTATTAAGAACATCCAAATCTCTTCTGACATCACGTATGGCTTCCCTAAGTTGGGCACAACTAGCTTTCCATAAGATATTCTGTGTTTTTCTGTTGTTCTTCCAGAACTTTACCGTCATGTTTTTCGAAATAACTCCTTCATCGCGGCATCGTTGTAAAAAATGTAGATCGCACAAAAGTTTGCTTCTTTTCGCGCGTAATTTCTCAAATGTTTTACACAAATGAAAAGTATTCTCCCCGTAGAGATTCACTATATTTGTTTTTAAGTTTTCGCGGGCACTAAATGTTTTAGGTGGGGTCCGGGAATTCATCAGCGTAGTTGATAACTGATCCCTGCCGGGATCGATGGTAAAATTACGACGTTTCGGCAGTCACATCTGTCCTCTTCAGGTCGGTTCGCATAATTCTCGTAGCCTTCTGCTTTCGCTTCTAGTTACTCGAATACTAAGATTTTCTGAAGCGAGCGCGCTGTTATATAGTCGCGGCTCGGCGCCTATCGGTTGACACCGGGAACGGCTGCATGTGATTGGCCCTTGGCGCTCAGTGGGCACGGCTCCATCCTGCTGATATGTTATTTCCGGTTGAGTTGTTATTGGACGGGTCTGGGCCGGTACGGTGTTTAATAGGATTTTCCAACAATTCGATAAGTTCTGAATTTCATGGCGTGCGTTTAGACTGTGAGGTCTCTTCGCTATTTCAAGTGCCTCTCTTACGAGTCTTGATTTCGGGTGTTTTATATTTGCCAGTACTCTGGTGTTCTCAAAGTCTATTCGGTGTGACATCGTGGTGGCGTGTTCCGCAATGGATGTTGTTTTTTCCTGCTTTCTTACAGCGTTCTAGTGTTCATCACGTCTAGCTTGAATTCTTCTATTAGTTTGCCCCACATAGGTTTGATGACAGTCTGCACATGAAATCACGTACACTCCCTGTTGTTCTAAAGGGATCCTCGTCTTCGGAGTCCTCAACACCGTGCTTGTTTTGCTGTCTGTATTGAAAATAGTATCGATATTGTGTCTCCGTAGAATTCTTGCAATACTGTCCGTGGTCCCCTTGACATACGGTAAATAAGCCTTGGTTATTGGTGTCTCATGCTCCTCGTCTGTTTGTCTCGGTTTTGACTTTAGGGCTCTTTGTATATTTCGGTCTGTAAATCCGTTTTGTCTCAGAGCTGTTTTTAAACTGTCCATTTTCTGTTTGATGTTATCCTGGTCAGCTAGCCTTTGTGATCTGGTTACTAAAGTCTTGACGACGGCTTGTAGTTGGGCTGGGTGGTGATGAGAATTAGCATGAAGGTATCTGTTGGTGTGAGTTGCTTTCCTATATACTGCATGGCCAAGGGTTCCATCTTGCTTCCTATTTATGACAACATCAAGGAATGGCAGTTGATTGTTGGCTTCAACCTCCATGGTAAATTTTATTTTGTGATGGATGCCATTCAGGTGATCTAAACAAGTGTTGAGGTGTTCCCTCCCATGAGGCCAAATCACAAATGTATCATCTACATATCTCAACCACAAACTGGGTTTAAGAGTTGTTGTTCTTAGTGCCAACTCCTCAAAGTTCTCCATAAAAAGGTTCGCTATAACTGGTGAGAGTGGCAATCCCATTGGAGCTCCTTCCACTTGTTTGTATCGTTGGTTCTCGTAAACAAAATAGGTGTTCATCAGACAGTGCCTTGTTAAGTCTACAAGTGTTGAGGTGGTTTGTATTTTTCTATTTTGATATCCAAGGCTTCGTCGATAGGGATGTTGGTGAAAAGGGACACTACGTCAAAACTTACAAGAAGACACTCTGGTTGTAAGACCGTTTTTCTAAGAATTTCGATGAAATGTGTCGAATTTTTTACATAAGAGTCTGCCCCCTCTGCAAACGGTTGAAGTTGTTGGGCTAGGTATTTGGCTAGGTGGTGTGTTGGGGATCTAATTGAGCTTACTATTGGCCTCAAAGGTGCACCTTCTTTATGTACTTTTGGCAACCCATAGAATTTCGGACATCTCGATGACTTTTCACGCAAAATGAATTGAAGTTGGAGATTTTTATCGATCCTACTTGCTTGGATTTTGGCCTTGATTGTTTTCTCTAGATAAGTTGTTGGGTCAGCAGTAATTTGTTTATATGCTGGATCTTGTAGCAATATTTGAATTTTGTTTGAATAATCCGCTGTATCTAAAATTACAGTCGCATTTCCTTTATCAGCAGGTAGAATGACAATGTCCTTATTGAGGCGCAGTTGTTTCAAGGCCTCATTTTTTTCTATAGATAGGTTCCTTTTGGGTGGTTTAGACTTTCTTAGAACATGTGACACATCTTGTCTCATTATTTCAGCAGTGTTCGCATCTAATTTTGAAACTGTTGTTTCCACGCCACATATTATGCTCTCTGTTGGTATGTGAGAGGGAGCAATAGCGTAATTGAATCCCTTATTCAACACGCCAATCGAGGAAGTGTTCAATTGGACCGAAGATAAGTTATAAACGGTTTTATTCGTTTCCAATTGCCGTGAGGTTAGACTGTGACCGTTATTTTCCGAGACAAATTCGTTTTTGGCTTCTGTTGGAGCTTCAATTTGTTAAATTTTGCCTGTTGTTGCATTGTTGTTAACTCTGCATTGGTTTCGGCCCTAAATTCTCTAATCCCATCGAATTTATCCCATATTCTCTTCGAGGTGTCATTCCTTTGTACGCAAGACAATATATATTATATATCAATATAATAAATATTGTTTCTGGTTAGGGAACCTTCATCAGTTGCGCTTCCCACAATTGAATGTCCTCTCGAACACTTCTTTATGCATTTGATGCATTTCGTTAAATTTGAAGACCGACATCTAGGATTTTCGAGAGAATCAGTACCTCTGTGTTTTTCTGTTGTTCTTCCAGAACTTTACCGTCATGTTTTTCGGAATAACTCCTTTATCGCGGCATCGTTGTAAAAAATGTAGATCGTACAAAAGTTTTCTTCTTTTCGCACGTAATTTCTCAAATGTTTTACAAAAATAAAAAGTATTTTCCCCGTAGAGATTCACTATATTTGTTTTTAAGTTTTCGCGGGCACTAAATATTTTAGGTGGTTTCCGGGAATTCATCCGCGTAGTTGATAACTGATTCCTGCCGGGATCGATGATAAAATGACGACGTTTCGGCAGAGTCACATCTGCCCTTTTCAGGTCGGTTTGCATAATTCTCGTAGCCTTCTGCTTTCGCTTCTAGTTACTCGAATACTAAGATTTTCTGAAGCGAGCGCGCTGTTATATAGTGGCGGCTCGGCGCCTATCGGTTGACACCGGGAACGGCTGCGTGTGATTGGCCCTTGGCGCTCAGTGGGCACGGCTCCATCCTGCTGATATGTTATTTCCAGTTGAGTTGTTATTGGACGGGTCCAGGCCGGTACGGTGTTTAATAGGATTTTCCAACAATTCGATAAGTTCTGAATTTCATTGCGTGCGTTTAGACTGTGAGGTCTCTTCGCTATTTCAAGTGCCTCTCTTACGAGTCTTGATTTCGGGTGTTCTATATTTGCCAGTACTCTGGTGTTCTAAAAGTCTATTCGGTGTGACATCGTGGTGGCGTGTTCCACAATGGATGTTGTTTTTTCCTGCTTTCTTACAGCGTTCTGGTGTTCATCACGTCTAGCTTGAATTCTTCTATTAGTTTGCCCCACATAGGTTTGATGACAGTCTGCACATGGAATCTCGTACACTCCCTGTTGTTCTATAGGGATCCTCGTCTTCGGAGTCATCAACACCGTGCTTATTTTGCTGTCTGTATTGAAAATAGTATCGATATTGTGTCTCCGTAGAATTCTTGCAATACTGTCCGTGGTCCCCTTGACATACAGTAAATAAGCCTTGGTTATTGGTGTCTCATGCTCCTCGTCTGTTTGTCTCGGTTTCGACTTTAGCGCTCTTTGTATATTTCGGTCTGTAAATCCGTTTTGTCTCAGAGCTGTTTTTAAACTGTCCATTTCCTGTTTGATGTTATCCTGGTCAGCTAGCCTTTGTGATCTGGTTACTAAAGTCTTGACGACGGCTTGTAGTTGGGCTGGATGGTGATGAGAATTAGCATGAAGGTATCTGTTGGTGTGAGTTGCTTTCCTATATACTGCATGGCCAAGGGTTCCATATTGCTTCCTATTTATGACAACATCAAGGAATGGCAGTTGATTTTTGGCTTCAACCTCCATGGTAAATTTTATTTTGTGATGGATGCCATTAACGTGATCTAAACAAGTATTGAGGTGTTCCCTCCCATGAGGCCAAATCACAAATGTATCATCTACATATCGCAACCACAAACTTGGTTTAAGAGTTGTTGTTCTTAGTGCCAACTACTTAAAGTTCTCCATAAAAGGTTCGCTATAACTGGTGAGAGTGGCGATCCCATTGGAGCTCCTTCCATTTGTTTGTATCGTTGGTTTTCGTAAACAAAATAGGTTTTCATCAGACAGTGACAGTCTACAAGGTGTTGAGGTGGTTTGTATTTTTCTATTATGATATCCAAGGCTTCGTCGATAGGGATGTTGGTGAAAAGTGACACTACGTCAAAACTTACAAGAAGAAGCTCTGGTTGCAAGACCGTTTTTCTAAGAATTTCGATGAAATGTGTCGAATTTTTTACATATAAGTCTGCTCCCTTTTTTAGATCACCTTAATGGTATCCATAACAAAATAAAATTTACCATGGAGGTGGAAGCCAACAATCAACTGCCATTCCTTGATGTTCTCATAAATAGGAAGCAAGATGGAACCTTTGGCCATGCGGTAGATAGGAAAGCAACTCACACCAACAGATACCTTCATGCTAATTCTCATCACCACCCAGCCCAACTACAAGCCATCGTCAAGACTTTAGTAACCAGATCACAAAGGCTAGCTGACCAGGATAACATCAAACAGGAAATGGACAGTTTAAAAACAGCTCTGAGACAAAACGGATTTACAGACCGAAATATACAAAGAGCGCTAAAGTCAAAACCGAGGCAAACAGACGAGGAGCATGAGACACCAATAACCAAGGCTTATTTACCGTATGTCAAGGGGACCACGGACAGTATTGCAAGAATTCTACGGAGACACAATGTTGATACTATTTTCAATACAGACAGAAAAATAAGCACGGTGTTGAGGACTCCGAAGACGAGGATCCCTATAGAACAACCAGGAGTGTACGAGATTCCATGTGCAGACTGTCATCAAACCTATGTGGGGCAAACTAATAGAAGAATTCAAGCTAGACGTGATGAACACCAGAACGCTGTAAGAAAGCAGGAAAAAACAACATCCATTGCGGAACACGCCACCACGATGTCACACCGAATGGACTTTGAGAACACCAGAGTACTGGCAAATATAGAACACCCGAAATCAAGACTCGTAAGAGAGGCAATTGAAATAGCGAAGAGACCTCACAGTCTAAACGCACGCAATGAAATTCAGAATTTATCGAATTGTTGGAAAATCCTATTAAACACCGTCCAATAACAACTCACCCGGAAATAACATATCAGCACGATGGAGCCGTGCCCACTAAGCGCCAAGGGCCAATCACACGCAGCCGTTCACGGTGTCAACCGATAGGCGCCGAGCCTCGACTATATAACAGCGCTCTCGCTTCAGAAAATCTTAGTATTCGAGTAACTAGAAGCGAAAGCAGAAGGCTACGAGAATTATGCGAACCGACCTGAAGAGGGCAGATGTGACACTGCCGAAACGTCGTCATTTTACCATCGATCCCGGCAGGAATCAGTTATCAACTACGCGGATGAATTCCTGGAAACCACCTAAAACATTTAGTGCCCGCGAAAACTTAAAAACAAATATATATATATATATATATATATATATATATATATATATATATATGCAGGGTGTTTTATAGACGGTTCGCCAAACATGAAGGGCAGATAGGTAGGCTCATGTGCTATATTACGTAGCCCATATAACATTTAGATAGCTTATGGTTTCTTTTTAATTATTTTTTTTTCTTAATTCTCTGATGTTTACCTTTCAACTATTGTAACTTTTTTATTTTTCATAGTATCTTCACCGAATAAACTTAAACCGAATCTGTCTTTCAATAGGACTTCATCTAATAAGATTGATAAATCATTCATTAAAAATTCAAGTCAATTACGAGAAAACGAGAAATTGAAACCAAGGAGCAGTTAAGTTAAAGAATCAATGTTGCGTTTTAAAAAATGCAGGATGATCGATGTTATGAGATGAAATCCTATTGGAGGCAGAAAAATAACATTCAAAAAAGATGACTGTCAAGCACATTATATGCGAACTGTCAGAGAGCTTCTGGACAATTTATCCCGAAACGCGTGGATTGAGAGTACTGGCCCTATACTCTGACACCATTTAATTTTTTTGTATGGGGACGGGCCAAGCAACTCGTTTATGAGAGAGAAATAAAAACCAAGGAGCAGTTAAGAGCAATGTTGCTTTTGATATAATATGGGATGAGATGCGACCAGAGACAGCTACTGTAGGAGTCAGAAAAAGCTGTCGATTGCATCCGTAACGGTAGAAGCCGGTTTTAACAAAATATATAACAAATTAAATTGTAGTTTGATATATGTTTTATTTTATGTAGTTCTAACCTTGTATATTACAATCTTAAATTTTATTATGATACTGATTATTTTTCAATAAGTGTAATATATCGTTGCAAAGGGGTTGAAGTAGAGAATTTTTTTTAATCATTCGAAGTTCTCGATGTGCTTCTTATTGTTTTTTTGTAATGTGATAAAGTTTCGAACTTAATCACTTTTTATAGAACGTCTCCGTTTGTGAATTCATATCATTTTTTCAACCAATTATTTGTGTCAAATATCGAAATGCAGAAGACCAAACTTGTTGAAGATACATTGAAAAATGGAAAAGTTACGATATTTTAAATGTAAAAACCTGAGAATTAAAAAAAATTAAAACCCTTAAGTTATCCAGGAGTTATATGTGCTACATAATATAGCAATGAGCCCACCTATCTGCCCTCCACGTTTGGCTAACCTTCTACAAAACACCCTGTATATATATATATATATATATATATATATATATATATATTATATGACTGAAGAGGATATTTAAGTTAATTTTTCCTATTAGTGTTTCTCTCTGAGGCAGTATCTACCAAGTGTCAACTTAATAAATCTTCTCCTGTCGCATATTTTATTAAGCGATTGAAACTACCTAGTAGGGAAGTGGCAATCTGATCCCAAAAGGCCATCAGAAATTAATGTGTGGCCTTTGACAAAATTCAGGTCTATTTGTCAGGAGTAGTCCGGAGTCCATCGGACTTTAAAGGAAATACGAGAACAGGGACTCGAGTTTTTTTGTGGGAAATGGAACGCCAACATTTTTCACCTTTTTTTTTTTGTTTGTCCTCTAATTTCCTGTCGCACGTATATCTTTTGTAATTAGGCCAGTCGTGCTTTATTTTGTTTGCTGTGAAAGAAACAAAAGGCGTATTTCATTTTTCGCCGTCTATTTAACTAACGTGTTTTCGTATCAAATCTAACGAGACGCGATTTTTTCCGCATATATGTGAAGCAGAATGATTGTGTTAAAATGAGAACCCAGATATGTTATTTCACACTATTATAATTTCAGTCGACGGGAAATTTTATTTAAGCGTCGTTTAACAAAGGTCCAATAATGGCGGCTGTCTTTGTCCACATATTTTCAAGTGGCTAAAATATATTTCGGCTTTTTTATATTTTTATTATTCATATAAAATTTTAGTTATTAACAGCCGAAAGTTAAATCAATTGCAGTATAATTAACGGATAAACGGCTTATAGAACAAACTGAAACAAGAATACTCTTTTTTCTTTGAGAGCTTGTGTAAATCTGGTTTAGCTACTTTGTTAGTCTAAGCTGCAAGTTACATTTGTTGTTAATTGAGAATCTAAATTTAGTTAAAACTTAAAATACTTACATACGTTGAGATTAATTATAGAACTTAGTAAATCCTTCCGACTAATGAATGATGAATTAAAAAATATAATTCTGACATTGAGAATCATTATCACGCCTGTTATTTGTAAATAAAAATAATCTGAAAGGATATTAGTGACTAGATTAAGTTAAAAGTATTAAGGCAACAAGTACCAAGTGCATGAAAATTATTGTTTTATTGTTTGATGTTAGTTTGATTTGTTATTAATGCTGTTTTATTGAGTAACTCTGAATTACTCATAATTTTATTTTAAGAAACAGTACTGCAGATAATGGTTTCTTACCAGCTCCAATTTTTATTCAATCTCACATCTCCAATATTTCTCGTAACCTTCAATATTTTCACATGACTAAATCAACAAAAAATACTTAGTTGCTTCTAACAGTCACTCAAACAGGAAACCGGAATGACGTTGAATTTTGTAAATTTCCTCCAAACAACACCATTTGTACTTATATCCTGTTGCCTTACAACCTGCGTACTTGTTAGATCGATTTATCCTCGGTACTTTAACCTGGTGAACGTTATACTCGTATACTTTCCGGTTGTATACGTGTACCTACGTATTCTTGTACGCACTGTGTCTACCCAAGTTTTCCTTGTTCCTTCGCCCTGGTAATTCAACCTGAAGTGAAGGGTGGCATCACAGTTATTCGAAAAAGTTTTATTGATATTTCTATAGCCAATCTAAATTATAATATTTATGTAACAAGTTGCTAATAGTTGTAGTACGTTGTCACAGCCGCATATAAGTCTATCTCAACTAATGCTCTGTAGGGAACCGACTATTTTGTGGACAATAGTATTTCTCTAACCACCCGTCCTGTGCCACTGTCCATCGTTTAATATATTGAGTTACTGGGTTCTAAAGAATAAACCAAAACTTATATTCATATATGAAAACTAAAAAATAATAATTATGACTGTAATTGTTAAAATTCTCTTAACAATCTCATTATTATCAATTTGCTGAATAACACTGTTACACACTACCTGATTTCTCGTCTGATTCGACCAAATTGGCTCATCCGCCCAACCAGCTCATGTTTTCCTATACTGTAGCTAAGCCCGTAGTGATACTGTAAAAGCAAGGCTTAAAATCCAAAAATAGCCTTCAACTAATGACCTTCATCAAAAACAAGTCAGTAAATTCCAACTAAATCAGACGTATTTTCCACCTGTTAAGTGAGAGGTGGTACCAAGCGACGACTGGATTAAGAATTAATTTTCTCCGGCAAATGTACTCTGATATTTATATTTAGAACATCAGTACACAGAAAAGTTGTCTGCCCATTTGACCCGACCCCTCTAGGTTTACATATTTTGGTACGCTGAATCCGTGAGACCCGTACACCTTCAGAATTTGAGTAAACTGCAAAAAACACAAAAAAGGGCAATACAGTTCTGAAACTAAATCCAGCATAATTCTTATATAATTCGATGAGCTTTATCCGAATAGTAATGCAAATGAATGAAATATTTTCGTATTTAATAAAGTATACTCCTTAAATATTTAGGTCCAGTGAATTTCAGCCTCGAGTTGATTTAGCTGGCAAACCTTCCAAACTGCTTCAAATCGCTAAATATCAACAAAATTGTAACTATGCAAAATATTTTTTTAAACTGATTCAATTGTATATTTTTAGTACTTTAATGCCTTATTTCCAAATCTGAAGTCGGGTTGGCTTGTACACCCAATAACTTTCAGTAATTTTTTACGAGTTTTAGAGATTTTCAGTGGTATATTGCAATTTACTTTAAATTTTTAGTGTACATGGGTCAAACGGAATTCGGAATCAAATTCAGCACATTAATAGATATAAACTTAGATGGATCTAGTCAAATACACAGAGCACAATGTTGAATTTTGGTTGAATCACTATAAAATTGCATTGTTATAGCCCGACATTTCATGCAACTATTTAGCAAATGATAAAGCACCGATACCCGATGCCATCCATCCCTTAAAGGGTCGAAAATTCAGGAAGATTGAGAACCACGTTCGCTTTAAAAGCCTATGAATTATCTTATACAGCAACAAATACATTCACAATATTTAATAAATATTAGTGCAAATATATAATATATTGTGCATGCAAGAAATTCTGTGTTATTCAACATCCTTGAGATTTACTTGGTGTTTATTCTGTTATATATAATATAAGGGCAAAAATTATTCAGTATATTTTTAGTGTTAGTATAGGCTTTTCAACAAAAAAATTCAGTGAAGTCAGTTTCTAACAGTGATGTGGCGTTATTAAGATAGCTAAATTTTAACAACTATTATTTACTCAGCAACAATAACAACTGTTATTTTCTGCTAATAATAACAGATATACGTTCTCTGCTGCTTTGCTTGTATCGAGCAATAACGTAAATTGATCAAACTGAAATTCACCTAACCTCAACTGCTTTTACTAACAGCAACAACAGCCCAGGCAAAAACCGACTGTTATAGCAGTTGTTCTATTTTAACCGATAAAACAAATAGCAGATGGCAGTGTTTTTACACTAATCATTTGCTTGGGGTTGTTATTACAAATCCAGGCTATGCTGAATAGCAAGAGCAGCTAACTGAATAGTAAGTAGTGAAAGGCCAAGGAAAAACGGATTATTCAAAAATATAACTCTGGTATGTTTGATATTCCATTGTAGAAATCTTGACAATTTAATTATAAATAAATGAGGGAATTTGTAATAGATTGATAATGCTTCATATTAGAAACTTTATTATGGGTATATATTAATATTATTATAATGGTGTTTGTTCTTGAAAAAAATATATTTAAAATGTTTTCACAATATAATTTTAAAAAATTTAATCTTACATTTTAGAATTGTGTCTTATTTCATAGTTTCTTTGCCATTGATGACGGTGTTTGACCTAAGTACCGAAACGATCGGAAATATACAGAAATTTCGTGACTTGTGTCATTTCCCAGAAAGTGCTTAAACATTGAAAAAATATGCCACAAATATCCTTAAAAAAACTTCTAAAATGTATGTCATAGCAACAAAATATGCTTATGAAAATGGTGTTGTGGTGCGAAATTATGCATGTCTGGTTTCTAAGTATTTTTTTAATTTCAAAAATTACTTTCTTCGACATCATTTGCTAGGCCTGTACTATAGTAATATTAACAACATAGAGAAAATAGGTGAGATATTTACAAACACTTTCCCGCTTTAAAATCAATTATGCAAATTTATACTTTTTTGTAAATTGAATTGTTGCTAAAATACTGAATATTTTATCTGGGAACTGTTTAAGATAATTTAACAAGTAGGTAAAGAGCTATTTATTTAAAAAAATATTAAGCCCTTATTGCTTTTCCATTGAAGTAATTATGTCAAGAATTATGCTTTCTGCAAATTGCAATGCAACAAAAGAAAATTTTTATATTCAAATGTTTGGATTACAACTTATAGTTTAAACGTCATCAATCTTGGGTTTTGAGATTTTAAAAAATTCTTTTTAAATTGTAAACAACTAAATTTTAATTTTTATGATATTGTTGATTTTTCCATTTACATTGCTTAACCATTCAAGAAAAGCAGTCAAAAATGTATAGATTCTCTTGTGATGGAAAATAAATAATTAATTGTGCTATTTAGGCTATAAGCAAGCTTGTACTAATTTCTTTAAATCGTAGGTTAATTTTTTCTGTTAAAACGCCGTATAACACTTAACGTATGATCTACCAATGTATTGGTCATTCAATGCTTTATCTGCATTTTAACAAAAAAGTCTAGGTCCATATTATCAAAAATTTTCTCCACTATAACATTTTTGATATCCTTTAAAATAAAAGAACTCAATTTAATGAAAACCCAGAAAGTGACATTTTAGGTTTTTCTTGTATAACGGCAAGAGATAGCAAGATTGTTCTTCGTCAAATAGTCTCCATTTAATCGTGTTTGTATCTGTTACCGATTCTTCGATAGCAATGTTATCCTTTCAAATGTGAGACACCATGTATTTTAAGTAAATAATTGGGAATGCGGCAATCTCGAACAGGTGTGGTTCATAAATAATTAAGGAAATAACCTCGATAAGAAAATATACATGTGTAATTTATATTCTGTAATTGAGTAATTATAATTTTTTTGTCAATAAATACGTTTGCTTGGATAAACCGAATCATCTGTAACATATTTCGGAAAAGGATTCCATTCTTAGATACTAATTTTTTGAAGCAAAATTCGCAAAATTACGTTAAAGAAAAGAAAAGCTATTGGCATATCATTTAGATGTAAGTCAATATAGAGTAATATAAAAAGATATATTTTAACCGTTAAATTATTCAGAACACATTAGTTTTTACATTAACATCTTCCGATTGTTATACATATGTTAGTGTGCTATTTAATTTACTTCTTGCACAAATCTGGAACTTTCCACAACAAATAAACGAATTCACGAAAACCTCACACTTACAAAGCAAACTTTAGGATGTTAACAAACCAAACAATGCAAAGACGTATTAAGCACCTAATCAACGCGGTCTTGCATTATGTTTTCAGTCAATTTTTCATGTATTTGAATTATTCTTAATTATGAAAAAAGGGTTTAGTCATTACTAAAATACAAAAACATATAATCTGTTTAGTATTTAGGTTTAAATGTTCATAAGCTTCTTAAATGTACAATTAGCTGTTTGTGATTTGTAAGAATGGTTTCGAAATTTGTAATATTTTCATTTTACTTTTGACAAAATAATATTAATTAAAAAAATGTTATAAGGGTTTATGATTAATTTCCCCCTGAGTTGTTATTCCTCAAAATATTTGTTCTCATACCTTTTACACCCTGGCTGTACATATTTATTTTTATCTCAAAATACACTATTACAGAAACTGCAACGGCTTTGTACATTTTTGATAAGTTAGTTATCACAAAAATTAAAAAAGAAAGTTTTAAAGACCTATTTAATAAATAACACAAATAGACTGTCTTAATTATTTCTAAATAATTGATCAATTAGATGACGCTGGTAAACTATTATACAGCTTTAGATTCATCTTAGTTTATTAATACCGAGAAAATATTTAGATTATAATGATCCATCATGCTGAAAAGATTTCCTCGGTTGGTTTTCTACCAAGCATTGTATGAGTGTGCAGCTACAGATTTTTTGTTTTATAAAAAATGATAAGTGTATTGTAATGGTACAGTTAAGTTATATCATTCACTTTAAGATCTATAGACAATTGATCTAATTGTTATTGAAAACGTTTGGACAGAACGACCTTGAGAAAGCGTTTCTATAACTTTCCAGATAATTTTGAAAACATGTTACAAACGTGGTGGCGTCTTTGTTTGGTGACCTGTATTCTGCACAGATAAATATGTCACTTTCGTATTTAAAGTTGTTAAACATTACACTTGGGTAGGTGTTTTATACTTTTCCAGGGTAATTAATATTTCTAGCTACATCAGAATTTCATATATTGAGATTGTTATTAGTACTATGAATATTATCATGCACTGTCGAAACCTCTGGGTTTTGTTCTTTGTGAACACACACTAAGTTTAGATTAGTTAAGATTTCGACCGTTTGAGAACTTAGGCGGAAATATTTACACATATTAAAAATATATATACACAAACAATATAAATGCTGAAAAGAGCAGGGGCACAAAGCAATTAAAAGCTACTACTAAAATATTGAAAACCGCAATTCAAGAATAACTGTACTAATTCTGAAATGTTAAACGAAGGAATTATACATTGGAACACTAGTTTAGTTTATACATTTTCGATTGTGATCCAAAGCGGGGTTTTGACTTCCTTGTAATCTGATTTTTATAGGCAGGTTTGGTATAACACTGTTTCTATTACAACTGCATAAAATCATTGAATTGTTTATTTCTCTTTACCCTAGTTGCTGTTAGTTTTGGTGTTTCGAATGCACCCTTTCGTCATGAGGATTGTGTTACCCTTGTATTAAAAGTACTTCCATGAATTTGTTACTTTCACTTCTAATAGAGCTTTTAACACTTTTTCAGAATAGAACCGGTATGTCTGTATTGAGAAATAGATAAAATATATTTTCATAAATATTATCAGAATGAATTGCAATCAGAATTTAGAATTTAGCTAATTTATAAACTGAAATACTTGAGATAACTTAGGAAAAAAGAGATTACCAGAACTACTTAATCGCACATAAATGTGGATATGAGCTATAAATATTTTATTAAAGTTCTTACTTGACTAATTATTATTTTTAACTTAACATTTACTTAAGTTCATAATTTTTTCGAATGCTATAATTAAATACGAAATTATTTTCCCTAAACTAGTTCAACAATTCGAGGATTAGTCAGTGTAAAATGGTAGTCAGTGTAAAGTTGTAAAGTGCTGAATGTGTTAAACAAACACTATTGAGCACTGACTAGATTCAAATTTTATTCGTTTTTTAAATTAGTATTGTATCGTTAGAGTATTGAGAACTGAAAATCATTGCTACTCATTGTGTGTAATTAAATATTTAGCCATGAGTATACGTTAAATTAGTGTCGTTTTAATAAATTTATGTTTTCTTTAAAATCCTGCTCAGCAAGATGTGGTAAAAAATACAAACAGTGAAGTCGTGAGGTTTACAGTTATGTTCACAAAGTTCTCATATAAAAGAACAACCTCATCACGGACCAGTTTCCAAAACAGGAAACATTTTATCTTTTAAATGTCCGTTCAAAGCTGCTTTGACTGTAAACAAGTGGTGACCACGTTACTATATTGATCTCTGTATGTACATAATTTTGTAACCTTAAATAGTGGTCGGCCAGTGATGGAAATTCGATGCTATGTCATCCAATTGTGATCATTATTGAGATTCTTATGTTAAAAGTATATTTCTATAGGAAATAAAGCTCTGCAGAAATGGAGGAAGTAGCCGTCACCCCCCCCTCCTTATCTTTCATGTCATATTAACAAATCTATTGAAATAAAAACGAAAATTTAATCAAAGAATTTTGAAAAATGCCTGACCCACACAAAAATTTTACTGAAACCGCTTCTGGTGAACTGTTCAACATAATAATTGGGGAATTGAACCTGAACCTGAAGTTTCCATCAGTTGAACTTTCACTCGAGTTCATACATAATAAAAATGATATAACTATCAACCCAATGAAAATTGTAATTTTTAATATATCCTCTATTGTCCGCTCATTGACAATTATTGATGCAAAACGTTGGAAAGATTGTGATAATAAGACATTAATAAAATAATGAAATTCATATCAAAAACTTACAGAGTAATTATTTGGAAAGTGCTCAATACTGATCTACTACTTCACTATTTTGTTCCTTAACAATAAACAAGCTGAACAATCAAAGACGGTCTTCACATGATGGTTTGAAAAAGTGTTAGACTGCCACTGTCAACCAATGTAACAGCATCTAACGCTCCTTTCATATATAATTTCTGGAAGGTTTGACAGTTAAGGTCAGCCATACAAGATATCGAAGAAAAATTATTTTGAATTAAAATACTTATTTTTTATTCTAGAATAGATGCTTACCACCTTATTTTGACTTAATATTGATAATGCACCCCAATGTTCAATCGAAAATTGTCACATCATAATATATGCTTTTTTAAAAATTCCCTCTGCCTTCCTTTTTGTTCGTTGATATCTCTGCTTTCTGATGGTGTAATATACTATATATTGTATATTTTCACACTCGGGTTCTGTTCTTGGATTTATTTAAAAACACAGTCCAACTCATTCTAATTTACTTCCACTACTTTAACACAATTTATATTCACATAACTATTTATAATTTATATAAACTATACGACTGTTGAACACTGAATGATATGCGTAGATGCCTATTTATTCCTTATTTAAGTTTACACGCATATACCTGAGTGACCTACGGAAAATTTTAGCCCATCAAAAGGTATTTCATAGAGAGGTGCGGAAGGGGCTACAAGGTTTTTGGCTTTACTACTTAATTTTCGGATTCGAGTTTATTTCGTTTCCTTGCATTTTCTGAGAACATTTACAACAATAATGTACAATATCTTTTACACCATCTGAAAGTAGAGATTTCAATGAACAAAAAGTCCACCAACTTTTTTAAAAAAGCAGATATTATGACGTGTGATTTTTCGATTTAAAATTAGGGTGGTCTTTCGATATTAAGTCAAAACGGTGAAGAAATAAATATTTTAAATCATATGTTTGGGAACTAAAAAAGTAAGTTTTGAACACATTTTGTGAATTTTTTTTAAGATAAAAATAAAAAAACAAAAACTTGGTTCTTTGAATTTATGAAATATTTTTTGAGGTTATGTGAAAAATGGTTAAACTCAAAAGTTGCAGATCTTTTTATTACCTACAACTATGCCATTTAACTTTTTTCCATAAGACTTGAAGTTTTGCTGGAAATGGAGATGAACCGTTTTTTACCTTTTAAACCCCACCCCCTCCCACTTCCCGACCACAGATCGCCGTGAATTATTTTTCTTTTTATTGCTGTTGTATTTTATAACTTTTCCAATGGGTTTCATCCTAATTTTATTTTTTTGTTTTTTTCAAAAATTATCCACCCTGGTCTATTACAAATCAGTAGATGCATTGAATTTCCTTATTTTTTAAATGCCCATCTTTAAAATGAGAAATACATGTCATTAACATTTTAGGTGAAATTATAATAAAAGACAGTACTTTGCAAGAATCGGGCCATTTAAAATAAATTATCTATGGGATAAAATATATGGACAGGAAACAGTACCTACCTAAAAATAATTGAAAAATTCAGCCTCTAATTATATTTATATAAATCCTTATAAAAATCTTAACATTATATTAAATAATAAATTACTTTTAAATATAATATTTTAAAAATTAGTTAATACTTCCAGTTTTTCGAAAATATTTTGAGATTTGAAACCGAAAGTCTAAAATGAGGAATAAAACGATTTAAAAATTTATTCTGACATTTCACAGTAAACGAATTCAACTCGTAAGAAGAAAATGCAAGCAACCAACGCAAAAGTGAGTATGAAGGCGATATACTATAATATTGCGAATAACTACAATGCATACGTACATATTAATAAACCTTAATCTACATATCTTAATTTCATTAATTTAAAGCAATTACTATTACTGTTTTGTATGGAAAATGTAAAGAATTACAAAGCACCTTTTGTCAATTAATGTTAAATAATACTCATTTATGTTGGATACTTCTCTCAGAGAATGAAACTGAAACCTTCAACTTTTACTCACTGAATATACTACCGTGCTAAAATAACCTAACGGCAACCAATATCATGAAATGTCAAAATTAAATCAAAGTCGCTTACTACAAAGATAGTAATGAATATTAGAGCTGCGAGATCTAACTATTAATATTGAGCCTTAGGATATGTGCATATATTCACAATTTTTGTAATGTTAGTCAAATTATATTAAATTTATCCGGTAAAAATAAAAGGAATCTAAATTAGTATTATAATATAAATATAAATAAAATATTCTCAGAAATAAATTAATCAATTGCAACATAATTCTGTATTTAGTTGATAAACCATATTGTTATAAACCCCGTCGGTTCAATTAAGTAATTTAAAAAAACTAATTTTCAGTGCACTTTCTAGAACTTTTATTCTCACGTAAACATCAAATGTTCTTAACAGCTGATTCTAATACAATAATATCAAGGTCATAACAATAGGTAAACCCTTCTAGCTAACTTCTGAAATTAATATCGCTTTAAATAGCGTACACCGAATTTTGTGGTCGTTCTACCTTTGTTCGCACAGAGTCCAGATACACAGTTTTTTCCCCATCCGAATCCTCTAGTTCTTCTTTTTTTACTATCCCAGCGATTGATGTTTAATTGGGATGAATAATGCTTGATATTGTTTTCGCCAAGGACGGAGTGGGATAAATTTTATAATCCTGCTCTCCCTTTTATTCTGATCGTCCCGATCAAAAACATCCTCTCAATGGTAGGAAGCAAGTCGATCTAGATGGACCACCTTCAACTTAGCCCTGAGGTTTCGACGGATACGGTAGCCGACGTCATTAGTCCTCTTGACTACATCGTATGGAATAACCCAGGCCGTTGTAAGCTTTGGAGATTTACCCTTGCTCTGTTGGGGGTTGTACAGACAGACTATGTCCCTCTCTTGGAAACCGACTGAATTGGCCTTCAGGTCATATCGCGTCTTCATCCGGTCACTGGAACATCTACGTTCGGGCTAGTTAGTGTATTGCCAGCATGTTACGTCGGAGCTGATCGGCATAATCGTTGATGTCTTGGCAAAGTTCTTCTCGGGAGCCAAAAGCCAGATCGCAGGGTAATCGTGGCTCTTTTCCGAATAGAACCCTGGCTGGAGTAAGGCTTGTACTATTATGTACGGCTGAGCGATATGCCAACAGGAATAGGGGAATCACGCTGGTTATTGCTGAAGACCTTTGATAGGTGTAGTTCCAAGGTCCTGTTGAATCATTCCACCATTCCGTCTGACTGTGGGTGCAATGATGTTTTTTCATGATCCCCAACATCGTACAGACCTTCTGGAATACATTCGATTCAAAGTTCCAACGGGAAGCAAACCTGCTGAATAGCTGTTCTACTAGCACCGTCGCTACCGTGGTTGCCTCTTGATTGGGTATCGCATATGCCTTAAGCCATTTGCTGAAGTAACACATTGCTACCAGAATGAATTTGTTCCCCCTCACCGACTCGGGAAACGGACCGGCGACATCGATGTAAATTCTCACAAATGGGACACCCACATTGTACTGCTGCATTCTGCCCTTGGTCCGAGTCTTCGGGCCCATACTGGCTGCACAGGTGTCACATTTCCGGCACCAAGCTCTGACGTCTTCAAAGTAATTTACCCATATACCGCTGGCGAACTTTGTATAGGGTTTTATTCATGACCAGATGGCCCCCGGTAATCCCATCATGTACTTCGGTCAGGATGGCTGGTACCTTTTTCTTCAGAATTACCAGTTGGGACTTGGTTTCTCGGCCATCGGTATTTTCCCAAACTCGCTTGAGCACTCCATTCTTTACTCTTAGATTGTCCCATTGGGCTCAGAACAATTTCAGGACGCCGGTGTATCCCATCGTAGCCTGAGTGTCCCTCTCTTTTTGAGTGACAGGATTGGTTCGATGTCTGGATCCGCTATTTGGTCCTGAATGCACTGTTGCGTTGTCCAGTTTTCATTGTTCAGCACTCGGATCTGTCTGATGGAGATAGACTCTCCCTGTTCCGTCTTCAGACAATGTCCGCCTTCTGCTCAACAGGGTCTTCTTGATAGGGCATCTGCATTATTATACACACGACCGGCACAATGTTCAACCTTGAAATCGTATTGCTGTAATTTCTCCATCTACCTGGCCAGTTGTCCTTCAGGTGTCTTCATGTCCAGCAGCCATTTGAGGTCGGCATGATCTGTTCGGAATAGGAAATGACGACCATAGAGGTATTTGTGGAAATGGTCTACCGCCCTTATTATTGCAAGAAGTTCTTGTCTTCATGTCCGGCAGCCATTTGAGGTCGGCATGATATGTTCGAATTAGGAAATGACGACCATAGAGGTATTTGTGGAAATGGTCTTGTCTGGTGACGCAATAATTTATTTCCGGTTTCGAGAGTTTACGGCTGTAGTACTCGATCACCTTCTCTTCACCAAGTTGCACTGATTTAGGATCTGTGTTGCTGTCATCGGTGTCTAAGATGAACTTGCCGGACTGCGTAGGAAATGCTAGGATTGGGCTGGAACAGAGTGCCGCCATCAGTCGTCTGAATGATGTTCAGCGATCCTGATTCCAACGGAAGGTCTCTTTCTCAGTGGTCTACCAATGTAGAGGCGCGGCAATGGTGGCAAATCGCTCCACAAATCGCCTGTAGTATGAACAAATACCCAAGAAGCTTCGGAGTTCATCCTTGTCTCTTGGAACACGCCAATCACAAATGGCTTCTATCTTGTCCTCGTTGGTGCGGATTCCTAACTCAGAAACGACGTGGCCCAAAAACTCTATTCTTTTTGGAATATGGAACACTTCTTCGGGTTGAGTCTCAGGTTGGCGTACTTAATTTTGGAAAATACTTCACCTAGGTTCTTCAGATGGTCGTCGAATGTGTGACCCACGACCAGAATGTCGTCGAGGTATACTAAGCACATTCTCCATGTTAAGGCGCCCAGCACATACTCCATTAGCCTCTCAAATGTAGCATTACATAATCCAAAGGACATGACCGTGCATTGAAACAGCCATTTACTGGTGGAGAACGCTGTCTTCTCTCTGTAGTTTTCGTGTAGACCAACCTGCCAATATACACTATAAAGGTCTAGTGTGGAGAACCAACGGGAGCCTGCTGGTGTTGTCAGAGTGTCATCGATTCGGGGTAGTGGATCTCTGTCTTTCTTCGTGACGTCATTCAGCTTTCTGTAATCTACGCAAAATGGGGTGTGATTCCATCCTTTTTTTTAACTAGGACGACGGGAGCAGACCATGGGCTAACGGATGGCTCAATAACTCCATTTTGTATTATGGACTCGATGTTTTCCTCGAGGGCATTTTGTTGTCGCGATGGTAGTCGTCTAAGTGGTATTATGAGGGGTTGAGCCTTTCCAGTATCTATTCGGTACTAAATTATGTTGGTGCCAGCGGTGGTTCCATCTTGACTGTTAAAAATTTGCCAGTACTTTGAGATAAATTGCTTGGCTTTCTTTTGTTCCTCTAGTGTAAGGTGTGTCAAATGGTCAGCAAACTGTTGTAGGAACTCTTTACTGGGCACTATCTCCTTCACTGACATCTGGTACTCGTCTTCGCAATTGATGATGGTCTCTACTGGCTCGAAACAAGCTATTTCTTAACCATTGGCAATTCTGATGTCGTTGTTGGGCAAATTCATGACTTTAATTGTTATATCTCGTCCGGTTTTAATTATAGCCCGTCAAACTAAGTAGTCATGAGCTGAGTGTACAGGCTCCACCATTCCAACGCAGCTCCCAGGATTGCTTCCTAGCTGCCCATGAACAATCTGTTCCGTTCGACCGGGAATTCTGGCGGAAGATTTTGCTGCAATTTTTATCGACATTGCTTAGCTGTTGATGGGCCGTGTCAATACACATTCCTCATTTAGGAATCGTATCTCAGGTCGAATGTAAATCCATGTTGGCAGATTAGGTCCATACCCAGTATAAAATCGTCCTCAATATTCGCTACCAGTTCCCTATGCCGGATTCGATTGTCCCCTATCTGCAGTACTATATCTGCTTCACCCTGTATTGAAATGGACTCGCCGGTGACTGTTCTGAGCTGGATGTTTTTGGTAATTGGCCGGAATTCTTATGCTCTCAAAACCCTGGCCTTGGCAATGGACACAGCGGCGCCGGTGTCGATGGTGACGGTAATTGCTCGGTTATTGATGGTGCCCCTGATGACTAGGCTGCTGCTATCGCGG
This sequence comes from Octodonta nipae, assembly GCA_034190945.1. Lineage (NCBI taxonomy): Eukaryota > Metazoa > Arthropoda > Insecta > Coleoptera > Chrysomelidae > Octodonta > Octodonta nipae. The sequence continues at coordinate 83,036,360 of CM067221.1, read as the reverse complement.
CAAAATCCCCGGATGGATACTGTCCTGTGTCTGGTGGAGGGTTAGTCAGCATTCGCCCCCTGATGCTGACTGATTGGAGCTTCCCTGGTTGGTTTGTTGGCTACCCCTAGTTGGTGATCCTTCCGGTAGCCTTACTTTGCAGTCACGTTGAAAATGTAAAAAGTACACTGTTACGTACTACTGATATTTGGATATTTTTTGCAGATTGTTGAATGTATTAACTTACTTTTTCGATACTTCTAGTATTTGAAAATTTTTAGATGTTACTCTGTAACTAAAATAAACATAATATAATTATGCCTTTCATTCTACTGAAAAATATACAATTTTCAACATTTCTTCCCTTAAATAGTAAGTTGTTATTATTTCCAAGTATATACCATTTTATCAGAAATTAAATATCTTCATTAACATAGCTAGTTCGTTAACTCCAGTCTTAACACTTATTTCATAAAATATGTAAATGTGCTTATGTAACTGAATTAAAATCGATATAACAAGACGATTTCCTGTGAAAACTTGTTAAGTGCGGTCTCATTGATGCCTGTTGAAGTCGCGGCACTAATGAGTATTTAATGGCCAAACCCACGCCATTAAGTCTTTTGTAATATTCTCAAATACATTGCTGTGGTAAAAAAATCTGCGCCTAATTTCACAAACCACCAAGAAAATTCGACAAAAAAATTACGTTAAAAAAAATACTTAGGATACATCTTATGAGTTTGTGGTGAAATGTTCTATTTAGTTTTAATTAAATAATTAGTTCCCAACATTTATTATTTATTTGTTTTTCTCTACTTTTGATTAATCGAGTTGCTGTCGTAGACAAATATATTGTTTGTCGTTGCCTTGTTGTTGTATTTAGCACCTAAAACTTAAACATGTGTTCCTGGTGGGTCCTAAATTATATATCTTGAAAAATACAAATTAAAGTGTATAAATATAGTTTGCAATGTGATTGACTTGACTTTGTGTCGTATTTTCAAACTGTTTTAAAAACACTATATCAAAATTGATAGAACAAAATATGGCAGTACAGTGTTAATGCAATAAAGACTGGTGATGATTGAAACATCTCGTCGCTTATTTGATAAGGTTATAGATTGCTTAAGTTTTGAGTTCAAGGGAATTTCACGAAATGTCTAAACTCTACCTATATTATACCTGGAACTAATTCAGCTTATAACTAAAATTAGATAAAAAACGTATAACTTCAAAAATAATTTCTAAGGAGTTTCTACTTATTTCTTAGTGATATACACATGTAACTACTGTTCTAGCGTGTCCATTGTCAACTCCAGGGTTTTGAGGTCATCGGTAATCCGGCCAGTTAACAACAACATGCAGCTCAGGACAGTCACCGGCGAGTTAATGTCAATATAGGGTGAGGCTGATGACGTGCTACATATAAAGGACAACATAACCAGGCATAGAGTCCTAGTAGCGGAGATTGAGGACGATTTCATGCCGGGTATAGACCTAATAAGTCAGCATAGGTTTATGATACGATCTTTTTCGGTTCTAAAACGAGGAATTTGTATTGGCACAGCCCGCCAACAGCTTAGCGACCTCCATAAAATAGTAGCAAAATTCCCGGTCGACTGGAACAGATTATTCATGAGCAGCTAGAAACAAATCCTGGGAGTTGTGTTTGAATGGAACACTCAGCTCATGACTACTTAGTCAAAACCGAACGACATATACCAAGTAGAGTCTTGAATTTGTCCAATAACAAAATCTGAATTGACAATGGTTAAGAGACAGCTTGTTTCGATCCAGTAGAGACCATCGTCAATTGCGAAGAAGTGTACCAGACATCGGTGAAGGATACATGGCCCAGTAAAAAGTTTCTACAACAGTTTATTTAACACACCTTACACTAGAATAACAGAAGAAAGTCAAGTAATTTATCGCAAATCACTGGCACATTTTTAACAGTCAAAATTGAACCAGCGCTCGTACCAAAATCATCCAGCATCGAATAGATACTAGGAACAACAGGCAGTCGAGGCGTACATAGATTCCATGTTGAAAAATGGAGTCATTGAGGCATCTATCAGCTCCTAAAGAACAATTAGGCGATGTATTTTCCAGTATTAAAAACGCCAACCTGAGACTCATCCCAAAGAAGTGCTCCATGTTCCAAAAAGGAGTAGATTTTTTTGGGCCAAGTCGTATCCGAGCCAAGAATCCGCACAAACGAAGATATGATAGCAGCTATCCGTGATTGGCCGGTCCAGACAGAAAAGCATGAACTACGTAGCTTTTTGAGGCTCTGTTCCTACTAAAGATACCTTGAGGGTATTGCCACCATTGCCGCCCCGCTACATCGGAAGACCACGAAGAAAGAGAACTTTAGTTGGAATCAGGATTGTCATCATTCAGACGACTGAAGGCGTCTGTTCCAGCCCAATCCTACCATATCCTACATAGGCAAGTTCATCTTAGACATAGACGTCTGCAATACCGGTCTGGGGGCCGTCCAATCCCAGGTGCAAGATGGTGAAAAGAGAGTAATCAAGTACTACAGCCTGGATTCTCGAAACCGGAAAGGAATTATTGTGTCACCAGAAAAGAACATGTTGCAATAATCAGCAGAACAGATCATGCCGCCCTTAATTGGCAAAGATTACGGCAATACGATTTTAAGGTTGAACATCGTGTCGGCAGTTTGCATAATAATGTCGATGTTCTTGTCAAGAAGACCCCGTAGAGTAGAATGCGAGCATTGCATGAAGACGGAACAGCGAGAGGGTACCTCCATCCGACAGATCCGCGTCAGAAATAACCAGCATTATTGGGATGAGCATATTCCTATATTCCTGTTGGCCTATGGCTCAGCCGTACATAACAGTACAAGTCTGACTCCAGCCAGGGTACTATTCGGAAAAGAGCTGCGATTACCCTGCGATCGGCCTTTCGCTCCCCCGAATAACCGTCCCACAAAATCAAAGACTATGCCGACCAACTCCGACATAACATGCTGGCAATAGACGAACTAGCCCGAACGCAGATGTTGGCCACCAGCGACTGGATGAAAACAAGATATGAACTCAAGGCAAATTCATTCGGGTTCCAAGAGAGGGACAAGGTCTGCCTGTACAACCCCTAGAGGATCAAGGGTAAATCTCCCCAAAGTTTACACCAGCCTGGGATTTTCCATACAAAGTGGTCAAGATGATCAATGACGTTGTCTACCATATCCGTCGAAGGGTAAGCTGAAGGTGGTTCATTTAGATCGAGTCGTCCTCTGCCATGGAGAGGATGTGTCTGATCGGTACAATCAGAATTTAAATGGGGGCGGTGTTATAAAATTTATTCGCCGCCACTGAAGAAAACAATATTCAGTCCGATAAAACATCTGAGATAATAAAAGAAAAGAACTGGAATCTTCGAACGGGGCAAAAACTAGTGATATCGACGCTGGGCGAACAAATGTAATACCAATCCTGTACGACGGGAAAGTTCGATGTACAGTATATAAGACAATGTAGAATCCATGAGTTAGTTAGTATAGCTTACATAGTGTTATGATTTCTATGTAAATTGTATTCAGACTCAGCTGTTGTAAATATTTAATTTTTACATGTAAATAGAAGTTCTAGAAAGTGAAGTGAATATCAGCAATTAAAAGTTTTAATTTGAACATTAGGAGTTTATTGCATTCTTATAGTGTTGTTGCAGTATTTTTATTGAATCTAAATGGGTAACATTAAAAAAATATATATTCAAAACAAAAAACGACAAAAATGATGTGTTCGAATACAAATCCTTTATATTTAAATTTAAAATTGTAATACTGTGTAAAAACTTGCAACTGCGCGGTTCTATCTAATCATGGAAAATAGTTCAGTATCAAAAGTGTTTGGGGAAGAGTAAGCTATTAATAAGCAATATACTAATAAAAAGATATGGCTTCAATCAAAATTTTAGCGAAATATCTGGAAGGGGTCACAATCGAAGCGACATCAGTAGTTAGGGAGAGTAATTTAGGAAATGAAATTAGACTTAGAGAAAATATGTTTTTGGGCAGTGAAGGAGATGCATATTTTGCCCACGACTAAATCAATTTTATAAATTTCATACGTCGTAGAAAAGCGGTTATTAACTTAGAACTTTTGCGATGACCAAGTTGAGCACTTCTGGGCGGTATACGATTCCGCAAGATCTGCTCAGAACTCACAAAACAACCCAAGGTGATACTAGAGTCCCATACCAGAACCATTTAGAATGTTTTCCTAGGTTGCTGAAAGGAGCTTGGCTAAGTGCCTAGTATCTCAACTTAAAATAACGCCTCCTTATTAGATCAAGTTAGCTCATTATACGGATGATACAGCTGTCGCATAAGATACTCGAATGCCAGTTTGGAAAATGAGAAATTACTTTTACCGCACCGAGTAATTTGTGGCACCTTTGTGTTAGAAATATAATTACGAGTTTCGATGGCTTTGGCATATTATGAGAACATTAATGTTTATTTCTCACTGTTCAGTTGAGTTGTTATATAAAGTCAATAACTTAACTACGTAAAAGTAAATTGTTATTGTACTGGGACAAGCCTTTATCTACCCCCTCACCATCTACGAAACCATAACCCATAGCTTTTTAGCTTATGAAATTACATTATTTGCTTCAAATAAATATCTATTTTTTTAAAAACATTTTTTAAAATTTTCATTATTCTGGTTAAATCCCAACTTATTTTTGTGCTGTAAATATGTAAACAATAACCAGCTTAGGAAAACCTGCTGTTGCTATTGTTAACGCTTCAAAATTATTCATAAAATTATAGAGCAATTCAGCAGAGCTTAAATCAACTTTCTGGACATCCGGTGTCGCCTCCATATGTTGTATCAAGTATTTGCGACGTCTTACAAACCATTGAACGCAATAAATATATTGCTTTAAGACCCTTCATCAATTGCTGCTCCGTGAGCTGTCTGAAATCAACAAATCCAAATACACCCTTGATGCTTGGGATCACTGGATCCGAATCTGGTCGTGTTCTAGGTCATTTCAAGGTCAAATGACTCAGCCACACACCGAAAAATTGTCCACCAACGAAAATTTATACACCGCTCAGATCTGTTCATCTGTATCACATCGCATTTAAGGACAAATCTGTTGCTTTGTTAGTGTAAGATTTCGAGATCAAAATATCAGATTTTCCTAGAAAAATTGTGCCTGTAAGAGGACCTTAAATACGGAACCAGCTTCAAATTTAGCTTCAGCTACTACAAAAGCCTACATATGTTATTTCTCCGCCGAAATTTGATAGTTACACCTTGAATTGACCATAAGCCTGATCCAAGCAATTCGAGCTCGGATTCGGAAGGGTTTGTCTATGGAAACATATTTTGAGTATCATAGTGTCATAATTGCTTTTTTTCGTTAATCTATAATTTTTTTCTTTTATAGAAATCACATGAAAACGGCGTTACACCCAGCTTGATTCCTCATTTGTGGTAACAGTAGGATAGCCTTTCCTGAAACACCTAGATGTCCAAACTTATTTCTCGTTAAACTCTTAAATTTCGTTGAATGGAGAAAATACATAAATATTTTTTTAGAGATTTTTATTAGTTAAGGAAAGCCCAACCGATGAATGGATTGTAAAGTCTCGAAAATATATTACATGTGATGTTGAGGCAACTTACTATATAGAATTACTCCCGATCTTTGGCTTCTGGGGGCTAGTATTCAACCTGAGACACCCAGATATCGATATACATTTTGCGGTTAAATCATTAAATAATTTTCAGAAATTTCGTTTAAAATTTTATTCGGGCCTTTTAATAGATTCACTACAGAATTTTTGAGCTTATATTACTTCATATGCCTTTATATTAATAAAAACCTTCATTTTTTTCGTTTAATGCTAATTTTTCTCCTTTTCATTTGAGAACGCCTTCCTTTTGTCATTGAATTGAATTTCCTGAATTTAACGTTAGGGTGGAATTTAACAAAAACACAATTTCCTGATGTCTGACAAACGAATTCTCATATATCCGCTGAAAAGGGCCAAACTACATATTTGCTTTTCCAACATTTGCATAATATATTCTGTTTGTCGGCTCAATGGTATTTTCAGAATAAAAATGGCGAATACGACTTTTCGACGAATGAGAACGAAAGTAAAATCGAAATTTTTCTGTTACTGTCTAAATTCTCTTGAGGAAAGTGTGTAGTACACGATATATTCGACGAATGTTTGGGCATAAAATCATATCATACAATAGAAATAATCTAAAAGTTTGATATGGGTCAAATAAATATGGTTATTTTTGAAGTATGGTTACAAATTTATTCCTTTTGTTATATCACATAAAGGCCAGTATTAATTTGCGTTTGAGGAACTTCTACAATAAAACTAATTTGTTTGTAATTCGTGTTTTAAAGTTTTATGAACGTATAAACCAAGGGCACTTTCCAAAAATTGGGATTGCCATTTACTAAAAACAAAGTTAATATACCTGATTCAGAAAATTATAAACCAATTTTTATTTTTAATTTCACGGAAAATTTGTAAAAACAATCAAATGTTATAAATCTAAAACAATCCACTTCTGCTCTGGCGATAAATCAAACAATTTTGTTGGACAACTCGTCAGTGAGCCGAAATTCTTGACAAGTTTTACTTTGACCCAAAGATAAATTTAAACTAAGGTTTATATTTAGGGCCCAGCTTCTCTTTAATATTTAGTTTTTGACAATGCTGGTAAGTTCCAGTTTGCTAAAATACTAATTCAAAATTTTCTAAGTCGTTAAATCTCCAGAAGATGTGACAATGTTGCCAAGAGATTTAGTATATTTTTGTTTAATTTTTGAAACTTGTCAAAAACGAAAACCACAGTTTCTGTAAAGCGAATTAATAGTGTAATATAGTTTAGCCTGTACAATAATGTGCCAATAGAAAGCTCTATCTAATTTAACTATTTTGAAATGTCTCTTCCCTTAACTTTGATAATAATCCTAATGCTATTATACCAGTAAAACAGAAGCGAAAATCTTTTCTACATCAACATATATCACAGATCAATATACTTGGAAAGCCGAGATCTTTAACTGTGAGCTGCATACAAGTTCTCTTCCTCAACCCCTTTTCAACGATATTACGGATGCAATCGCGACACCTTTTTCTGACAGCTAGTCTATAATCGTATCTCATCCCACATTGTTACAAAAGCAACATTTAGTCTTTCTCTTAACTGCTCCTTGGTTTCTATTTCTCAATCATAAACAACTTGCTTGACCCGTCTCCATATAAAAAAGTTAAACTGAGTCAGGTCTGGCGACCTTGGAGGCCAGAATATAGGGCCAGCTTTGTCAATCCATGCGTTTGGGAATGAATTATTGAGGAGCTCTCCGACAGTTCGTCTATAAAGTGCTGGACAGACAATTTTTTTGAATTATTATTGGTCTGTCTTCCAATGGGAATAAGATCTATAAATCGTTCATGATAAATTCGAGTCATTAACGAGATAGAAATAGAAACCGAGGACCAGTTAAGGGCAAAAATCAATGTTGCGGGATGATCGACTTGGAAGACAGATCATTGATATTCAAAAAAGATAGCTGTCCAACTGTCAGAGAGCTCCTGGAAAATTCAATCCCAAACACGTGGATTGAGAAAGCTGGCCCTATGCTCTGGCCTCGAAGGACCCCATACCTGACTCCCTCTGATTTTTTGTATGGGGGCGGGCCAAGCAATCCGTTTATGAGAGGAATAAAAATTAAGCAACTGTTAAGAGAATGAATAAATGTTGCCTTCGAAATAATGTGGATTCGAGTGGAGACTACCACTGTAGATGTCAGAAAAAGGTGACGCAATTGTATCCGTAGCGGTAGAAGCTGGTTTGAACAAACTTTATAACAAATTATTGCAACTTGATGTATGTTTTTTTGTAGTTCTAACCTTGTAAGTCACAAATTTTATTATGATAATAATTACATTCCAATACGTGTGATATATCGCTGGAAAGGAGTTGAAGTAGAGAAGTTTTTTTTAAGCATTAAACATTCTCCATGTGCTTCTTATTTTTTTTAATGTGATAAATTTAATGACTTTTTTATGGAACCTCGCCATTTGTGGATTCATATCATGATTTCAACCAATTATTTGTGTCAAATTTCGAATGTAGAAGAGCAACCAAACTTTACAAATTAGATTTAAGTTTATTTGGTGACCGTACAGTGAAAAATAAAAAAGTTACAAGAGTTTATATGAAAAAATCTAGGAATTAAAAAAAAACAGAAACCGTAAGCTGTCTAGACGTTATATTGGCCACATAACATAGCACATGAGCTCACCTATCCACCGTCCAAGTTTGGCCTTGGAACCTTCTACGAAACTCCCTGTATATTCGAAATTAATTTGCGGCATAGTGACTAGTAAATATGAAAAATACTCTGTAGCCTAGCGCGAAACTTTTTTTTACAAAATTATTTTAGTCTGTACATCATTTCCAAAGGTTCAGAACATTTGGTGCTAATAAGTTTGAACAAACCTTATAGTACATGTTTACCAGGTTGCATTGACTTATCAAAACACATGTGGTAATATTCTTCCATGTAAAACATGTTCAAAAACACAACAAATATGAATGTTGCTACTATTAGTATTATTATTCCGTTAAATCTAAAAGCTGTGGTTATAATTGAAATATAAACCGTGCTTTTAAAATTTAATTATTATCCAATGCACAATTCATAAATTTTTGAAGACGCGAGATGTAAGACCGACATCTAGGATTTTCAAGAGAATCAGTACACAGAGGTTCCGAATCTGGAGCCGTTCCGTGTAATTGCTGTTCTCCCTTAACTCCTAGGACAGAATGTCACGATAAAATTTTTCAGGTTACTTCACCTGTCAGAGATATTGAATACGCTGTTCGAGGTGTCATTCCTTTGTACGCAAGACAATATATATTATATATAAATATAATATATATTGTTTCTGGTCGGGAACCTCCATCAGTTGCGCTTCCCACAATTAAATGTCCTCTCGAACACTTCTTTATGCATTTGATGCATTTCGTTAAATTTGAAGACGCGAGATGTAAGACCGACATCTAGGATTTTCAAGAGAATGACACCTCGAAAAGAGTATTCAATATCTCTACAGGTGAAGTAACCTGAAAATTTTTATCGTGACATTCTGTCCTAGGAGTTAAGGGAGAACAGCAATTACACGGAACGGCTCCAGATTCGGAACCTCTGTGTACTGATTCTCTTGAAAACCCTAGATGTCAGTCTTACATCTCGCGTCTTCAAATTTAATGAAATACATGAAATGCTTAAAGAAGTGCTCGAGAGGACATTCAATTGTGGGAAGCGCCACTGATGAAGGTTCCCGACCAGAAACAATATATATATATATATATATATATATATATATATTATATTTATATATAATATATATTGTCTTGCGTATAAAGGAATGACACCTCGAAGAGAGTATCCATAAATTTTTCTTCCTTTATTTTTAAATATACCTACTATCGATAACTAACCTTAACGGATTTTCGTTAACAAGTCATTATCTACGCTGTGAAGTAAATTAACTATCTAAAAATAGAAATTAAATCAAGTTTTTAATAATATAATTTTTAACTGAATTCCTCTCATAATGGTAAATTTTGCATTTCAGTTACTATATCGTTCAATTTTAGCATCAGCTTATCTGTCCCAAATTTGAAAAACACTTAATAAAACTGTTCTACATAATTATTGAAAATATTGTGATTATGTGACTCAGCGCTGAGCTCGAAACATCGTTTGAAGTTTCACCCAGACACATATATTCAATTGCAATCATCATTTCTTTCAAAGTAAACAAACGCATCATCAGCATGTCTCCAACGTTAAGCATACTAGGAGACAAATCGACAAATATCTTGTGAGTATTGCGCTTGAACGTCTGTCTACGTTTAGACGCAGTTTCCACCAAATTAATCAAAATGTTTATCAGACATTACACTTTGCTATAAAACGAGAAATTAGTAATGTTTAGCTGTTAAGAGAGAAACTTGGAAGCTTATGCATTTGTTTATAGCTATTTGTATACAGACCTGTAATTTACATATAAAATGAAGTGTTTGTCACATGCTGCTAAATGCTACTTCAAAATATAGTAATACATTTAGAGAACAGCTTGTTTCTACTTGAACTTTAAATTATCTATATGAGTTCTGCCAACGATATTAAAATGTATTTAATCATTTTCCAACAGGTGATCTTAATGGGTTCCTCACAAAATGTCTCAGATTTTGGTAAACATTATTACTGCTAGTCCTTAGACATATTCTCTTTGATATTTAAATCACCTTTTAAGCATCCAAGAAATTCTGTGAGATTTGTAGATAATACGAGTTTTGTATATTGTCAGACCAAATAATAATCTCACTAAATTTTCGGAAATTAGTGAGGAAACATCTGAAAAATGGTTCAGTTTTAAGAATCTTAATCTTATGGCGATAAAAACACATTGTTATCTTTTAAACTACTGCCAATAATGATGAAGGTACTTAACATTCATTTAGATAACTCTTTATTATGAAATGAAATATTTTATAAGAAATGGTCGTTTTTGCTTGAAGGAGGTGAATTTTAAATTGAAAAAAAAAATAGTTTTCCAGCGTTGAATTTGATATTACTAAATGGGGAATACTTTTGAAATCAATCACAGCAATATTAACCTACATTGATGATAAATGCAGTTGCATAGGAGGAGTAGGAAAATAGGGGAGCAGCTGATGTATGTTTGACCAACCTATAAGTCTAAGAAAAGTAGAGTGTTATTGATTGTGAAATTTTGTAGTGAAGATTGTTTTTGAACCCACAGAAAATTTACAACAAAACAAAAAAATGTTTTCAAAGTTCATGAAATTTATTAGGAAAATAAATTTAATTCATTCGTGTTTTAGTATGGTTTCGGGTATGTTGCCGTCAAGACTGAGAAGCACACACTATAACTGCTGATTTTGATAAAAACAACTTCATATGACTGTATGTTCTAAATTTCTTAACTTTTGAGATACAGAGTGGTAAAATTTAGAAAACAAAACTTTTTTTATAAGTATGATATTTGGTACATAACTTACATGCGTCAAGGTGCATTTTGCAGTTTAGCAACAATTTTATTATTTCTACCAATGGTGCCCGTACTGGTGTATTGTTTTTTTTTTCTGACAAAATGGTACGCCACTGCTTTCTATCAAAGTAAAAATTATGCCTGAAATCTCAATTCATTTAAGAGAAAACTTGATTTATTGAGTTTTCTTCGACGAACGCATGATTTTCGGATAGAAATATAAACTAATTTTTTTATTTTTTTCAGTTCATTTAATTTTAATTGTTAATTTAATCAGAAATAAAGTTACTATTTTACTATAGTAAAAATAAAAAACATTCAAGTGTCAATAATTCATATGAACTAATATTAACATTAATAATAAATATTGTTGTAAGTACCTTCATTTGCTAGGTATATTGCCGCCCATCTTCGCACAGAAATGCCCACTTGTCCAAATATTTTCCGCGTATCTTCTATACTATTATAAAATTGTAAGTTTGTTTGTTTGTTTGTTCAGGTATCAAGTAAGAACTACTGATTTTGCTGAATCATTTTTTGTTGCAAAATGAAAGTTATATTAGGTGTATTCTAAGCAGCTGCATATATACAATGTGATTGAAATAAGAGAGAATTGGTTATAAGGGGTTGCTAAAAAAAATTAATAAATAGTTGCATATACCAGGTGGTTCATCAACGGGCGGAGTAGAATTATATTTATAAAAGGTGAATAACAAAATTATATAATGTTTGGCTCATAAGTATTTGCATATAAAACATGGTTGAAATAAGAGTAGAATACTCCAAGGGGTTGTGGGAAATTATATGAATCGTGCAAATTTTTCAAAATATTTTAATTCGCTAAGCGCTTTCGACTACTAATAGTCATCATCAGAGCCTAAGTTAAAGCTATAGTGAGTTTACAATATAAATGTTCAATTTTAAAAACAAAGTAAAGAGTCTGATCTGAATACACACTGATCAAAATTTAATATTTTTGGGAAAAATACTACTTTTCCGGATTGGTTAACTCCACTTTTAATGAAAAGTAGATTTATAGTTATATAAGGCGATTAAAAAAATTGATTAAAATTGTTGTAAAGGGTGGTGATAAAGCAGTTGCAATTTGGGTGTTTAAATAAAGATTCGTTGTTAGGGTGCTAAACTGTGTTTTTACATTTGTGACACAACAAGGGTTCCACAGGCATTTCCACCAGCAGTTTGGGTGAAATATGTTCGGGATTGGTGGATTTATAGTTAAGTAGGGTGCTTAAAAAAATTTGGAAAATTTGTTATATAGGATGATATAGGATAACCCATATGTTTCATAAATTATACCTACATTCCGTATGCGGGTGAAACCGCGGGTAACCGCTAGTAGCTTATATATTCACACAAGGCAGCTATTCGCTGTCTTTTCCAAAGTTAATGTTTTAGCCTCTATAGTATTAAGGTACTCCCATAAATAAAATCCAAACAATTGAGCTAGGTCAATCTTGCTGAGGTCCTTCGTCGGTAGTAATATCAAGCAATTTTAATTTATTTGTTGACGCGAAATATAATGTTCGACCTCTCTTTCGCGGAAACTACCACATACATTTAGGTTAAATTATCAGGTAAATTTCACCTATCTGGCAGATGATATTTGTCACTCACTAAGCTTATTGAGTGACAACATTGATTATTCCCAGGAAGATAAGTGAGATCTCATCGAAACGTCAAACTGTCTTTTCTAAGACACTAAACCATACACACGAGAATTCCAAGAACGTTCAATGACATTTCATATTCGTGAAAACATCCGAACTAACATATGTGTATATATATATATATATATTATATGTATAATCGAAGAGTTTTATGGATGGATAAATTATGAACAAGTATTCATCCGGGAGTACATCCTTTCGTTATTTTGATTCATGTTTGAACCTTTCAGACGTTTCGTCTAGGTCTCACTTGGCATTGTCAATGCTATGTCAGGTAATAGAGTAATAGTTGCGGTGTCCGCGCTCAGTACATATCAGTCTTTGTCGGAGGTTGTAGCGACGCTGACTGGTTGAGATTGGCTGCTCCCCCTCTGCTGTCGTTTGGCTCACGTGATCAGCCGTGCGTTGCGGGATCGGTTTTGCAATATTTTATTATTGTTTTCCAAGTATTGGAGAGGTGTAGGGCGTCATCTCATCGATTCACTTGTCCGGCTTTTTCAATTTCAATTGCCTCTCGTGCAATGCTTGTTTTATAATTTATTCGATACTCAGCGCTCACATTGCGCGCATAATCAGTCAATCGCACCAACCCCCGAATACACCAACCCCATCATAAACAGACCAACAACACCGGAAAACCTTCCTTACGTTCACCCGAGGAGCCACCGAAAAAATAGCACGGATTCTACAACGACATCAAATAAAGACAGACTTCAACACCAGTCAAACTATAGCCACCTTAACCGTGAACCTGAAAGATAAAGTACCTAACAAGGATCCAGGACTTTACGAAATTCCATGTCGCGATTGCCCACAAAGCTACATCGGTCGTACTAACAGGAGCGTCAACCATCTATTATATGAACATTTTTTGTCAGTTTGCAAAAGGATCCGACTTCAGCTCTTGCGCATCATCATATCCAAACAGGACACTCCATCAACTTCGAAGACTGTAGAACTAGCATGTCTCTTAATTAATTCCTTTAGAGCATCCACTATTCGCGAAGCTATAGAAATAGAGAAAAGACCCCTCTGTCTTAACAGATGCGATGATAGCTCTCCCCTTCCTACAGCATGGGACTGCGTAATTGCCAGATTAAACAAACCAGACACGCCCACCAACACCAAACCAATCACAACACAGCCCTTTTATCACGTGACATCCCCTTCTAACCCACCGATAACTATAAATAAAAGGAGCACAGCAAATTCACATTCAGTTCAATTCCCTAGTGACTCTTGGGGAGTAGGCACTTTTGTCTCTTAATAATGGCTCTAAAGCAGGAGTCAAAACGTCGAGCATTTAATAAATTCAGACGCGATTCTCACACGGAACCTAGCCTAGTTCATATATATTTGTTCTGAAAGGCTTACGCGGTCATTATTATGAACGAGTCTAGGTTCCGGGTGAGAATTGTGTCTGAATTTGTTAAATGCTCGACGTTTCGACTCCTGCTTTGAAACCATTATAAAGAGACAAAAGTGAAAAAGAGTAGGCACATTGAGGCCCCGAGTTGGAGCTAGGTTCTGAAACTCTTTTTCACGTTTGTCTCTTGATAATGGCTCCAAAGCAGAAGTCGAAACGTCGAACATTTAATACATTCAGACGCGGATCTCACCCGGAACCTAGCCTAGTTCCAGTGAGGACGCGTGGGTTGGAACACATTCATTTCAAATTCAGGTGTTGTTTCTTTGGAAAAACGCTCGGACATGTCGGTTTTTTTTGGACTGCGGTTTTTGTGATGATAAACTCATTTATACAGGGTGGGCCTGAAATAAATTGCGACCATCAACTTAATTTTTTCAAATGGAAACATTTGTTTTTTATCTTCTTTTTGAATTCTGCATTGAATTCTGCGTATTTTTCATGTACAATCAAACAACGGTAAAAATAAGGTATTTGTTGGTTTGAACCTGTTTATTTACGGCTGGTTTTTTAGGTTGTTGACGGTATTTTAGTCGCATAAATGGAAATCCTTTTTTTTAATGCTTGAGTTTGTAACACTTATTTATTTCCATAGAAACTGTACTATAATTTTACTTTAAATAAGTAATTGTCAAGTGCACTTGCAAAGTTTCAAAGTATGGCGCGTTTTACTAAAAAGTAGCGAATAGAAACTTTGACGATAGTTGGATATGGCGACAGAACTCGAACACAAGCTGAAGTTTGCGAATTGTTTAATATGAAGTACCCGGAGCGGCCTATTACACGATCGGTAGTTAGTCAGACAGAAAAAAAGTTTCTATAACTTGGCCACGTAAGAGACAATCACAAACCAAACATTTTTCAAAAGATACACATTTAAATGTTTTGCTCGATTTACAAGAAAATCCTCACAAATCCACTAGACAAATACCCTCAGGACCGTCAATAAGTAAATCTTCTGTTCTGAAATGCTTGCATAGAAATAAATGGCACCCATACAAAGTTCATTTAGTTCAGGAACTTACTGAAGATGATTTGGACAGGAGAGTAGAATTTTACGAAATAATGATGGATAGATGCTATGCCAACGCGCACTTTTCAGGTAAGATAGTTCGTTCGGAGGAGGAACATTTTGTTAAATGGTTCAGTAAATAGGCAAAATGTTCTATATTGGGCATCAGAAAACCCACATTGGATTATGGAAAGTCATACACAGTTTTCCTAGAAGTAAAGATATAGGCGGGAATTGTGGGTACTTCAATTGTGGGTCCTTTTTTTATTGAGGGAACACTTAACTCGGAAAAGTATTTAGACCTAAAACAAAATGACATAATACTCTGTTTAACACAGAACTTTAACCGAATGATGAAAACCACAATATACTGGCTGATTTGGTATGGTTTCAACGGGATGGAGTGCCCCCGCACTATTCGCAAACCGTGCGAGATTATCTTGGACAATATTTTTCCAAATAGATAGATAGGAAGGGGAGGTAATATCGAATGGCCAGCTAGGTCTCCAGATCTAAGCCCGATAAATTTTTATCTTTGGGGTTACGTGAAATCGAAAGTCTTTTTCAATAAGCCGGAAAATATCGAGGAATTAAACAATAGAATTATGACCGAAATACAACGAATTTTGCCACAAACGCTAAATGAAGTGAAAGTGAAGAATTCGAAAACGTTCGTAGGTATTGTCAGGAACTTAATGGTCAACAATTTGAACATTTAATTTGATATGTTGATGTTATATTTTGTTCAAATTTGAAATACATGTGATTTTTTAATAACTGTTAATTTTCTGTATAGCACATTGTACATGAAAAATACTTAGAATTCAATGCAGAAAGAAGTGAAAATAAGAGAGAAAAGCATCCATAACTCCGTTATTTTTATGAATAACTATATCGAGTATTATATCGTTGAAAAGCTCTAAAAATGTCCAAGTTTTTGAGCTCATAGCCAACTATGGTTTCCATTCAAAGATAAGTTTCTTTCATATCTCGAAAACGAGAGCAGTCACGCAAACGAGGACATGACAATCATATTCTGGATACAATTCCCTTCAATTTTGATATTTACACTTTTTTTATAAAATCAAAAATAAATCAGCTAGAGGGATTTGACTAAATCGACAGAATTTCGTTTTTTCAAAATATCTAGTAAGCCATGAATTTTTACAAAAATCCTAAAGTGTCATTAAATTGGGCCAGTAAAACTGCAAATCTTTCCCATTTTAACCATTGCTCTATCTCCGCTAGTTTCCGAGATCCCCATACTGATCATCATCATGAGAACCGGGTGAGAACCGCGTTTGAATTTATTAATTACTCGACGTTTCGACTCCTGCTTTGGAGCCATTATCAAGAGACAAAAAATCAGATATCAACTTGACCAAACCAACCGAAATTTGTATCACTGCTATTCATCATTACATACTTTCAATCCTCATGCAATTCTGTGGGACAAATTTGATCGCATTTTCAGCGATAAAGCCGAACACCTGACCCAAAAGAAAACATTCACTCAAAAACTTAAGCTGACACGACTTATTACAAAACAACAACCCGCTATCAACTCACCCCCTCAGACGACCGTCCATAACTTTTCTGATTTCCCCTTAGACTCTACCAGTTTACACGTCCTATCTAAAGGTTTCAATTTCGCAGTGACGCCGAAAACTATACCAACTGAAAGAATCATTTCTCAAGTTGAGGTAGCTTTGGTTGAACTAACAGATATTGAGGCTGAAGATACTCGTCAAGACATTGCTAGAGTACTCCGCACATCAAAGCCACCAAAATCAAACCTAACTTCTAACGAATGACATGCACTAAAGCAACTACGTAACAACGATGACATAACTATTCTTCCTGCCGATAAAGGTAAAGCGACTGTTCTTCTCAATACTCAGGGCTATGCTCACAAGATGAATTCCCTACTCCACACTGCAGACTACAAAATAATGAACAATAATCTTACTACTTAATTAGAGAAAAAGACCAAGGAAATCATCAACAGGACACAACTTCCTGTTGACGTCAAAAAGATTATCATTCCTCGTGAAAAGTCTTCTAAAATTCCGAAAATTTACGGAATACCCAAAATTAATAAGCCGGACATTCCTCTTAGGCCCATTGTCAGTTCGGTACAATCCCCGTCCCAAGAATTAGCTCGGTACTTAGCCAAAACCCTTCAACCTCTAGCCGAGCAAGCATCCTCGTACGTAAATAACTCTTCTTCCTTCCTAGATATGCTAAGTGCTTATAGAATTTCAGAAAATGATAACCTAGTTAGCTTGGATGTTGTATCTCTTTTCACCAATGTCCCCATTTCAGAAACGTTAGATATTCTAAAAACAAAACACAATATCTCTTCTGACATCATCAAACTTGTACAACACTGTTCTTCTAACACTTATTTTTCATTTCAAGACACTCTGTTCAAACAAGTCCGTGGGGCCCCCATGGGTTCACCTCTTTCTCCAGTGCTTGCTAACATTTTCATTGAACAAACCGAAACCCAGGCCCTAAACTCGACTAATTTAAAACCTTCCTGTTGGCTTAGATATGTAGATGATACTTTTGTTATTTGGCGTCATGGCAGAGATTCATTAGACTTCTTTCTACAACACCTCAATGGTATACATTCTAATATACAATTTACAATGGAAATCGAGTCCGATTCTTCTCTCCCGTTTCTTGATGTCCTCATAACAAAAACCAACAATGACAGATTCTCACATACCGTCTATAGGAAACCAACCCATACCAATCGATATTTAAATGCCCAATCGCACCACCAACCTGCCCAATTGAGTTCTGTAATCAAATCTTC
This sequence comes from Octodonta nipae, assembly GCA_034190945.1. Lineage (NCBI taxonomy): Eukaryota > Metazoa > Arthropoda > Insecta > Coleoptera > Chrysomelidae > Octodonta > Octodonta nipae. Next base: position 83,018,318 of record CM067221.1, on the reverse strand, counting down.
GACAAAACGGTTATCATTCGGACCACATTGCGCGAATAATTCATCAATCTCAACAACCCCCAATCACACCAACCCCATCAGAAACAGACCAACAACATCGAAAAGCCGTCCTTTCATACATTCGAGGAGTCACTGACAAAATAGCACGGATTTTACAACGGCACCAAATAAAGACTGTCTTCAACACCACTCAAACTATACGCAACTTAACCGGTAACCCCAAAGACAAAGTACCTAACGAGGATCGAGGAGTTTACGAAATTTCATGTCGCGATTGCCCACAAAGCTACATCGGTCGTACCAACAGGCGCCTTAACCATCGAGTATATGAACACTCTCTGTCAGTTCGTAAAAAAGATCCGACTTCATCTCTCGCGCATCACCATATCCAAACAGGGCACACTATCAACTTCGAGGACAGTAGGACTATTATATCTCTCAATTCTCTTAGGGCATCCACTATTCGCGACGCCATCGAAATACAGAAAAGACTTCTGTGTCTAAATAGACGCGATGACAGCACTCGCCTTCCCACAGCTTGGACCCTCGTAATTGCCAGATTAAACAAACCAGACACTCCCACCAACACCCAACCAATCACCGCACAGCCCCTTCATCACGCGACATCCCCTCGTAATCGACCGATAACTATAAATAAAAGAAGCAGTACAGACTCACCTTCAGTTCAGTTACCTAGTGACTCTTGGGGAGTAGGCAGGTCGAGGCCCCGAGTTCGATCTAGACTCTGAAACTCTATCTTATTTTTTGTCTCTTGATAATGGCTCCAAAGCAGGAGTCGAAACGTCGAGTAGTTAATAAATTCAGACGCGGTTCTCTTGTTTAAGTATATTCCTATATATCCCTAATTTTTTCCCATAGTTTTGTATATAAAGAAGAGGACTGAATAATTTTGTTAAAATCTTTTAAACAATTTATTTTAAAAATATGAACAAAATATATTTGTATTCCTCATAATGAAATATTACACGATGCGTATGAAAAAAATATTTTTTATTTTCCGTTAAGTTTAATAATTTGACCCCCTTCCCAGAAAAATACAGTATTAGGGTTTTTTCCTTATTTTTCTTGTAAAGCCCATGTTTTTGTCCAACTTTTAGGTTTTTGGAAATGAAGAGGGCAATGATTAAACTTTTTTTGATATATTACATGATGTGTTTGAAAAACTTTTGATTTTTTATTTTCCATTTAATTCTTTAAATGAATGTTTGGGGTACCTCCCTATTTTTCCCATACACGTCCTATATTCTCTATTTCTGTAAAAAAAAATTGACTCAATAGTTTCGGAGGTGAGGAGGTGAAGTACCCCTAAAAACAAACTTACATTTACGATATTTAGTCTTGAGCCGGCACGTGACTGTTGGTGTGAGAAATACATAAAGTTATTTGATGTTCACATTAATAATCAAATTAATAAGTATTGTGTTATACTATTGAAATGATAACACTTAAATGTTTGTTTATAACAGTAGTAATAGTAGTACTATTTTGGTCAATGTACAGCTATTCAAACGACTATTTAGTGGACCTACCGCCACATGGCGCGCTTATTGCTCAAGACGTTGAATTCATATAATTTGACCTAACCACCCTATAACTTGCAGAAGTATGTTTCATAATGCATCAGACTAATTCTACAAGGTTCAACTTTTCAAACCAAAAAGTAGTGACTAATAATATTTCTTTAAAATATTAGTGGTTTCTAATAAAATTTCTACAGGTATTTATTTCCGAATTTGTTATATTAATATAACCTGTTGTTGTAAGTAGGTATCTTTAAATTATCGTTAATCTGTATAAGGGACAACGTAACAGGTTTGATGTATAGCACAATTAATTTACTAGTAAAAAATTGCTGATGCTTTTACTGTATGCAACATAATAATACCTATGCCCAGATCAATGACAATTTTATCCGGAATCTACGTTCCAAAAACTCAATACCTATGCTGAAAATTTTAAAGATAAGATAAGATGGAATAAGTTTATAAAAAATAATCGATTTAGGCTAAATTTTGAGAATGGGAATTTCGGGGTGACCGAACACGAATTCAAAGTCAAGTTTGAAAATTTTTAAATTCTCTGATAGTAGCAATAATTTTGTCATTATTACTAATGATATATTACTATATAATTAAACAACAATCTCACACATAGATTTAAATACAAACTCAGTTTGTATTTGTCAACAAGTTGATTAATTGATTTGAACTTGATCTCCCAACTTGTACTTTTCCTAAATATACTTATATATAAAAATGAACAAATATCATTTGTGAATCGGTTTATATTATGAAACAAAAAATGCTTACTTTGTAATTTGAAATTTGTATTTCTTAACTAATAATATTAGTGTTATTAACAGACTTCCAAAAAGGAGGAGGTTATTAATTATTCGCGTTTTTTTTTTGAAGACGCGAGATGTAAGATCGACATCTAGGATTTTCAAGCGCAACTGATGAAGGTTCCCGAACAGAAACAATATATATTATATTTATATATAATATATATTGTCTTGCGTACAAAGGAATGACACCTCGAAGAGAGTATTCAATATCTATGACAGGTGAAGTAACCTGAAAATTTTATCGTGACATTCTGTCCTAGGAGTTAAGGGAGAACAGCAATTGCACGGAACGGCTCCAGATTCGGAACCTCTGTGTACTGATTCTCTTGAAAATCCTAGATGTCGGTCTTACATCTCGCGTCTTCAAATTTAACGAAATGCATCAAATGCATAAAGAAGTGTTCGAGAGGACATTCAATTGTGGGAAGCGCAACTGATGAAGGTTCCCGACCAGAAACAAAATATATATTATATTTATATATAATATATATTGTCTTGCGTACAAAGGAATGACACCTCGAAGAGAGTTTTTTTTTTTTTTGTTTTTTGTATGTATGTTACCTGATTTCTTCTCCTGTGGCGAACCGTTTTGAATAAATATGGTCGTGTTTAATAGAGTATATGTCGGGATTGGTGAAACTTCAAATTTGGGAAAAGAATTCTATTGGTAAAGAGATGAAATTTGTGAAGGAACTCATGCGTGCATGGAAATCGACCAATATCCCTAACATATTGGTCGATTTTTCGAAAACTCCTAATGGAAATGTACAGTTTTTTAACGTTTAATCTATTAAGGAAGATCCCTAAGTGATCACATATACTTCTCTTCGACGTGTACTTGCAATTTTGCAGAAAATCGCCGAAAATCCCAAAATTCTGAAAAAAAATTTGATCGAAATGAGATAACGGGCATTTCCTCATAAATATTTTAATTAAAATGTAATAGTGCGGGAATTGTAGGCACTGGTAGTTTTAATTGCGAATTTGAAAATTTTATATGTACATCTCAAGCATATAGGTAGTAAAGCCTAGTATTTTTGACTCCTTAAATCGATGAGTACCAAGCTCGTTTTGTTTGTATACCCTGCAAATACCTATTTAAATGAATTTTTTCCATTTTGCGAAGACGGTGCTTTTGGTTAGGTTAGGTTAGGTTAGGTTAGGTAGTCACATTCTCCCGGTCTAATAGAAAATGCAGTGACAACACATGTCAAACACTAAACTGCTAGTTGGTCCGTTTATACACAGGGTGTTTAGTTATAGCAAACAAAATAACAAAGTAAAGTGATTGAATGAGTTGCATTTATATGATTATTGAAATATAGGACGGAGAGTGATACTGGTCCATAGTTTGACAGTTTGATGAAGTAGTAGATATGTACGCAATACAGGACTTTAGATTTGATTGGCACCGAGTTCAAAAATATACTAGATTGGTAGGTAATTAATTTATACAGAATGAGCACCTTTTAATGTTTATATTTTTTATTTCCTGGGTAGGTACCTAACAACATTGAATGGGTTATTTATTTGCTAGATTTGTATTTTGTTATAATTGTTTTAAGCTTTTTATTTATAGGTGGAAGTCGATTATATATTTTTTTATGTTTTCTAGTAAAACATACATATGGTCACAATGGTAGTACTTTTAAACTAGTAAATGAATACTTCTAAAAATTTTATTAGAATGCCGCTTTATTTTGAAGAAAATAATATTATTATGACTGTTATGATTTGAACGGGAACTGACTATAGAGAATGTTACGTAAAATTGTTTATATGGAAAACAGTCTTCTCTTACATCAAATTCTGTAAACTTTAAAGTTTGACCTTCAGATTAATGCTTCCTGGATTTCTTTTAACTTATTGTTACACGTAATTTTGATTAACAAATCGAAACTTTCATAATGGCGCACATATGTTACACCATCACTCTCATGCATATACCGTGGACTTCCTATATAAGATTATAGCGGCACCACCAACTTCCCAAGTTGATCTGCCTGAATTTTTTGCTTTTCTTCATTTAGGTGAATATCATTGTCCACCCGGCGCATTTTTGATGAAATTTTATATAATTTAGTCTGTCCATTTCTCTTTTTGCGTATATGTCGACTAAACTCTGATTAAATAGACCACAGTATCGAGGGGAATGGATATTTCCCCCTTCCTTCATCATTAATCTTAATGCAAACTGGCTGCAAATACCGATTTATTTGATGAAAGTTTTCTAATTGGGACAATTTGAAAAATGTCTTTGAAATATCCATATTCTCTATAAAAATCATAGTTGCAAATTGTACAGCATTGTAAGATTTCTGAAGAACACTTAATCATTTTAGTTGATAATGATGGCTTTCAATAATTATATCTCGTTTTTCGAGTTGCTATCCAACAACATTAATGCTTTCTTGTGTAGCAGCAGTTTAGCAGTTTCTGTGGGTGTTGCCGGGCTTTCTATCTGCGTGAATTACAACTAGAAATTTGTTGCAATCTTGTGGTGCTTTAACCAAACTAGTGTTGAAATCCCTAACATACTTATTGACATTTTCAAGTCTATATTAAATCGCTTTAACTAGTCACTGCTTAACTTTGAGATTGTTAGAGGACCCAAGTCAAATTTGTGAAAAGTTATGTTGTAGTTTTTAAAGGTAAAAAAGCATGTGACAGTTGACAGGGAAACGAAATTAAACTACATAAACATAGTTGTTGGTACAAAGTTCAAATACACTGTGCAGTTCGATAATGATTTAAAAAAAATGGTCAAGTGCGAGTTGGACTCGCCTACTAAGGGTTCCGTATCACATTCAAGATTCTAATATTCTAGTTTCAGACAAGCAAGGCATGAGTACTTTTTCTAATATTTACCCTCATATCTTTTAAAGGATGCGTTTTAAATTTATAAAAAATACACTCTTTTATTTTCCACACATAGATTTTTATTTTATTTGCTACATGATTAGCTTGATTTTTCTAAAAATATATATTTAATTTTGAAATTTGGTCCCAAAAATTAACATTAGAGTTTTATTTTACTAATAAACTTTCAGGGATGCCCTTTAAAATCTACCATCTGTATTTTAGGCTCTGTAGATTGGAATTTAATGTGAAAGTTTTAAATATTAAATTATTAAATCGTTTAGACAGATTATTTAAAAATACAAATAAAATATATTTATTTAAATTTTAGATAGTGTAGTTTCTAAAGTGGGAATTAAGTCGATGTTTAATATTTTTGTTAATATCTTTTAAACAAATGATTTAAAAATATTATGTATTTGTAATTCACATAATGAGCCTTTTATTTGATATATTACATGATGCGTTTGAAAATTTGATTTTTGTTTTCCATTTAATCCTATAATTTTTCTTCAAAATTAATATTGGGGTTTTCTACTAATTTTTCTTATAAATTTCAAGTGAGCTGCAGTACCCCAAATTATTTTCAAAATTTTAGGTAGTATAGTTTCCTAAATTAAGCGGGAAATGAGAATTTTTTATATATATTTTTTAATATCTTGTAAACAATTTTAAAAATATGAAAAATATATATTTGTATTCCTCATAATGAGCCCTTTCATTTGATGTAATGCATCATGGGTTAAAAAAAATATTTTCCGTTTGATTCTATAATTTGGCCCCCAAAATTAATATTATGTATTTTTTGGTATTCTTCCGGTAAACAAGAAAATTAGGTCTTGTAGTTTGGGGAATAAAGGAGGGAATGGGTCATTTTTTATATTTTTGTTAATATATTTTAAAATATTCATTTTATGAAATATATATATATATATATATATATATATATATATATATATATATATTTGTATTCGTCATAATGAGCCCTTTGATTTGATATATTACATGATGCGTTAGAAATAATTTGAATTTTATGTTTTTCATATATTGCTGTAATTTGCCCCCTAAAATTAATATTAGGGGTTTCGCCTTATTTTTCTAGTAAAGTTCAGGTGAGATCCTATATCCTTATTATTAGCTTATAGTTTCGGAGATAAGGTAGGGGCAATGGGTGAACATTTTTATATTTTTGTTAATATCTTTTAAATAATTTATTTAAAAAATATGAAAAAATATGTTTGTATCCGTCATAATGAGCCCTTTGATTTGATATATCATGTGATGCGTTAGAAACAAATTTAATTTTATATTTTTCATTTAGTTCTGTAATTTGCCCCCAAAAATAATCTTAGGGGTTTCTCCTTATGTATCCGGTAAAATTCAGGTGAGGCCCTATATCTCTATTTTTTTCCAAATTTTACGGTTTATAGTTTCGCTGATAAGGCGGGGGAGGGACGGTAGAGTTTTTTAGTTTTTCCCCCAGAAGTACCCCTAAAATCAAAATTTCTTCATTTACGATATTTACTGCTGATCGCGTCACCAAACTATACCCCGATACCAAATTTCTACCAATTTCCGTCCAGTAGTTTAGGAGCAAATTGCTGTGATGTGAAAGAGGGAGAAATCCAGAGTGATATTATAAGCGTATCCGTATATTTTATATATACTCGTATAATAGGTACGCGGCTTAAGATACCTGCCACTTCCAAATAATTTTATTTTGACACAATAAACTGAATCGTACTTATGTCACTCTCTGATTCCGATATATTAATTTGGTCTTTAAAATTATAGTTACCCCCATCCTCACATCCAATAATTGAGTTTCATATCCCATGCCTGTATTACTTTCGAATCCCAGGAAATAGTTATCTATTCAAAAATCAGTTCGCATCTGCCCTTCATGAGATTTTGGAAAATGACTAACTTCGTTTTCATTTATTTAGAGGAATGGTATTGTATTAAATTTCACTTTGTGACTTATTGAGTTTTCTTTAAAACAGCAAAAAGCTATGCTGCGCCCATTAAATGAATCAACATTTTAAAAAATAAAATATAACATATATCACACTAGATTATCCCAAACTATCATTAAAATTTTGTTGTTAACCGGCTTCCAAAATAGAGGGGGTTATCAATTCCCTTGCTTTTTTTGTAGGTATGTTACCTGATTTTTTCTCCGGTTGTGCACCGATTTGAACTATTATAGTCTTGTTTAATAGAGTATATATCCGGATTGGTAAAACTTGAAATTTGGGAAAAGAATTCTATTGGAAAATTGATGAAATTTGAGAATGAACATGTGCGCGCATGAAAATCCACCAATATCACTAATAAATTGGGCGGTTCATTCCAAAACCTCTTATCGATTTGTATATATTTTTAAAGTGTAATCTATTATAGAAGGTTCTCATATACTTTTCTGCATCGTGCCACATGCAGTTTTAAAGAAAATTGAAGAAAATCCAATATACTTATCAAAAAATTCCATCGAAGTAACGTAACTTACATTTCCTAATAAATATTTCCAACATAACAGTTCGGGAATTGCAGGCTCTGGAAGTTTTAATTTGGAATTTGAAAATTTTATATGTACATCTCAAACATATAGGTCATATAGTATAATATTTTCGGCTCCTGAATACAATGAGTACCAAGCTCATTTTGTTTGTATGCCTGGTAAATACCGATTTAAATAAAAAAATTCAATTTTGCAAAGGCGCTGCTTTTCGTGTCACCTACTACCGCCTAATATAAAATTCTGTGACAACACAAGTCATGTTTCAAACTGCTATTTGGTGCGATTCTACATAGGGTGTTTAGTTATAGCACACAAAACCACAAAGTAAAGTGATAAGAGCTATACCAATAACAGAGATGCATTGGTCGGAATTGATATATAAAATAATTAATATTTATCATTTCTTCATTTCTCAGTTCAAATTTGACAGCCGATTCAAATATACAGTGAACTTTTTGTATTTGTTCTTGAGGGTAAGGTCAAAGCAGTCAATCCTAATATTAAACGTTCAATTTAATATGGAGTTTTTGAAAGTGTTGTTAAATAGGTTGGTTAAAAAAATGTTAAAATAAAGCTATACCTATAAGGCAGGCCAATAGCAGTCGAATATCCAAGGTTGAATATGGGTTGGAATAAAATTACAGTTATACAGGGTTATCTGAATGTTATTTGTGGCATCTTCTAGTTTATTTTAGATTTTCTTGGGAATAATACCACATCAGAGTTCAAACTTGTGTATATTTTAAAACCAAACGTTTCAAAATCCTGTCGGATTTCGTTTTCAATGGATATAAATTTATAAATTTATAAATTTATAAATTTATAAATTTATAAATTTATAAATTTATAAATTTATAAATTTATAAATTTATAAATTTATAAATTTATAAATTTATAAATTTATATCCATTGAAAACGAAATCCGACAGGATTTTGAAACGTTTGGTTTTAAAATATACACAAGTTTGAACTCTGATGTGGTATTATTCCCAAGAAAATCTAAAATAAACTATACAGGGTTATTTAAAAAGTTACATTTAGTGGCAATGAGTAGGTTTATATACACAATGCAAATATCCGCTACTAAAATTGTCGTTACTACAATTATTTAACAATTTGAAATTTATATTTAATAGAGTAAAGCTTAAAGTTGAAAATAATTATAACGAATAACAAATCTAAACAGTAAGTAACAGATTCAATGTTGTTAGGTACTTACAAACAAAGTAAAAAATTTAACCATTAAAAGGTGCTCATTTTATACAGATTAAGTATATTTTTGAAGGCGGTGTGCCAAGCAATAATCAAGTTTGATGACGTAAATAAATACGCAATGTAGGATTTTAGATTTGCTTGGCACCGACTTCAAAAATATGCTAGATAGGTAGGTACTTAATTTGTTTGTTTTTAAAGTTTTATTTTATATATCAATATATGTATATATAAAAATAATTACCATCTTTGTGCCATCTAATGTCTAGTCTAGTAATTTATGATTCATCATGTCCCCCATTCTCTATTTACAGAAACAGTGTGAGATCAGTGATTGTGTTTTTTGATATAATTTGACACTTGACATTAACTATAAATAATTGTGGACCAAATTTTAATTTATGTACGAAATTTGGATATTTTTTCGATGTTCAAAATTTGTTGCAAAATCTTCTATGAGTACACTTCTGCGATGTGGCCCAATGGTACTTAGCAAATTTCCAGACTTTGTGTACAACAGTTTTGGATGTGCGTTGATTATGAGTAAGCAATTTGTCAGGTAGGACATCTTCTTTTATAAGTACAGTGTACGACTTTTTGCATTTATTGTTGTAAAATCCTCTCTTAGTGCACTTCTAGACTGTGGTCAAAAGGTCACTCCAAATTTCATATCTCTATATACAATTATGAGTAGCTCAAAAATAAGTAAGGACATCCTCTTTCATATGCATAGATATACAGGGCTTTCGTTTCAAACTAGCCACCCAAAATAACTTTGAAAATATCTTTAAAACGAAAAGACGAAAACACGTTAATTTATATTTACGGGGCGTCACATTTTACACGTATTGGTCAACCTGCAGTTTCAGCCCCGATGCGGGGTTAAAGGTCTCTATTTGCCAACCCTTTACACATAATTTTTCTAAAATCGGATTATTTTTTACAGAGTAATGAGCTAGAAACCGTAACAAATAAAAAGTTTTAATAGTAATTGAAAAAAAGCATGAGATAAACAAATGAGAAAAAAATTTTAAATGTTTTTGGGAAGGATCTTTGCTACTGTAAATGTAAACAATTTATTATTAGTAGTGGTTTTGTTACATACCGACCATCAAATTTCGACAATGGTTTATTCTTAACACGAAAGAATTGTCATAAGATTTATTTATGTGGAAGAACAACGCTGTGCACGCGGAACTAACTGTTCAAGTTTTTCATCAAGGACATGTCGATAAAAATATTTTGCATCTGAATGTGTTGGATTTAGTTCATACATTTTAAGAAACTGGTAGTGTGAACCATAAAATTGTTAGGAATCGTAGAGTTTTACTGAAGCTGCCCAGGTTAGGATTTTAGGTCATTTGGCATGGATTTTCAAACATCAATACCAACAGTGTCCAGGTTACCAAATACTCCCGTCGGATTTGGCATAAAACGTTACGCCTAAATAAATTTTTTCCCTTCAAAATACAGCTTTTCCAACAGCTTGCTAGGAAGATTATGACATAAGGTTAGAATTCTGCGAATTAATGACCCACAGACCAAATGCAGACCTTAATTTTATTAAAACTATTTGTTTTTCTGACGAACCAGTTTTTTAAGGGAATTGTCAATAAACATAAGTGTATATACTGGGATAATACCAATCCAACATACAAACATAGGGGCCGGAATTCTCGGTAATAAAATTATTTGTCCTTTATTGGTGGAAGAAAATTTAGTTGGGGAATTGTATTTGGACTTATAACCGAATCTTTAGAAAACCAAATAGATCAAGTTGGAACTTTGCTGCTACACGAAGAAAACCTATTTTTTCCACAGCACGGGACACCTCCACATTGTGCCTTGCCTCTACGAAATTGGCTTAATGCGACATTTCCATATAAATGAATTGGAAGAAGGAGCGCTATAGAACGGCCAGCAAGATCACTCGAGCTATTGCACCCTGACCTTTTTTAATGGGGACATCTAAAAACTGTGATGTGTAAAACTTAACCTCGCCATATTTCTGAACTTGGACCTAGAGTAGTAGAGGAGTTTGAGCAGATTACACAAGAGATGCTACAAAAAGTGCGGGAGGAATTCGAGCTGCCAGTTTACCAGTGTCTTACCAACAATGGCAGACATTTTGAACATCTAATTTACGAACAAGGTAATTAATAATGTAAATACAATGTCTATGGTAAAGTTTAAAGTGGCATTATTCTGTAAAAATAATCTGATTTAAAAAAAAATATGTGTCAAAAGATTGGAAAAATAGACCTTTAGAAACAGATGTATATGATACCCCTTTGTATTTAACTTGTAGAAGTGCTATTCACCCCTGATTAACGGTTGAAACTGCAGGGTGGCCGATACGTGTGTAATGTGTCACCCAGGAAATATCACCTAACTTTTTTTGTCTTTTTCTTTTAAAGATATGTTAAAAGTTATTTTGGGTGGGTAGTTTTGAAGCCCTGTATATATATATAGTAGGTAAACTTCATGAATATAATGAAAATTTTTACTCGAAATTGAATTCAAATTTTTCCTGTTTTATGCATATATTGTTTTGGAACTTGCATACCACATTCGAACAAATATGCTGAATATACTTATGTTCGTCCCATACAAGTAATGTCAATAACATTCCCGACTTCTGTTCAAATGATATTTGTATCTCTCTCACGTATTTCATATACTTTGGTATTCGGAACAAAAAACGAATCTAATATCAGAAAACAAAACTTTTTCCACGGCCTGAAACACACACAGTCACTGGCAAAAATTGTGTATTCCATTTCGGTACGAGGTCGTCTTATCTGCTTGTTTATGGATTATATACGGAATATTATCTGGAGTCTAATTCTGAAATAATATAAACGACACCAAAATAAAATAAAAAGGATAACGAAATAAAATATCTTTGGGTCACATACGCTCACGTATCCGTATAGGCCTGAAATCTAATATGTAAGGGTGGTTCTAGTTTCCAATAAACGTAAAACGTAGGACAGTGAGTTCGGAATTACTGGATATTAGCATAAATTTTATGGTTCGGTCCCCAAAACTTTTGCATACATTATATTTTAAATTAAGTTTTGGAGAATGTGCAAATTTTTACGGCTGAATTTGGGCAAAGTTTTTATGTTACAGAGGTATAAAACTTCGACAGCGGTCTCCATGCGGGAGAGAATAATACTTGGTAGAGGTCTGTTATTATTGTACACGAGAACGTATGCCAACTGTACAATTATAAAATGTATATGTAGTTATAAACCTTTATCCAGCACAACGTTTTTTTAGTTAAAGCTCGTATTTCGTTAATGGCCAAAACTTCGCGAGAATAATGGTAACAAAAAATCCCTAATACGTTCTCTACAGTTTTGTTTATCTACTCTGTATAGTGAGTACTTAGTTAATTAGATGTTATTGCCCCCCAAACTTGGTTGGACTTTGATTCGCCCAATCATTTGCAATGTTGTGTGTTTTTGTTAAACTCAGCTTGTAACTTTCACCAACATTTAAAGTTGCAATACTTTGAAGTATTTGGTATTCCTGAATTGATTCTGGAACTAAATTAATTCATTATAATTAATTGATATTAAGTATATGGTAATTTCCACAATGTTACCAATTTTTGTCACAAATTGAAAAAACTGGGTGTTTCATGAAAAAGTCATATAACCAATAGTGAAATTAACAGGTACTTAATATTGGATAAATATAAGTTCTGAGTATCATTAGCTTGCTAAATAGGTTTATTAAGAGAAATAATAAGAAATTAATGGAATTTTCAAGCTTCTTAATCACTAATGATTCTAAAAGGTTTATCTTGCAGCCTTTATATTCAGCATGAAACAATTTAAAATTTACATGAAAAAAGAGATTTTCTCTCACATTGATTCATTTTTTCAAGCTCTGCCGCTGTGATCTAAAGTATATATCGGTAACATAAAATTTGGAAATTACGGTTGTAGTTAATATCACAGTACTACCATCACTATTACTACTTGTAACAAATCGAATTTATCATATTTCTTTTGCCTTACAACCCAAATCATCACTAAAAAATTAACCCACTTAATCTTAGTTACATAGTGTTTATCTTTTCGAAACGCACTGTAGTCGCCGTCCAATAAATTGTTGATCTCTAATATAAAATGACGTAACATATGGTTATCTCTGAAAACAGGTTATGTTCTAAATTTGACATTAATGAAAAATGTCTGACACTATTTCAGGATATAAATTAATATAAATAAGTTTAAAATGTCCAATTTCTTATATCGGCTACAAAAGTTTCGACGACTATACATAAAAAAATTAACATATACGTGTAATATAGTGTATTCTGTTTGTTTTGTGTTCAGTACAGAAAGAACTTCCTCAACTCTAACCGATAATGGCAATCTTAATGTCGACATTTTTCTGTAGAGAGCCGAACCATGGTAAATATTGCAATGTTGTCGTTGCAATTTGTGCACCTGTCTAGCGATTTGACTCGTGTATTTGTTTATTTCCTTGAGTTAATTTGAGGCGCTCAGTCATTTGTTATGAGACTTTCAGGACAGTAAACATATTTGAAACAACGATCAGCAGGGTGGTTATTGTCAAAAGTTCGTTACTAATAACGCATTATTTTTTAGGTTTCGAGGCTCCACACTGTATACGTGTTAGACGTTGTGCTTCATTCTGGTTGTGTTCTCCTTTAAACGGCTTATTGGGACTTATACATAAATGTGTTTTTAATGGTCAGAACTAATTTTCACAGTTACGATTCCAGTGAAGCCACACTGTTCTCTGTCAATGACTAATTTAACGAAATTATTGTGGTAGTATATCAGCAAATCGGCTACAATAAAGGCTAAGTATGAAGAAACCACTTATTTCAATTATCATTGTAACCGATAAAACGTTACCCAAGAATTCAACATTTCTTTGGAACAGGTAACATTTTTTAAGATTCATTCACAGGTGAGCTTTTCTCACAAATAGTTGTACCCAAATGTATAGTTTTATTTATTTATTTATTTTGTAGTTCAGCCATTACAAATGGATGTACACATCATAACAAAAAGAAAGTTAAGTACAATTGTAAGTATTGAGTATTTTCACTTTATTGGGTAAATTATTGAAGTAGGGTGAATTCTCATACAATGCGGTGTTATGTTTTTCTACTCTGTATTAATCATTATACCTAGTAGGGTAATGATGGACACTGGAGTTTCTAACAAACTTATCACTATTGCTTTTTACAAATAAAATAAATTTAAATATAAATATAGATGGTTTTGACAAAATAACACTCGTAAGGAGAACTACCCCAAACCATGATATTATATGAAAGATGGCAATAAGCTAGGCTATAATAAATGTTTATAAGATAGTTTGCTGGTAAAGTATATCTTAGATTGATTATTGCAAAGTATGCATTGTTTAGTTGTTTGCAAGCGTGATTTATATGAGAGATCCATCTTAAGTTGTCGTTTACATAGACACCCAGAAATTTTGTTTCCAATTTTGTGTCTACTTGGATATTATCTATATTAAGATAAAATTTTTACTGAATATATTCATTTTTCGGATCTTCGATTGGGTATAAACTAGGCTTGAAAACAACATTCAGTTTTCTTAGTCGAAGATGAATGACTCGATAACACTATTAGAGCACCACGCTTGGTATATTTTCCATATGTACATTAGGGTGTGTCATTTAAGTTTGGAAAAAAGTCAGTTTTCTTTCAGGTGCAGTGATAAAACGGTGCCAAATTGTAAGTGTAAATAAACTGCTGAGTTTGGTGGCAATCAGAATTAATCTTCTGCCTCTGGTTTCATGTGGAAATTTCCAAAAATGTCGTTAGAATAATATGGCAGAAAAAGCTGCCCTGATCAACCTTATTAATAAACAAAAGTCTTAAATCAATAGTAAATGTGTTTATTAAAAAGAAACTAACATCGCAAATAATTATTATAACAAATAAAATTAAAGAAATCATTTCAGTAAACGCCTTAATTAGTGGCAAAATTCTTTTTGCTGTCGAATTTCTGCATTGTTTTTCCCGCATCTATCTGGACTTTGATGAATCTTTTTCTTGCTGTTTTATTGCATAAGGTAATAGAAGTTTCATTTACCACTTTGACTGCTTTTTCTACTATCTGTGAGTGACGAGGAAAGCATACTAAACTTAATTCTCCTTCTCCTTATTGTTCAAGAAATAATCGGAGATTTTCTTCGGTTACAGATTTTAAAATATCTAGTTTTTTTTCCTTCTTCTGTACAACTTATTTTTTCTATAATATATTACTTGTGAACTAGTCGCATCCAGAAATGCTAATGCAATAGTTGCTCCTGCCCAGTCTGACACTCCAAATCTATCGCATGTTTTTGACAGTAAAGCTTAATCAACTGCATTTGAGACTACTACTCTCTGATTAGTACATGACGACCGCAACTAAGTTTGGGCTGATTCTTTAAAAACTACCTGCACGTATTCGGATTCAGATAAGCTACTCAACTTTTCAATACTTATTTGGGCTACTTTTTGTTATATGCTTGCAGATTGTTCTGGTAACAGCTTTCTTTTCATTACTCTTGTAATCTGTTTAGTTGTGCCTAGATGTTCCTTCAGATGTTATGAAGTTGTTTTCTTTTGTCGGTATTTGTTTTGTTTTTAGGACAAGCATTCCTCAGCATATCTCGTTACGTATAAGCCGTAATATCAAACAAAAATTTAATTCCAAGACGAAACTCTTGCAATTTGTTTTCAGCTATTTTTGGGTAAGACTTAAGGAGAGTTTTGCAATTTAAATGCTATCTTTGTAACACTACCTTTATTTATTTTGGTTCCACTGTAGGAATAGAAGATTTCGCTTATATCTCAATTAATTTTGCAACTGCAAGGACCTACATTTCTGATGTTTCAACCTGTATCGAGTCCACTCATAAATTTGCATCACATATTCATAGGTTGGCAAAATGTTGTCATTTAAATTACATAAATCACCAAACAAGGGACACTTCCAACTATTTCCAGTGCCTTCCATTCTTCAGATGACGGAAAGCAAATGACCGCACTCTATTACGCACACTATTACAAGTAAATCAAGCGTCACCTGCCTCATTCAACACGCCGGCCCATCCACCTCCTCACCCCTATAACTGAACTCAATCTAACAAACGTCTTTATTTGTCATTACTAAAAACCATTACCTATAAAATATCAATAACTTGATAAAAGCATTGGAAATACGAAGTTAAAAATCTAATTTTCCAAAAAATTCTTTTACAAACTTAAAAAAATAAAATGAAATTTTAGGTATAAATTAACTAGACCTTTTTATCGCTGAGCATTTAAAAAAAAAGTTTTTTGACCCACTCTAATGTACAACTTAATGCTGAGAAAAGGCAAATGACTAACATTTTATTATTATGACAGTTCTATGACATTATCGAGAACATCGCCTATGACGTGAACTTGCTGAATAATACCAAAATATAAAATGAAGGGTTTCGACATCTATCGACTTACGTCGACTACGGAAGTGCTGCTATCGCAGGATCCTCGACTTTATATAATGTTTAAGGCTACTAAAGATTACCTCAATTCTGCATATCAGTAACTGTCTCTTGATATTGGGAAATAGTACGTTAGAGTTACTGACTTTTCGATATTCTATAATCTATAGAACGCAAGGCAATATATTATTTCTAGTCGAAAAACTTCATGAGTTGTGCTTCCCTCAACTGATTAAAATTTTGAAAATGTTGAACTTCATTTCGCGATAAAAAACACTTTAATTAGCTGAGAGAAAGTCCAGTTAAATAATTAAGTCCAGTTAAATTATTTAATTCTCAGTGAACTGTAATGTCCTTCCACATCAAAGGAATTATTGGCCTATTGCATAAACAACATATTGGTTTCCAATGCAAATTCCCAATCTAGAAACTGAATTAAATTGTTGATTTACAGTCAGCAGTTCCAAAGTTAATCAATATAATAACGTAGACTCATCTATATTGATAACTTTCTTATACCATCAAAATCGAGAGAAAACCAATTGAAATTATCTCGAGAAAAATTCGTCCCTGCGGAGCAATCACTTCTTTCCGTTCAATCGGACGACCTTCCTTAAAGTGATCATATCGATCAATACGCGCAGCTCTTCCTGTCTTTTCTATCCTGGCGCAATCAAACGGCTTTAAATTTTCACGGAACAAATTAGAGTTGTCATTTAAATCATCTTTTCGAACAAATTTAAATTTATTCCCTTCCGAACGAGGTGATTAACTCGAAATGTCGTCTTTTGAAAGGCGAAGCTTTATATATTCTGTGCAACGATAATGATAGCACGTAACAAGGATTTTCAGAATATTAATATGCGTATCACTAGCTTTGTAAAGTGCTTTTTATGGAACTAGTTTTTTAAGAATTGCTCACAATGAGTTTTCATAGCGCTATAAAAGTGATAAATGTCCTAACTTAACTGGAACTATTTTAATCCGTATTATATTATGCTGAGAGAGTACGCGACAGTGGCGACAATTTGGCTTTAAAATATTGCTTAAATAACAACTTTCCCAAAAGAATGCACGATATATAGTATACGATTGTAAAGACTAGGCCATTTAAAATGCAGCGGAAGATGGAAAACCACCTTGTCGAAAAAATATTTGAATAGGAACTGGAACGATTATCCTTAATGATTGTTATAGCTTCGACAGCTAATCAACGAAAAACGACTTAAAAATGAAATGAATGTCGTAACGCTTTGCTACTATGCTGTATAGTGTGTGTGTAGAAGAGTATCCCGGGATAGAGATGAGGTACTTATTATTGTCTTATTTAATTAAATATGTCTAAGCTGTTTATTATTATTATCCCAAGGAAGTGACTCTACATTGTTTAGTATATACATTTCTTCTAAGAGGGGGATAGCGTACGATTAGGGAAAAAATCACAAAACCGCAGATATACCAGGATAAAAGCGAGTTAGCTCTGTAGGAGCCTTTACGAGGTTAACAAGCCCATAGTTGCTAATGTGGATAGAGTTACACATGGATTTTTTGATCGTCTGGGATTTCCTAAAAGAAATTCCAACCCGAATTATTATAAATTGTTTATTACATCTATTGGTACCACTCCACTTATTCAGTTCTGTTTGCCTGTATATTGCAGCAACAAGTCACGTTCTATGTGGTTATTTTTTGGCACATTTACTGATGTCCCCTGACTTGACCATACAGCATATGGCTGCACACTCCGGCTAAGACGCTCATGGCTTGCCTTTAGGGGAAAATTCACTAACCCCTGATATCTTAGATATCAAAAGGGTTTCGCTCTAAGGGAGCCCTTGTCAGGTTATGAGGCCCGTAGTTGGAGTCGTGGCAGTTTCCTATAAACTTTCTGACCGTCCAGGCTGTTCCTAACAGCATTTGCATTTTGCGTTTGTTGGTACAGATGTTCGTCCAGACCGAGGTATTTTAAATTATTTAGTAAAAGTTTTGGGACTACTCCTGTTGTTGACATAACAATTGGTACAGTTTCTGTGGTATTAATATCCCCACTGTATCTTTATTTGAAATTCAAAATCCCTGTATTTGGCTATTTTTTTACCCTGCTTAATATTTATATACTTGTTACTGATTGCTATGTCAATTAAGGTTGTTTTTCTCGAGATTTTATCGACTAAAGCTGTATCTGGTCTATTGAGAGCAACAGTCTGATCGGTTAGTATAGAGCGGTCCCAATACAGCTTATAGTTGTTATTTTCTAAAGCAGATTCTGATTTGTATATATAGTCGGGTATTCTTACCGATTGTGATAGTTCAAGTTTCAGTGTTAGTTCCTTGTGCTGTATTTTTGCCAAGCATCGTGTCGTTCTGTTTTTTCAGTTGCAGCGAACGCTTATCAACCACATGTGATATGCTGGATAGATTCAGATGTCGCTCTTGATAGAAGAGTCTTTAACGATGTACTTTAGATAGTCCTTAATTGGAATTACGTGATCTTGGAATAAAGAACATTTGAACAGTTTCTGACTGGTACTGCAATTGGAATTGTTGTGCTGCCAGTCGCAGTGGTGTTGAGTCATCAACTTGGCATATGACTCTGTGTAGATCAGAAAATTCTGCGAGTTTCTGGAAATTACTACTAATGATATTATTATTCTACTACTACTATGTTTTATTACAGTTCAAGGTTAATCTTTTCTTAATTTTGTTTATATCTTTCCAAAAATTCTTACATTCTGTTTGGCAGTCAGGGTCTTAAATTAATGAGTTCCTGTTTATTAATATATATATATATATATATATATATATATATATATATATATATATATTTCCTTTCCTTTTTAGCATGAGAGTATTTGCTGATAATAAAACTAAATATATCCGCTAAATATGTAAGTTTAGGAGTGAATGCGTGATGTTAATAAGAATTTTCTATGGGTTTTAATACAGACCTATTTACTCCACAAAATATTCATCGATGTTTAGAATGAATTTCATATAATACCACATAAAACATTTACTGGTTGTTTCCTAAAGGATAGATGTCGCATATTTTGTCAATGTTTAAATACTTTTTGAGAAATAACACAGCAATTCACAAATTCACTGTATATTTCCAAACGTTTCGGAGTCTAGGTCAGACCCCGTTGTTCATGACCGACCCGCCATCGAAATATTTTATATGGTTTTTCCTACGTTTTCCTTTATGATTTTAATGAGATTAATAAATCAACATAATTTTTTAATAGCATTTTTGGCGAATCTTATTATAAACTCGCACCTAGGAGCTCAACATAAAATTCTGAAGTTCACTCCTGCCAAATTTTACTTTATTATTATATGATCTTATGTCCTAGACCCCGAAACGTTTGGATATATACAGTTATTTCTCGAACTGTGGTGTTATTTACCAAAAACTGCTTAAATATTAAACATTGATAAAACATTTAATATTTCAAAGGTCAATGAACACTCAATTTGACATTAGATGTGCCGGTACGTCGCTGTCTACTCAACTGAATTACCCTTAGTGATGCTGGTGTGGTAAATAATTTATTTTCTCTATAACAGGATGGACATTTTCCATACTTTTTTCTCCTTACTCGAGCGTTAAAAGTATTGGGTTTTACTACCCTTTTCGCAGGGTTAGTTTTTATTTATGGGTTCCAATTTTGCAAACCTAAAATAAAATGTAATAATACTGCTCCCCTGTAATTCTGATCATCCCCATTGGAATCATGGGACATGAGTCCATGATGAGGCCAGTCGTTCCAAATGAACCACCTTCATCTTAGCTCGCGAGTTTCGGCGATTGCGATATATAACGTCATTGATCCTCTTGACCCCTTTGGATGGACAAACCATCCCAGCGTGTTGTGCATTTTGCAGTGTTGCCTTTACTCGTCGGGGGTTGTATAACCAAAAGTTATCTACTTGTTGAAATTATACCGAATGTACCCAAAAATTGTAATGTGTTTTCATCTGATAACTGATCTGGGTTCGGGCTACTTCGTAACATGCTTTTTCGGAGTTGTTCGGCATAATCGTTAACATCAGGAGGCGGTCCTTCTGGTGAACCAAAATCACCAGGTAGTCTCAGATCCTTTTCGAATAGTACTCTTGCTGAAGTCAGTCCTGCCTTGTTGTAAACGACTGAGCGATAAGCCAATAGGAACAGGAAAATATGATCGCAATCATGCTGGTTGTTGCTGAAGATATATATTCTGAAAAGGTAGCATGGAACAATAGCAAATCCAAGATTGTCAGTGGGGAGGGGGGGTCTTGATCTCGTTTAGGGGGAGGGCTTGATGTCACTGAAGGTTAGTTTTATCTTAATAAACACTGAAAAAGGATATCACTTAGATGATTTTGGGGGCTTCGGCCCCCCTTAGATCCGCCAGTGGTATTGAAGCTTTCCACTATTCTGTCTGATTGCTTATTCAAGGAGGTAGTTCACAACTAAGGCCTAACATCACATAGACCTTCAGGAATAAGTTGGACTTGAAGCTATTCCACTAGCAACATGGCGACCGTGGTTGCCTCCTGACTGAGTACAGCTTATGCCTCCGTCCGTTTGCTAAAGAAATCTACTGCGATCAGATTGTCGTTGTTACCACTCTCGGAATGGACTGTTGATATAAATGGCAAATTTTTCAAACGGGATGCCCCCATTCTAGTGTTTCGTTCTGCCTTTGGGCCGTTAGTGACGACAACGTTTGAAGTAAGTAATTTACCCAGTAATATGGTAAGCGAATTTTATTCAGAGTCTTATTCATACCCAAACAATTTCCTATAATCCCATTATGTACTATAGTCAAGGTTGCACAAATTATTTTTAGTTGCTACAGTTTCTATTTCAAAGTGTTTACTTCCATGATAAAATATATTAATTATTTGTGTTGCGTTCCCGCAATTTGTTTAGTGTATTGTTTAAATTTGATTTAATTACTTCATTGATTTTTAAACTTCTGCACCTGTTCCAAAACCTTCCGTCGCGCTAATGCTAATTTTAAGTGTTTTTTTTTTGCGTGTAAAATAAAGACAGTATTCGTGATTTGTGTATTATATATTATAGTTTCGGTCGTAACAACCGCTAAACCGCTTTCATTTGTTTCTTTTGTGTTAACAAAAGCGCCTCATTTGTTTGTTAAACCCGCATTTTTTGTTTGCCCATTTAATGAAAATTACGTCGCTATTTTTTGTATAACATGTTGTCCAGGCGAAGCTCTAAAACAGTTCCTGCCGGTGAGGGGCTAGCCTCTGAAGAAAGAAGAACCAAGAAAACACCACCTGCAGGGCTTCGACTTAAAAGGTCAGTGATTAACTTTTATTTGCTGATTTCATTTACGCGACGACACGTGTTTTATTGATTGTTCCGCTAAAGGTCTTCGTCAATTACATACGTGCATTGAATCAGCATTGAACTAAAACCGTAACAACTAATTCATACATTCTTTTTGGATATTATATGTAATGTGCCATCGAAGACATTACAAAATTTGGTCCAACTTCGAGCCGGATGCTTCCGTGCAAAGTTTATCGATCAAACAATTGATTTTCGTTGCCATTATTGTTGAAAACCGATTGAATTTTCGTTTCTTTATTTGTTAAAAGAGAAAGCAAGTTCGGGATATTCATTAATTCCGTTGGAAATAAATTTCGCATATTTTTTGCCCTGTTAAAGAACTTACAAGTGCTCGTTTCGTTTGTTTGGTTATTCTGCTAAATCGTTTTGAATTTATTTGACATTTGGTCAGATATTTTCTACTTCAACAGTAAAAATTGTAGATTTTTAAATTTTCGTTCTATCGTGTTAGATTTGTTCAGTGGCGTTACAGTGTGTTAAAATGTCAAAAACCGCTGAAAATTTACGTAAATTTTGAAAATCATCGACAATCGGAGTTTAAAAGATTAGAATATATTTATTTTGCTACCGAGAAAGCATTAAGAGGTGACGACGTTGAATTGTTTTTTTTTTTGTATAATTGATATCATGGATTCAATTCATTCAGAATTTTTTAAACATCACAATTCGATTGTAGGTTTAATTTTAGAAGCCAACGATGATTTTGACTTTGAGGATGACATTCGCAATAAATTTGAAAATGTTGTATTCAATTATGTTTCTGAAATCTGTTCAGAATTCTACGCCACAAAATATAGCTCGGGAACAGGAAAAAGTTGCTTTGCCGCGAATTGATTTGCCTTCATTTAGTGGAGACATTGAAATTTGATACTTTTATTGATTTGTTTGATTCATTAATTCACAACAATGAAAAACTCAGTGCTATGCAGAAGATCAAATATTTGCAGTTAGCTTTAAAAAAGCCTGCTTTTGAGGCTATTAAGAATTTTAAACTAACACAAAACAATCACGTGAGTGCTTATGAAAAACTTTTGAAAAAATTCAAGCGAACTCGTTTAATCGCGGAGTCTCATTGGTCAGCTTTAGAACTATTCCCCAACTAACTTAGATAGCCCTTCAGATGTTCGGAAGTTATTGGATGACTTCAGTGATATTTGGAAGCACTGAAGTTGTCCAGGCGAAGTTCCAAGAATTTAGCCGCTAAGTTTGAACTTTAACGCTCGGAAGTTGTTGATTTTTTGTCGAAGCATTGCGATGCCTGTAAACATGTTGAATTATCCCCCAAGGCAAAGCGAAGTGTTGACAAAAGGTTACCATTGAATTCAAAGCAACATTCTTCCCGTTTCACTACATCTCTGTTTTTCACTAAGAATAGAAATTGTGTAGTTTGTAAATCCGATCATGCGATTTACAAATGTTCTGAATTCTTGAAAAAATCAGTATCCGCGCGATTTAAGTTTGTTAAAGATTTTAAACTTTGTTTTAATTGCTTAGGCGATTCTCATCAGTCGAATCGCTGTAAATCTTTATCTACTTGCTGCAACTGCAAACAACGCCATCACACATTGCTTTATTTTGTACATCGTGGTGATTCAGGCATTCGGTCTGAATCTAGTGCTCCCCCCACAAACCTGGCTTCCACGTCTGGTGGATCCACTACCATTAATACTGTTGAAAGTCCCGAAACTTCTCTACCGCAGACTTCGTGTCATAGATCACTTTTGTCATACAATTCAAATGTGTTGTTATCTACCGCTTCAGTTGAGGTATTAGATAAGCACTGTTCTTATCAAACTTTGCGATGTCTGCTAGATTCTGGTAGCATGACATCCTTCATTGCAAACAAGGTTGTGAAACGTCTTGGCTTTCGACATATGCCCGCTTCGATTCAACGCAACGGGTTAGGTTGTATGCAGAATATCTCTGCTGAGGGCTTTCTTACCCTTTCTCTTCGCTCTATAGTAAAGCTCGAGTGCAATTTTGTTGTTGATATTATTGTTTTACCCCGCGTTTGTAATAATATGCCTGTTGCGCCCATTAAAATGGCTAATATGGCATATCTAACCAATTTGAAACTTGCTGATCCTGGTTTCAATAGCCCAGGCACTATTGACCTTTTGTTAGGTGCCGATATATTCTCTCAAATTTTGTTGGATGGACGCCTTCTGGGAAAGGAAGTTGTTCGTGATGCTATTAACACTGTGTTGGTTACAACCTTATGGGTAGAGTGTCTTAGAGTTCTGTTAACTCTCACTCTCAGTCAGTCATAAACCCAACTTCGCTTTTTTGTAAAATTGAAGATGTACTATCATTAGATGATTCACTCCAAAGGTTCTGGACAATTGAAGATACGCAATGGTTCAGTTCCCTGATGATCTATCTGCGAAAAAAATTTTCCGCGGGATGCAGGAGATTAGAATCAGGTAGATTCGTTGTGACCCTTCCTTTTCGAAATACACTTCCTGCTTTTGTTGGAATGTATAATCTCGCCATACAACGTTTCTACTCTTTAGAAAGTCGTCTTCTAAAGCAACCAGAGCTCTATAAACAATATTTTAATTTTCTCAAAGAGTATTTAGAGCTTCATCATATCGAGTTGGTTCCTGATCCATCGGTTATCTTTGAATGATTGTTTATTTATCGGTCTCAAATTGCAGCAAGATATTATCCCTATTTTGTTGAATTTTCGATTTCATCCTGTAGTGTTCACTGCAGACATCAAAATGATATATAGACAGATTTTGATTGCCCCAGGACATCAAAATTATCAGCGAATCATTTCCCGTTTTGCTTCGCAAGATCCAGTTGCAGTCTATAGGCTAAAGACTGTCACTTGTGGAGTTTCATCCGCACCCTTTTTGCCTATCCGCACTTTAAATCAGTTGGGTGATGAAGAAGAACGCTCTTTGCCATCAGCAGCCGCTATTGTTCTATCGTCCACATTCGTAGATGATATGATTGCTGGAAGTTCATCATTTGAAAAGGCTCAAACATTGCAGTTAGAAATTATTGAACTCTTAAGACGAGGAGGATTTGAGTTTCGCAAATGGTCCAGTAATGATTCACGATTGTTGCTACACCTCCCTAAAGAATATTTGTCGATGAATCCATACTCTTTTGAATCTGATAATCCCTTAAAAGTTTTAGGTTTGCATTGGAATCCATCCTTTGACTCTTTTTTGTTTACTAGTCGACCACATGTTGATAACTTTTGTACTAAACGTATAGTTCTGTTCACTTTGTCCAGAATCATTGATCCATTAGGAATTATCTCACCTGTAACGTTTCTGGTTAAACACTTAATTCAAAAATTATGTATTTCGAAATTGTCTTGGCATGAAACCCCGCCTGCTAACATTGTTTCGTTATGGTCAAAATTCATAGGTGATCTTCCTTCCTTGCAGAATTTAGTTTTGCCTCGCCTGCTTGCTATAGAAAACTTTCTAGTTGTGAACTTCACGCATTTAGTGATGTTTCTGAGAAAGGTTATGCCGCTGTTGTTTATTTTGTGTTCGAAACCGCATCTGGATTTCGTCAAAGTTTTTTTGTGTTGTCTAAATCGGTACTTGCCCCTTTGAAAACTTTGTCACTACCCAGATTGGAACTGTGTTCTTCAGTCCTTACCGCTAAGTTGGCTCATCATGTTTATGAGCAATTCAATAGTCGTTTGTTGTTCAAGGTGATTCGTTGCTGGTCAGATTCCATTCCTTTCATAGCTTAGTTCTTTCCCGCACCGTTGGACATTTGTCAGCAATCGAGTTGCTTACATTCAGGAAAAATTTCCTTCTTCGCATTGGTTTTACATTCAATCTTGTGATAACCCCGCTTGACTTCCGAGCTATTCGGACGCTTTTTTGATTCCGTCTTAAGACGGCCGCTTTTTGTTGTTATTGTGTTACGATTTCGCGCGTTATAGTTCCGGTCGTAACAACCGCTAAAACGCTTTCATTTGTTTCTTTTGTGTTAACAAAAGCGCCTCATATGTTTGTTAAACCGGCATTTTTTGTTGGCTCAATCAATTAACATTACGTCGCTATTTTTTGTATAACGTGTTGTCCAGCCGAAGTTCTAAAACAGTTCCTGCCGCTGCGGAGCTAGCCTCTGAAGAAAGAAGAACCAAGAAAACACCACCTGTAGGGCTTGGACTTAAAAGGTCAGTGATTAACTTTTATTTGGTGATTTCATTTACGCGACGACACGTGTTTTATTGATTGTTCCGCTAAAGGTCCTTGGTCAATTACATACTTGCATGGAACCAGCATTGAATTAAAACCGCAACACCCAATTCATACATTTTTTTTTTTGGATATTATATGAAATGTGCCATCGAAGACATTTCAATTTGTTTCTTTCAAAAACAGTTCATCAAGTTCTAATTAATGGCATTACACTACAGAAATGAATCCAGTTCAGCTAATAAGAGGTCTTATTGGTGTAATGTATTATTTAATTAGACAACTTTGTTCACTTCATTTTATGTAAAACTATTAACGGGTCTCGCTAATTGCAGCTTTTGTTCGTCAGGCCGAGAAACTCGAGGAAGTAGAGCTCGTCCTAAATCCGATTACCTTTTCTGTAGTACCTAGCGAATACTAAATAATCGCTTTGAGAAGGAGACCTTGTATTTAATTAACAGATTTCCCTGCAAAAGGCTGCAATTTTCCATGCACCTACTTCTCGAGACCAGGCCAGTTCGTAATTATGCAGGAAATGAAAGTCTGCGTCGTGGGAGTTGAACGATGAAGAACTCTAGCTGCTTGTAGGCGTGAAGTTGGATGTTCTTGCGAGAGAACTTTCTCGCGGCGACGACCGTGAAGTTTTCCACAGAGCTGAACCAGCTTCGCTCGTTGATTGCAGGTGTTAATGAGTTGGGAAGTTCACATCCTAATTAAGTATACGCGCATATGAATTTCTGACTAAAGTATGCATCGGCCAGATTTAATGAAATGGAATGCCTGCAAAATGCATTACAAACAATATATTACACATTTATCGAAAACAAATTAACAACCCATACTAATATATATATATATATATATATATATATATATATATATATATATTTGTTTAAAAGTTTTCGCGGGCACTAATGTTTTAGGTGGTTTCCGGGAATTCAACCGCGTAGTTGATAACTGATCCCTGCCGGGATCGATGGTAAAATGACGACGTTTCGACGAGAATTATGCGAACCGACCTGAAGAGGGCAGATGTGACTCTGCCGAAACGTCATCATTTTACCATCGATCCCGGCAGGGATCAGTTATCAACTAGGCGGTTGAATCCCGGAAACCACCTAAAAATATATATATATATATATATATATATATATAATTTAAAACCCGTCGATCTGAACGAACATCTTTACCGACAAATGCAAAAAGCCGTCCTATTAGGAACAGCCCGCATGGTCAGGAAATTTTTGGGGCTGCCGCCACGACTTCAACCACGGGCCTGAAAACCTGGCAAGGGCTCCCACAAACCATAACCCTTTTGATACCTAGTATATCTGGGGTGTAGTGAATTTTGCCATAAAGGGAGTGTGCTCCCATACATTGTATGATCAAGTTAGGGACTGACGTCAAAGTTGAACTACTAATTGAAAATAATTACAACACAATAAGCATTATGTACGTTCTTATATAGAAATTAATTATCTACCTATCTAGAATATTTTTAGGCGATTATTCGGAACCGGCTCAAGGAATAAGGATCGTTTAAATTGGAATCTGTAAAAGGAGATCCCGAAATTGTCCAATATTTTGATGTTCTTCTTTGGTAGAGACGTTAGTATTAAAAAATAGGAATGTCTCTGTTCGGAACCTGGGGTGTCATAAATTTAAAATAGTTAAATATCAGTTAATAAATTTCAAGATGGAGGTTCTCAATTGGTCTCTATATTATAGTGTGTCTTCATATGTTGGAATCAAATGGAAAACTAATAAATTATATTTAGAGAAAAAGTTATTCTTAATAAAAAGATTTGCGTAGTCTGAGACGTTTACTGTAATCAATATATGTCACTATTTTAACTGAGTACGAGGTTTGTCAGGTTAACAGATAATCCTCACTGAAAACGAGAAAAGCAAACGGTTTACCTTGACATGGGTAACGATTGGACATGAACTGGTGGCTTGAAAGTCATGCATACTGATCCAACAAACTGTACATTTTTAGCTGGCCGATATGATATCAGCCCAGTCATATCCCCAACTTTATGCTAGATAGAAATGTGGGGACCGAGAGGAGGGCCAGCACGATCATCTAATCTTACGTAAACATGTGAAATGAATTGGTTGCATATTTAATCTCCTTGATTTATCTGACTTAAAAAATCTGGGGTTTAGTCGGACACCCCTAAGATGTTTAATAACACGCGAAGACATTTTTACTTAATATCAAAAAGTTGCCAGGATGTTAGCAACGAACATGTTGAATATGTCCTCCGTTGACATGGCATTAATGTTTTTATCAGTTTCTTGCAGAAAAACTTACGATTTTAGTATTTTTTTATAATCCTGGGATTTGGTTTCATTCCCGTCGAAACATTTCTATATTCTTTTCAAAACTCCATTCTCGACTTGAGGAAAATCCCATTGGACCCACAACTATTTCTTCCCATCGAGTTCTGTCTACTCCTTCGTTTTTATCCAGATTGGTGCAATGTATGTGTTTTTTGATCTGCATTGCACTGCCTCAAACATATTTATCAGAACTATTAAACTCTCTATTTATTACCAATAATTCTTTTCTGATAACTGAGTTGTTCTTCTTTGGTTTAGAAAATACGTTGATAAGGTTCTTTATTACAGAGTATTCTTCATCATGGGTATATGATAGAACCACAGATAGCGAAATTCCTGTCGGGGATAAACTTTCTGGGTTCTCTTGGAAATGCTACACTATCAATAATCAGTTTATATATTTTCACATGAGTTTTTAGAACCAAACATAATGAAGCACATAAGTTCATAACAGTTAAAACCCACAATGGTAATGCGAAATAATGATTAATGTGAAAACTTTATGCGAGATAAAATCAATAAAAACATTTATTGAACATTACAGGGTTTCGAGGAAATTTTATAGAATCTAAATCGATAATTATGTTCCAATTGTGAGGTTAGAATCAAGAGGTGGTAACTAAGATAGGCAATGTTGGTCCAGCCGTCGGTGAAATGTAAACGTAGCTCTCTTCAGAAGATCTTCAAGTACTATTTTTGACAGTTAATCAAATATGTAAAAGTGGTACAATGTGCTCTTCTTTATCGACAATTGGTATGTGTAAATGAGGTAAATCACATAATATGATTTTTGTCTTTTGCCTGAGAAAGCTGAAGCCACAAATCGATTAATCGTTTCCAAATTTTTCTCTAATTTGTGGTAAAACTTTGTATCAAATCCCATTCTTACAGTATTGATACATCGTTTTAAGGTACTGTATATAGCCAGAAGCTATAAACTAAATTGTCTTTAAAACATAATAATCAGTTTATTAGGCATTATTTTACAACCAACACAAATTGTCCGGAAATATGGCTTTAAAGAATAAACAACGAAAAACTTTAGATGCCAGGTATGTTTATCTTTTTCTGATACTGTTACTTGTATTTCAATTATTGTTTAATTTCAGGTTATGAGAAATTCAGGAGACAGTTTTGTATAATCTGTAGGAAAACAACAAACTACTGATTATTACCCCCACAAATTAATTATTATACAGCAGAGTGGTAAGAAAGAAGTCTATAATTACAAATAGCCAGAACGTTAGTATAGAACTATTGAAATGGAAAAGCTATTGAAATGTACAAGCACCAAACATCCTCTGCAGGTATTACACCAGAAGAAATATGAATAAAAGTATATTAAAAATGTTTATAGCACAACTAAATATGTATATATTTTTAAAGTCAAATGTGAATTAAAAGTTAAAGCCACACGGAAAACTTTTATTATTGGATGAATAATTTTTCTAAAGAGCATATTGCAAAAATTGTAAATTGCAGTAATGATAGATGCACTTTACAGACTGTGCATTTAGTTTTCATGTTAAGGCATTTATAAGAAATGGAAACAGTCGAATTGTTATTTTTTTTCTAAAAATAGTACTCCTGTAGTAGATTTAGTAAGGATATTGAAGGAAATAATTGAACATGTTCATTCTGTTGGTTTGGAATTTATAGCCACAGTATTGACCAAGTACCAACAAACAGTGCTGCAATAAAATATCATCGAAGAGATACAAACAGTTATTGGTTAAGAAATAATATTAAAAATACATTTCATAGTTACTTCATTGATTGAAGGGAAATTATATAGTGTTTTAAAAGGTGTGAGAAATGCTTTCCTCAAAAAAAATACATTACATTCAAAATGATAAATATAAAGCTGCTTGTTGGTCTCATACTGGGGATATATATCACAAGGATGCAAAAATGGGTCATAATTTTTTCTGATGATAAATATTTGTATACAAGGGCAAGAATAATTTAAACCATCAACTTCAACTTTTCAAATCAGAGTACCCATGTTGTATTTCTTTATACAATTCTGTCTCAAATTCTAGGTATGTTTCATGTACCATATCATATGTAGAAACTAACAGTTAATGAGAACTTTATGATTGAACTAATAATAAAACTTTCTTTATTTCAAAAGTTCTGTAATTCTGAACAGAGTGACTTATTACAAAAACAGAAATTAGCAAATCAAAGTAAATAAGCAAATTATTAAAAATTCACTTCCAGTCAAGTGCAAGTCAAACTTCAAATTCTTGTAAGGCTTCAATTAACACTTGTAACTGAATTTCTAGCATTTTGGCTCTTAATTTGATCATATATTTGGATCTGTTGACCTTTTATTGTTTCTGTTTGAAAAATTGAATGTGATAGTAATACCATATTTTTTGATCACCCTGTATGCATGAATTTGTCATAAAAAAAAAAACAAAACCAAAAATAAATATTGAAAACTCCAACAATTTGTGCATGTTATATAAATTGAATCCTTTGATATATTTCTTTCAACTAACACATATTGACATTTATACTGTTTTGTCTGTTTTAACTGTGAATCATTTTAATGTGTAAATAAGTAGTCCCATTTTCAACTGTATTTGTTAATTTATCTTTTGTAAATAAATAAATTTAATTTCAATATTAGTTTCATTTATTTTGATGGTACGTTGCCTTCTAAATGTTATATTTGTGGCATATTCTTGATTATTTTTATGTGATATTAAAGATTTTTGTTTCGATTGTGGTGTTATTTCCCAAGAACAAAAAAATAATTCGATGGTACAGCCTTCTATTGGTGACATTTGGGACCAGAAACTGCAGTTTCCTTCTTTTTAGTATGGCAGTGATCTGTCAAATTCAACAAACGTCAAATTTAGTATTTGAAGATTTTCTGAAGGTGCTTATTGTGCATATTCTAACATCATATGGGACAATATGTGAACACATTTTATAACATTGAGTTGCTGATCTATCGGCATATACTTGTAGTACTAAAATGCTAAGAACAAACGTAATCAACAAATTGTTTACTCTATGAACGACGTAATTCTAACATCACATTTATAGAGGTAATGTTTTAATATTTTAAAATTATCTGCATAACTTTTGCTATAATGAAATGCTGTCGATTATTACTAAATTTTACAAACAACGGTAATATTAGGAAGTTCAAATTTTGAACCGATATCCATTGCAAATAGCTGGCATTTAGCAACGCTTTCATAAATCTCTAAAGATTCATTGATACTTAATTAATAGCGACGGCGAAGTCTTCCCCTGAAAACAAAAGGATATTAATGAAATTCCAGATGATGATTATGACAGATGGAGTCATGGATAACGTTTCAATATTTCAAGGGGGTTTTTCAGATTAAATGTCTCACCATTGATTTAGTTTGAAACATGTGTTTCTGACATTCAGTAAATATATAACAATGCAAGTCTAGATTTTGCTATCAGAAATGTAGATAAATTTGTTTTCATTTTAGTCTAGAGTTTGTTGAGTAATTTCATTTCCAGAAATAGGGTAATAATTTAGCGTTTTTCCTGGACAGAAGGAAGGAACTCCTTCTCAAAGACTAAGTCAGAATTGAAAAGATAATGCAAAATTTTTATAACATGCATGTGAACAATCTATGAACAAGGAAGTTTCATAAAGATATTGTAAGTTGTTAAACATATTCTTGGAAACTCTCTTCGAGGTGTCATTTTTTTGTACGCAAGACAATATATATATAATACATATTGTTTCTTGTTAGGGAACCTTCATTAGTTACGCTTCCTACAATTGAATATCCTCTCGAACACTTCTTTATGTTTGATACATATAGTTGTTAAATTTGAAGACGCTATATGTAAAGATGTCGGTCTTTAAATATTCTTAGAAGATATTGCCGCAAATACGGAAGAAACATCATTCAAATCATTACTATAATTCTTCCTGCAGTAAATTCTGAACAAAAGATTGTTGAACTTTTCCTCATGCCTCAAATGTTAGTTATAGATCGAGTTTATAAGGATATTCGATGTTGATCCTAGCTAATGAAATAGATAATGAAATATTTGACTCTTCCTAGAATCTCAAGGTCATCTGCCCCTAAGCTATCCCGATATAGGATTGTTCAGATGGAGTGAGCATTAATGTTTTCTCCCCGAAGTAAAATCGGCTTCATGTTGTTTACAAATAAACCATAAAAAGCAACTCGAAGATACTACAAAGCTTTAGAAAACATTTCAGATAAACAGAATTTTGCAAGAGTTGATCCAAATTTTTTTCATAGTAAAATATACAGGGTGTTTTGTAGAAGGTTCGCCAAACTTGGAGGCCAGATAGGTCGGCTCATGTGCTATATTATGTAACCCATATAACATCTAGATTTCTTACGGATTTTGTTTTTTTAATTAATGTTTTTCTTAATTCTCACATTTTTACATTTGAACTATTGTTACTTTTTTATTTGTAACTGCAACTTCAACAAATGAACTTACATCTAATTTATGATGTGTTTTTGCTCATCTGAATTTGATATTTGATTCAAATAATTGGTTGAAAAAATTATGAGTCCACATATGGCGAGGTTCCTTAAAAAAGTGACTAAGCTAAACACTTTATTATATTACAAAAAAAAATTGAAGCACATCGTAAACTTCGAATGCTTACAAAAATTTCTGTACTTCAACACCTTTCCAAGGATATATCACAGGTATTGGAAAGTAATCAGTATCATAATAAAATTTGAGATTGTAACTTACAAGGTTAGAACTACAAAAAATAAAACATACATCAAGTTGCAATAATTTGTTATAAATTTGGTTCAAACCGGCTTCTACCGCTACGGATGCAATCGCGACACCTTTTTCTGAATCCTCCAGTGGTAGTCTCTAGTCTTTCTAAAGCAACATTTATTCTTTCTCTTAACTGCTCTTTGGTTTTTATTTCTCTCAAAAAAAAACGAGTTGATTGGCCCGTCCACATAAAAAATAATCAAAAGGAGTCAGGTCTGGCGACCTTGGAGGTCATAGTATAGGGCCAGTTCTCTCAATTCACGCGTTTGGGAATATAATCTCCAGGAGCTTTCTGACAGTTAGCCTATAATGTGCTGGACAGCCAATTTTTTTGAATATTATTGGACTATCTTTCAATGAGATTTCATATAATAAGATCAATAAATCGTTCATTATAAAATCGTCATTTACGGGATAGAAATAAACTCCAAGGAGAAGCTAAAGGAAATAATCAATGTTGCGTCCCAAACAATGCGGGATGATCGAGTATTATAATCAGAGTATTTTATCTGACAGGGAATATGAGAACGTTACGAAAAATAACTCATTTTTTCGGATAAACCAAAAGATTTGACTATAATGACTGGAGAGACGATTTTCGTTGAAGAGGATAAGCAACTGGTCCAATATACGAATAACTGGCAATGTTATATTTAATCCTTATTTTATTATGTCAGACAATTCTTGAAGTCAGAAAAAATAGGAGAGCTGTAGGTACACATAAGTCTACCACATGTTTCACTTCCAATGTATAGCCTTTCCCGATAAACGTAATTTTTAAATACTGAGGACGTCTGAGGCACATAAGTGCAAAAATCTCATAGCAATACAAAATAACTGTGTAGATTAAAAAGTATAAAAAGTATCCAAAGCTGTGTCAAGTGCTCAAACAGAAAATTTAATTAACTTAGATCTTACGATAATTTAGTAAACGCATCAACACTTAAAAGAAAGAAAGTTTAAATTCAATAAGTAAATTCAAAAGCATTAAAGTTTATAGCAAAGTTATTAAACATAATTAAGACGACAAAGTGTGTGTGATTTTTTCAAATTTACCACTTCTCTAATGTAATCTGGGCATGAGAATTGAATCATCTATGTGATTCGTCATGTTGCGCAAATTGATGTATGGGTTGTGAGAAATAATAATGTTTGGCTATAGAATAGAGTACCTGCTCGTCGACCAAATCTACTGGGTTTATAATTGAGCTATGTAAGATTTTTAGACGGGCGAAAGAGACTGCAGTTAATACATCGTTGAGGGTATCTTCAATGTATACGTAACTTTCCATTAAGCCTTCACACAAATCCAAGACATTGGCTTGAAGTTCATAAAAAGCAAGATCGTCTGTAATGAACTCAATTGACTTCCTAATTGCATCAATATTTTCCGAAAATATTTTCTCTTCGGACTGAAATTTTTGTATTGTGGTGTTAAGGTTCTTAATGACCGAAGTTGTTACGGATAATTGTCGTTTCATTAAGTTTTCAACTTGATGTTGGTCTTTAGTTATTTTATTTACAGAGTCACTAAAGTATTGTCCGTCTGTTGCATCTAAGTTACCGGAAATAGATTTCCAAATTGATCCCAGTCCGTTAATGAGTCCGCGTTTCTTTCTGTTGGTACTGTAAGTCTCAGTGTCAGCGAAAATTTCTGTATATTTGATGTTAACAGATTTTGATATTTGTTTCAGGAGGCTTAAGTGAGTCTGTACTTTTAATTTGAATATTTTAACGTTAGTTTTGTTGTGGTTAATAGTATCTAAAAGTCTGTTCAGTATATTGTCGTTGTTTAAAATAGCGTCTCGAAATGGGCTTAAATCTTTTTAAACAAGGAGTGTCCATTTGTCATTAGAAATTTTAAGGGTTCCTTCTTCATGAAAGAAAACTCCTATAGTATTGTTAACAGGCGTAATGGAGTACTGTTGAAGGTTCACGACTGAAAACAGTCCACAGAATCTGAAAAAAGGGATTTATTCAAAATAGGGTTTTAGTCTGTCAAAGTTAACTTTAGTTATTTGGTTTGTTTGTAAATTTATGACGGTGGCAGAGTTTTTTCGTATTGCGGTAATTTCGAAGGGGCCATTGAATTTGTTTTCGGATTTGTTTTTGATTTGGGACTCTTTTACGTAGACTTTGTCGCCTACTTTGTAATCGGGTTGTTTAGTAGAAACGTGTTGGTCAAATCGCACTTTAGATTTTTCTTTCTGTCTTTCGGTTTTAGCACGGGCGAGTCTGTAGTAATAGTCCATTCTGTTATTTTGGTCTCTTACGTATTTCTAAATCAGTTTTTCCTGGTTGTAAAGGGTTTCTGGAGGCCTACTTGAAGTGTGCCCAAATATGAGTTCGTATGGCGGGAAACCGGTAGTTTTATTTTTCGTGTTATTATAACAGATGATGGCATAAGGGAGGACATTAAATGGATGTTCGTCTGGATGTTCCGCTGTATTTGCCCTTATCATTTCTGCTAAGGTCGCGTGAAATCTTTCAATAGAACCGTTTGACTCGGGATGTTGAACGCTGGAGAATGTCAGTTTTATGTCGTATAGTTGGCATAGATCCCGCATTAAAGTGTTGTCAAATTCACGTCCATAGTCACAATGGATGCGAAGTGGAGTTCCGTAATGTTGAAAGAAAATCAGAAGGGTGTTTACGACAGTTGAAGCTGTTTTGTCGTTTATGGGGTAGGCTTGTGTAAATTTCGTTAGTGCAACCCTAATAGTCAGTGCATGATTTCTAGATGGATACTCGAAGATGTCAATGTTAATACGTTCGAAAGGAGTCTTGGGTGTTTCCGTAATAACAAAAGGTGCACTTAGGTTTTTCCTACAGAACTTTACCTTTTGGCAAGTTTCGCAGGATTTGATGAATTGTTCTACAGTTTTAATTAAGCCGGTCCAATTGTATTTTACCCTAATACGTCTGATGGTTTCGTTAATGCCACGATGGAGGTTGTTTTTACCAGAGTGGTATTGTTGTATTATTATAGGAATTTCGTCTTCGGTAGGAGTTGTAACAATGTTTTGGCAGATTTTTAGTTTAATTTATTTGTCGGAGAGAATGAAGGATAAAATTTCAAGAATGGGAAGTTCTATGTTATTTTCTATGCAGTATGTTTCGGAGTCGTTGAATTGATCTTGGTTGTTATAAATAGTTTTGAAAAGATGTGAGACGACAGTTTCGGGGTCATAGGGCAAAGGTACAACTAAGTATTTTCTATGTCTGACAGATTTACTGGCCATGATGTTAAGAGTGTCATTACTGAAATTAGGTTCTTCTTCGAAAAAGTCATCAATAATTTTGTCGTGTAAGTCGTTAGTTTTGTTTTGCCAAAAGAATGTAACTATGCGTTTGTGGGACTTGTCTAGAAGTTGAGAATTGGATATTTCAATTTTAGAGTAATCGATTATTGACTCAGTTTTGTAGAGTTGAACAAATCGATTAAACTCAGCGATAATTCTTTCGTCATGTTCGTCGTCATTGTCAGAGTTTTCAGGTTGTTCGGAGTCAGTTTCGTTGTTAGCGAAAATTTTGATTTTGGAAAGGAAATCAGCACATTGCTTGAAAT
This sequence comes from Octodonta nipae, assembly GCA_034190945.1. Classification (NCBI taxonomy): domain Eukaryota; kingdom Metazoa; phylum Arthropoda; class Insecta; order Coleoptera; family Chrysomelidae; genus Octodonta; species Octodonta nipae. Next base: position 82,981,633 of record CM067221.1, on the reverse strand, counting down.
GGTTGATTTTGATGCGAGAAAGAGCATCTGCGTTTTGGTTTACCTTGCCGGGCTTGTACTCAATTTTATAATTGTATTCCTCTAGCTTAAGGCGCCATCTGGCTAGACGACTGCCAGGATCTTTGATGGAAAAGAGCCAAGTAAGCGGACGGTGGTCACACAGGAGTGTAAACCTTCTCCCAAAAAGATACGGTCTGTAGTGCTTAACAGCCCAAATTATGGCCAACAATTCTCGTTCGATGGTGGAATATCGTGTCTCTGCAGCAAAGAGGGTGCGAGAAGCGTATGCAACAGGAAGATCTTTTCCCACAGGGCCTTGAGAAAGAACCGCTCCAATAGCAAAAGCACTAGCATCAGTAGTGAGCAGGAAGGGTTCTTCAAAGTTTGGATATATCAGAATTGGGTCAGATACAAGGGCTTGCTTCAGTTCATTGAAGGAAGACTTGCAATTTGCGTCAAAGATGAACTTGACGTCTTTTTGGAGTAGTTTTGTCAGAGGTTTAGAGATCTTCGCAAAATTTGGTATGAAGCGTCTGTAATACCCAGCGAGACCAAGAAAAGATTTGATGTCTTTCGGAGTTTGGGGTTGAGGAAAGTTCTGAATACATTCACCCTTTGAAGGGTTTGGTTTTACACCTTCTTGTGTGATAAGATGGCCAAGATAAGCCACTTCTTTACGAAGAAATTCGCACTTATCAGGTTGAATTTTTAGGTTAGACTTCCGAAGTCGTTTAAAAACTTCTGTCAACCGGGAAATATGTTCATGGATGGTCGGAGAGTAGACGATGATATCATCCATGTAGACGAGACAACGTTCATTCTGTATACCCAGAAGAATATTGTCCATGACCCTCTGAAAAGTAGAATGTGCATTTTTTAAACCAAATGGCATACGAACAAATTCGTAATGACCATTTTGGACAGAAAAGCCAGTCTTAGGAATATCTTCCTCTTGGATTTCCAACTGGTGGAACCCGGAAGCGAGATCCAGTGTCGAAAAATATTGACACTTTCCAAGTTGGTCGAGAAGATCGGAGATATTTGGCAGAGGATATTTATCGTCTACAGTCAATTCATTTAATTTCCTGTAATCGATAACAACTCGCCACTTTTGTTTACCCGAAGCATCGAGCTTCTTGGGGACGACCCATACGGGGGAGGACCAAGGGGATGAGGAGTGCCTATTGATACCTTGTTCAAGCATTTTTCCAATTTGGGTTTTCACTTCCTCTTTTTGTACTTGAGGATATCTATAGGATTTAGTGAAAACGGGCTTTGCGTTGTTCGTATCAATCGAATGTTTAACCTCGTTAGTGAAAGTCAAGACGTCACCTTCAAGGTAGAAAATGTCTTGAAATTCCAAACAAAGATCAGTGATTTGTTCGCGTTCTTCGTCATTTAAATGTTCAGTTCTAATTTGTTGTCTAATAGTCGAGTTTCTGTCTATGTATTGGGGTTCATGATAATCGTCTGTATTGAAATTCAAAAGAGGGTGAGTTTTGTCAAGTGGTTCCAGTTTTAAATCAGAAAAAGTTTCTGTTTTGGGCATCGCGTTAGCGTTGATAATGGAAGTTAGAAATTCACCTTTTGAGTTAATGTGTAGGAGTGCGTTTGGAAGTCGTACTCTGTCAATTCCTTGAGTTGGTAAGATGGCGTCGATGTTAGAAAGATTGCATTTAAGTTTAAAGATCTTTTCTGTGCGTGCCTCAATGGTTATTTTGTTTTGTGTAGGTGTTTGTGAAGTAATATTAGGCTTAAAGTTGAGTGTGTCGGGTACATCAGTCAAGGGTTGATCGTTATCGAGAACTTTGTGTAAAGGGATGGTTTTAAAATTTGTTATTAGCTGTTTAGATTTTAAGCCAACTATGCATTCATAGTGTTCAAGAAAATCTAAACCTAGTATGCCGTCAAACTCAATGTCCAAATCGTATATGAAAACTTTATGTGGGTTACGTGGAGCGAATGGAATTAGGGTAGATTGTGAAATAGGGATTTTTTCATGGGTAATACCTTGAATCGTTACCCTTTCAGGAGATCTTTGGGAGAAATTCTTTACGGTATTTTTTTTGAAGATAGAGATACCAGCTCTGGTATCAATAAGAAGTTTAAATTTAGAAGAAGCGTCAAGAATGTAATATAGATTTTTAGAGTTAACTGTAAGAAGTGGGCTTAAAGAAATAGTTGCTCCGGGAAGTTTAAGTCGGGGTTCAAATCGTCGAGATTCAAGCTTTGAATCTGCGTTTCGACTTCGCACAAAGTAGTTGTCGAATCGGGAGGTTGGTCTAGGCTCGGAAGCGCTAGAAAATCCTGATAACCGTGACAATTAAAAGGCTCGACAGGGGTATCGTCAAAAGTTTGTTCGACTATAGGATAATTTTGAAGATCATCCTCATAATCGTAAGTGTTGCTATCCTCGGTATAGTAATTGTAGTCTGGATAGTGGGAATAACCATCATTTAGATGTTGGTTGAAGTGGTGCGTCCTTTCAGGACGGTTGTTGGGATTGTTCTGTATGACCGAAAATCGAGAATAATTCGGGTTCATTTGAGACCTAAAAGGGGGTCTCTGGAAGTTTGATGGGCGAAATTGTTGTCCTTGTTGAACGGGGGGATTGTTTGTAGGGAAATTTGGCCTTGTTTGTTGATTAGGCCCAACAGGATTTGGTCTATGGTTTGGATTAAACGTTTGAGTACTATTTTGTGTTTTCAAACGGCAATTTGCGGCTATGTGGCCTAATCGACCACAATGAAGACACTTAGGAGGTTGTGTCGGCTTTCGTGTTTGAAAGTTGGGTTTGAGAGGAGCAGATTTGTTCGTTTTTTGGTCCTCGAAATAAGAAAGTTGAAGCTCTCTCCTAATCCGGGAGTGTGTCTCTAGAAGGTCTTTTGGGTTACTGGCACGAATTACCTGACCTAAACGGGGTTCTAATCCCGTAAGAAGGGTATTCATCACCATTGTATCCACTAGAGTGGTCTAAGCGTCTTTTTGTTCTGGACTAAGCCCAGCGGTTTGTGGATACAGGAGTGCATTTTCGCACTCAAAACTTGGAGTCGATTATAAAATATTAGTGGGAGTAGATAGACTACAGCGGGGACAGGACACTTTTCGTGTTTTAGTTGAAGATGGCATGAGGGGGTTACCATGAGATCGCATGACTAGATGTGACAAGTCTGGTGAAGAATCGAAGAATTGTCAATAACCAGTAGGTGACATTAATAATATCTGTGACACTTTGATTTTTATTAGGTGACATTAATGTGACACTTTTATTTTTATTATGTTAATATCTGTGACACTTTTATTTTTATTATGTGAAACTTTTGATTTGTCAAGACAAGTGTCGTCAAAATTTGTTTTATTGAGACATGTGGTGACAAAACTTTGACAATTAACATTTGAGGGCACGCAGATCACGCGTGATGTGCATGATATTTAAACACTCAGTTCACTCGTGATGTGAGTGATTTTAATATTATTGTATAACTTATGTATAGACTGGGGATAGCGTGCGTAAATTAATTTTTATTAATACATTTAGTATAAAAGCGAGACAAAGAGTCAACAGTCATAAATAATACAAAATGCCTCCAAAATATATGTATGTTAGATGGGAATTATTAGAACGTGCTAGAGTGAATAATGTGAAAATTGAAAATGGTTATACATCTAGTGAGTCTGAAGAAGAAGAGGAAGAATTACCGCGGCTGCAAAGAGAGAGAGACCAAGTGAATATGTTGAGTGATAGTGATGATACCGATAATGAAATGATTGATAATGACAATGATATAATGGAGAATGATTTAATGAACAATGACAGTGACAGTGACAATGATATGATGGATGATAGTGATAGTGACTATGTTACCGATAGTGATGCAACAGAGATAGCATCTGATTGGGAATTCCAAGACGACATTAATGATGATTCTGGAGTATGGTTTTAGGTTTTAGGAAAATAAAAATGTTTTTGTCATTTAACTTATTTTTATTTTTAAGAATGAATTATAATTGTTGTCTACATATGTTAATAAAATTTTCAATTTCTGTCAACTTTACAAGACCCTCTTCAATTTTATCGAATCGTCTTCCATCCCTAAGGCGATAGTCAACTACCTTTTCCATATGTATTATAGGTAATACGAGTTTGTCTTCATCATATATCTGATAGAATTTAAATTGATTATCAGGTTCATAATAATAGAAACCATCATAGTAATGGCGATGATGAATATGAATTGGTAAAAAATCCTTATGTGTAATAATATTTTCAGTCTTCATTGTAGGTGTAAATAGTTTAAAAATGTTTGAACATTTTTTACATTGTGTAGATTCTAAATTGACATCATTATTGAAACACCAAATAAATTTGAATTCTTCTTTACACGTTTGACAATTTACTTTGAGTGTGTACATTGTAACGACTGAACTGCAACTGAAAGTCTCTAAATTAATTCATTTCTTTTATTACATCTAACTTTTTATATTGACAAATTTTACTAAAAAATACCTTATTCCAAAAATAATATAACAATTAAAAACAGCTGCTTTATTATTTCCAATAACAAGGTTGGGAATGCTTGATAATTTACGTCATTAATTCATTATCATGAAAGAAGACTAAACATATGAAATTGTATTTACAAACATCTAATTATTTTTGTTTACAAGTTTGCATCGCTGCATTCATAACATTTTGCAAATTTTAATCATTAATTCATTATCGTGAAACAAGACCAAATTTTATTTACAAACATCTGATTTTTTAGTTTATATATATATGTATCGCTGCATTAATAAAATGTTGTAATGTGAAATTCCATTTTGAAATTATGTGATTTTTTCATTTATAACAAGTGCTTTGATAAAATTTTGCAAACTTAAGATGTTGATACAATTGAAAAAATCTCTAGGAAATAATAATTTACTGACTATAAAAGGCACAGAATTTACAGTGAAAAACAAGTGAGTTTCAGTGTAAAAAGGTGTAAAAATAGCAAAACAACATGTAAGTAAATATATAATATTTATTATTAAAATATTTCTAATTCAATAAGATTTTTTTATTACATCTATTTAATTCTTGTATACAACTTGTATAGTTCCACTGTAATAAAGCAACATAATGATGTGATATATTTTTACTAAAATCATTAGATGAGGTTGTTGTACAGGGTGGAACTCGAAATCTTAGTTCTGCATACTTGGAGGCCCATATATCACTGTCTGCCTTAAATCCTGCACTGAGTGAAAGACATGCGGCTAAATCTGATCGAACTTCAAGTAGATTTGTTTTAGATTCATTTAGAGAATTTTTTAGAGCAATTAATTCATTTAAAGTAGCCATATGTGTTTCCTCCAACTGTTTTATGGTTGCTTGATACTGTGTTTCAGTTTTCATCATACTAAGGGTCATGTTCTCGTTTTCAATTAATGATTTAGATACTGTAGTTACAAAATTATCAGTCTTATTTCTTAATTCTGTTATGTTTCCTTGTCTTGTAGAATATAGCTTAAATTCAGGATACTTTGATAACAGTTTACTGAAACTGATTTGTAAAGAAGTTTGGTTTGCCAACTCATGTGTTATATATAAGCTTCCATTATGTGGTGAGTATTCAGAGAAAAACACTTCATTTCCAATAACAATACCCAGTGAACATAAATTAAGAATAATGTTTATAAACATTTTTATTATTATTTATTCTTCGTTTAATAACCACAACGTGCACTGTTGACAAGTACTACAATATTTATATTTCGATTTTCTTGGCTTATTTTGGGTGAAACTTCTTGTTGTATTTCTTGCGCACTGTAAAGTTACAATAGTAAAGAGTACACTTTCAGTGTTTCTAAAACAATTTGTACAAGTATAAGAAATGGATACGTTCATACTGTTAATTTAATAGACTGTATTAGATATTTATTTGAGATTCCCCTCCCCTCTTTTAGTCTTAGAAATAGAGTTGCGCTGTTGCAAAAATTGTAATGGGTTATTATTCCAAATATTTTTACTTTATTATTACATATTTTACATTGTTCTTACAACATTAGTCAAAGGATTATATTTTACAAGACGATCATGAAGAATGAGACAATATGCAGTAGTTTTTTCCGGTATATTCTTGCTTGTTTCAAATTCTAATCTGACATCAACAGCTCCACCTTTAATGGTATCTATTTGTCGGCTACAGTCAATTACAAATAATGTGATTTGTTTGGAAAAATCTTCTGGTGTTATAGAAACTTGTATGAATTCTCTGTTATAATAAACCGCTTGGAAGTTGGCAAACATTTCATAAAGTGTTGCAAAATTCTTTTGATCAAAATTGAGATTTAAATTATCTGTAACGATTAAATCGTCACTTTGGGCAAATGTTAATAATTTTTCTATATTTTTGGTTTTAAGTAAAATTTGTACGCCAACCCTGTTGAGTTCAGAATATCATCTCAGGTACGTAAAACATTAGTATCTCGCTTTCAGCTGTTATTAAATTAAATATTCCTCAAATTTGATTTTATTCGCTTTGCATGGCTGATTATTTAATTCTAAAATTATGTTTCGTCATCCCTTATATCCCCTAATGATTAATTTTCATAATGTAACTCGTACAATGAACTAAATCGGTAATATTAATCCATTTATTTGTCTTTGAATTAATTCTCATTTCGACTCTGTGTATCGTCTACCGCATTAAGAAACCTGCGCGGTACTTATTTGCTGGGTACCGGCGAAAAATTCACGTTTTTGGATTCTCTCTCTTCCCTTTTGTCAATCGACGAGACCAGATCGATAATTTTGCCTGGCATTTTTCAGGAAGCCATTTTTATCTTATCGTACCGTTTCGGTTATCGAAGAAAGTGAGTAAAGCAAGTATACATTCTTTTCTCGCGATTAAATTATCTGTACCGTTTCTTATAGTATAATTGATGGTGAAAATACCGATCAATTGAAATATCGATTTATCTTTTATCTATCGTAGATATATGTATATATGCACATGTCTTATTTTTTTATCGTAGCTGAAATTCGGAAGCTGTGTGAAGATGTTTTCCTGACCAGAGTCCATCATATAGCTTAGTTGGATTGTTTAAAAGGAGTGTTTACTCTACATGATCTATTTTCTTTTCCTATTTAGGTGGTGAAAAGGAATCAATTTTTTTATAATTTTCTTATAGAGCATAACCTTTCTATTGGAACACGTGCTAGGTGCTACTGCTTTTTGCCTTTATATATATATATATATATATATATATATATATATATATATATATTTCTTTTTCTCTTTAATTACATCTCTCTTATAAACCAAGAACAGGAACTGTGGTTTTATCATTTTTTAGGGTTGTAGCTGAAAGGGAGAATTCCCGATTTTCCGTTGCAATCACGTACAGTGAAGCCATTTTGTTTGCTTTCCGAGACCACCATTGCTAGGTTTGAAGGAAAAGGGGAAGCTAATCTGGGAAATTTGGATGCCAACCTAGTCTACTTAGCAGAGGAGGAAAGCGAAGTAAGTGATTTTACTATATCTAAAGTCTTACCTAGATTGCTTTTATTTTTTTTTTATTAAATTTAAACACATTCACTGTAGAATTGTTTTTATATCACTTACTTCGTAACCTCTCTTTAAATTAGGGAACGTATTTGATTTACAGTTAGCTGACCAGGGTTTTTCTTGCTAGATTTTAGAAGTAGCACAGAACAATTTTCCAATATTTTACTTATGTCATATATATCTTCTCTTTCAGTTGTTTTCTTGCAATTTACCTGGCTATATATGTGAATATATGTATATCTATTTGCGGGCATTATTGTTAATATATTTTTTTATTTAAATTGCTCATCAAAGATACTTGCTGAAACTCCTTCACACCGTTTAAAGGTGGTAACTATCACACCACATTGTTTATAAATTTGGAAAGATTTATGAAAATTTCCATGACCTTCAGTCAGGTGAAATAAATAAAATCAACCGAAGTTAATAGTACTTAGAAATCATTATCTTTTCACTAAAGTAAATAAAAAAGCAATTTGTCTTATTTATAATATTTTCCTTGCTATCTAAGGAATATCGTTCTGGTATCGTAGACTTTTGATCAAATCTGTTATCTTAAATTTTGTATTAGCATATGATCAGATCTGTTATCTTTATTTTTGTATTAGCATATGATCAGATCTGTTATCTTTATCTTTGTATTAGCATATATTTGGATCCAATCAGTTATCTTAATTTAGTATATTTTTCGAGAAATTTAATCTTCATTGTTGTAATAATTATTGTAATACCTTATCATACCTCTCTTGCAGAGAGAAGGAAGTTTTTCTGTAATTGTATTTTCGGTTTATCTTTAATTCACAAATAGTTTGATTTAATATCAAGGAACATTATCGTAATAATAGTGGACCATAAGTGTCAATGTAAATAGAGACTCCTATCGTTATATTCATAGACATTCAAGTGACTTATCGTATGCCAGTTCCAAACCGGGGTTGAATTTAGAATTTTGGGGGAGTTCAGCAAGTCCAATCAAGGGGTAGCACGTACTAATTCTCTGTTTTTATCTTTTTCCTGTATGCACAAAAATGAGCTGGACCCAAGGACGCTAGAGGAATAGCACCTACCACCATAGGGGCGACTATTTACTGCTACTAGTCGTCAGGGAAGCTCCAACCAGTAAAGTCACGGCTACCTAGAAGGCTTCGGAACCCTCTAAATCAACTGACTCTCTCTCTCTCTCTCCCGATATAGCTGAGGAACCAGACAGGCCGGCCATAACCAGAGAGCATTGCACCAGATAAGTCTAAAGTCACTACTTACTGATTGTATACTGATCAAACTGCACTATTGTAATTGAAAGAAATTGTTGTTTTGGCTTGGCCACTATTTTTAAATTGTCAATATAACTGTAAGTGTAAATTTGTCTTATTTTGCTGCCTATATGTTTGTGTGTGTCTGGCGCCCTCTCTAAGGTGTCCAAAGTTGGAAAAGAAAAAATTCGCACCCACCATTTTGAGATGTGCTTTGCTGAGCTAGTCAGTATTATGATGGATGCCTCCACAACAGCAAGAGGTTTTCCGTTATAAAATTGGCGCCCAACGTGGGGCTTTAATATAAAAATTGGCGAACCAACGTCGACGCTTTAATATAAAAATTGGCAAACCAACGTGGACACTTTAATATAAATTTGGCACAGACAGACGTCGCAGCAAAATAAGTAGGTTTGATCAGAATTTCTATTATCGGACATATCTTTTATATCTTTTCTCGTAGAGAATTAAATTAACTTGGTTGATTATTTATATCAAATAATTGAAACATTTGATTACTAATCTTAAATAATTTTGATAATTATTCATGGCTTCCAAAAATGCACTTTATCTAATTTAAATTTAAAATATCGATTACTGTGTACCGTTTAATTGAAATCAATTACCTATTATCGTTTACCGTTACCTGGAAGTAAATTACCTTATCGTTTTAAATCTCTTAACTCGGGATCACTGTACCCACTATATCGTTTTGTTGTTTTTGAGTGGTGTGGTATTGTTTACCTTATTTTATCTTACCGCCCATATCACACAGTAAGTACCGTGTGGGAATTTTGATATCTGTTAGTTATAGTTGATTATTGTACCGTGAAAATTTTCTCGTCGACTGACATTAATTGTTATCTGTTACCTTACTTTTGATTAGAATTTCCTTCGACTATCTATTATTTTTATCTGCCCATCCGTATTCAGTAGTATAGATCTAAAATGGACCCAAATCATTTGAAGGTTAAAGAATTGGACTATGAATTGTTGATTCGCAAGGTAAAACCTATAGGAGATGTTGACTCCAAGCGTAAACTGCTAAGAGGAGCATTAAGTCAAGAAAATGCAAATCGTAGCTTTGTTCAAAGTGTCTTATCTAGCCAACTCCCACATGACGATGACGTTGTTGAAATTAGGGAAACTATAGCCGATCTCAAGACCCAAATTTCTAGTTTTGCTGGAACTACCACTTGCAGTATATATAAGCGAATCTCAACCCGCCTTACCCATCTTTCGGGTAGAATACACCGTTTGTCCGAGAACTCTGATGAAGAGGAAAAAGAAAAATCTGATCTGCAGACTGAACTACTCATGTTGGAAGGCGATTTGGCTTTTAAATTAGTACCTTCAGCGTCTACCCCTCAGCAAGTATCTCATGGCCAATCATTTTCGTCAAATACCCCTGTCTTTAAGTCAGTTTCTCCCTTTAAGTGGAACCTTTATCTTACCGGACAAAATCCCAGAGAATCTGTTCATTCTTTTCTGGAGAAAGTAGAAACGTTAAGAATTGCCCGAGGTGTTAGCAAGGACGAACTGTTTGTCTCTGCATGTGACTTATTCAAAGGAACAGCATTAACCTGGTACATTAGCATCAAGGATAAAATTGGAACCTGGGACCAATTGGTGAATAGATTGAAAAAGGACTTTTTACCATATTTTTATGATGAAGATCTGCAACGCGAGATAGACACTCGAACTCAAGGAGTTAACGAGAAGGTTACTCTGTTCATAGCCTGTATGGTAGGACTGTTCAACCGTCTCTCTACGAAGCCGGATGAGAAGACCATCGTAAACAAAATTCGTCGAAATTTAGCTCCCCATTTCCTCTCTCACCTCGCTTTAATTACTATTGATACCGTAGACCAATTATCTGATGTGTGTCGTCAATTAGAGGAATCCATGACTTGGAGTAAACGTTATCGACCACCTCCCAGTTCCTCCAGTGGATTGTTAGAACCAGATCTGAGTTATTCAGTGTCAGCACCCAGTTCCTTGAGAACCAACTCATCCCGAAATTTAAGTTTCTCACCCCATCTCTCGTCTTCTCGAAATGTTAGTTTTTCGCCTAGCTTCACTTCTCGAAATGTTAGTACCGTAAATGTTTCCGGGCCACGATGTTGGAATTGTAATTTGGTAGGACATACTTATAATGTTTGCAAACATCCCCGAAAATTTTTCTGTTTTGGATGTGGTACAAAGGGAGTAACGAAGCGGAATTGTTCTCATTGTCTAGCCGAAACGGCAAAAAACGAACCAGCTGGAGATGGACATCTGGACCCTGTCGCCAGCACTTCAACCCAAAGTCCAGTACCAAGTTCCTCCACTCCTCCCCACATCAATGGGAAAGGCAAAACGCCTTCTCCTCAATAAAGCCTGATGCACTATCCTCCCTTCAGGAATGGAATCAGTGGCTCCTGAAGGTTAAAGCTTTCTGTCGTCCCACATGTAATTTGAGTCCCCTATTTGTTAGGAAACCTTTGGATAACAGACCGTATCTTCCTGTAAACATTTTCGATAGGCCAATAACAGCTTTGGTAGATAGTGGCAGTACCTCTTCCGTATTGGGATCAACTGGACTCTCAATCCTGCAGGACTTTAATTTACCTATTCAGTACCAGGACCCTTTGGTAATAACTACCGCTGATGGTCAACCTCAAGATTTCCTAGGATATGTCATGTTACCTATCTCTCTTAACAATGTCGTCAACTATCTTAAAGTATTGATTATTCCTTCCGTTAAACATAGTCTTATATTAGGTATGGATTTCCTGCAACAATTCCAGATAAAAGCTAACTTTTCCTCCCTATCGTACAAACATCAAGTCACACAAATTTCCACGATTAATACTATTCAATCCGTTTCCGACCTGTCCCCGGATCAACAACTCGAATTACAAAAGATCATGGACTTATTTCTGAGTTTGTCACCTCCGGACAAAATCGGTAGGACACATTTAATCACCCATAGTATCGATACCGGTAATGCTAAGCCCATTGCATCCAGGCAATACCCTTTATCTCCGGCTATGCAGAAAGAGCTAAACAAACAAGTGGATGAAATGTTGAAGTTAGGAGTCATCCAACCCTCTAAGTCACCTTGGTGTAGTCCCTTGTGGTTGGTGGATAAACGTTCTGGAGAGTATCGTGTCTGTTTTGATGGCAGGAAATTGAATGAAGTAACTGTTCCCGACCAGTATCCCATGCCTTTAGTTGATTCCATTTTAAATAAACTCAGGGATGCTAAGTTTCTGACTTCTATCGACCTAAAACAGGCAGTTTTCCAAATCCCTCCAGAGGAATCTTCTCGACCCAAAACTAGCTTTGCTGTTTATGGTAAGGGTTTATTCGAATTTTGTGTCATGCCCTTTGGTTTGTCAAATAGCCCAAAAACTATGGTTAGACTGATGGACATGGTAATTGGACCTGCTTTAGAGCCGTATTGTTTCGTATTTTTAGATGATATTATCGTTGCAACTCCCGATTTTGAAACTCATATTCGTGTCTTACAATCTGTGTATCAACATCTCAAGAATGCCAACCTCACCGTAAATTGGAAGAAATGCGAATTCTGTCGACCCTCCTTAAACTATTTAGGCTTTGTCGTAGATCAAGAAGGTTTAAGAACCGATCCGGAGAAGGTGTCAGCTATTTTAAATTTTCCTAAGCCAAAGACTACTACCGAAATTCGTCGACTACTAGGATTAGCTAGTTGGTATAGGAGGTTCATAAAAAACTTTGCCTCGATCTCTGCACCGATTTCCAACTTATTGCAAGGCAGAAAGAAAGGACAACCAATTATCTGGACCCAAGAAGCGGATGATGCTTTTACCGAAATTAAAAGAAGTCTAACCTCTGCACCAGTTTTAGCCAGCCCTGATTTCACTAAACCTTTCGTTGTCCAGTGTGATGCGTCAGATTACGGAGTTGGAGCCATTCTTTACCAGGAATGTGATGGTTTGGAGCATCCCATAGCGTATGCTAGTAAAACCTTAACGAAAACGCAGCGGAATTATTCAGTCACTGAAAAGGAATTATGGGCAGTCATTTTCGGCATTGAGAAATTTCAAGGATATTTGTTAGGAACCGAGTTTACAGTTGTAAGCGATCATGCTTCCCTTAAATGGTTGACAAACATTCCAAATTTCTCAGGAAGGTTAGCTCGTTGGTTAGTTCGTTTGTCCCAGTTCAAGTTCAAGGTAGTGCACCGCAAGGGATCCCAAAATGTAGTAGCAGATTCATTGTCTAGGTCCATCCCAGAAACCTCCACTCTCGATCTTTCCAATCTCAAACCCGATAAATGGTACCTCTCTATGATTGAGCGAGTTAAAAAGGCCCCAGAAAATTACCCTTCGTTCAGGGTAGAAAATAATATCGTTTATAAGCACGTTTTTGCTCACCACGATATCGTTAGCAATACTACTGACTGGAAAATAGTTGTGCCTCAAGGAAATCGACTAGAGATTTTTCAAAAATTTCATGATGATGCTACCGCAGGTCATTTTGGTGTATCGAAGACTTTTCATCGCATAATAGAACTCTATTACTGGCCCAAAATGAGACAGGATATTTACCGTTATGTTAGGAAGTGTGATATTTGCAATGCCTGCAGGAGTTCAAATTTACCTCGTGCTGGTTTAATGGGATCATATCGGAATATTAACTTCCCGTTCCAAATGGTGTCAGCTGATTTGTTAGGTCCTTATCCGAGGTCGAAAAATCGAAACCAATATCTATTAGTGCTCGTGGATTGGTTTACCAAGTATGTTTTAGTCCACCCAATGCCTACCGCTACCTCTAAGAGAATCACAAAATTTATCGAAACCCAACTGTTCTTAGTGTATGGAGTCCCACAGGTGTTTTGTTGTGATAACGGTAGTCAGTTCACCAGTAAGGAATTCAAGTCCCTGATGGAAGCTTATAAAATCCAGAAAATATTTTACAACGCTAAATATCATGCTCAAGTGAATCACACAGAGCGAATTAACAGATCCATAGTTACCTGTATCCGTAGTTTTATTTTTGATAATCATAAAAAGACTGGGATGTCAAAACATTTTTAAAATCGCCCAAGCCATTCGTCTAGCTAAACACGATGTTACCCATTTTGCCCCTTCATTTTTGGTTTTTGGCCGCAACGTTCCTTTGACTGGGGATTACTATGGGAAGATATCTGAGAATGATACAAATTTTCCCACGATTTCCGACAATCTTCAGAAGTCTGAGGATATACAAAATTTCCAAAACTATTTGTCGACATTCGCAAAAGGTTACACCAGGCATACTTGAGAAACTCTCATCAATATAACCTCCGCAAACGAGAAGTTAATTTTCATGTTGGAGATAGAGTGTGGAAAAAGAATTATACCTTATCAAAAGCAGCTAATGATTATTCCGCCAAATTAGCGCCGAAATTCATTCCGTGTACTATTATTCGGAAATTATCTAATCTTGTTTACCAATTGAAGGACTCCGCTGGGAATAATTTAGGCAATTGGCATGTTAAGGATTTGAAATCCTATTTTTCCGATCCCGAAGTTGGGAATGAGCACTCTTCATACGAATCTTCGAATTCAGAAGACGATTCCTACTTGGAGTAATATCGTACCATTTCCCCGTATCTGTCTATCGATTACCAAACTTCTCTGAATACTTCCTTTATTGTTGTACTATTCTATGCTATCGTTTCGTTTCTGTTTCTTACCTTATATATCGTATCTTTTCTTGGTCTCTTGGGTGGGCCGACGAATACCCCAAGCCAGGATCCCAGTGGGGACGTAAAAGCCGTCCATCTGGAGCCCCAGGTTTCCCATAACATCTAGGTCCTCTACAGACTAATTCCTCTTTTCTTGGTCTCTTGGGTGGACCTACGAATACCCCAAGGCGGTGAAACCATGCGCGGACGTAAAAGCCGTCCAACTGGATTCTATCTATTGCCACAACATCTAGGTCTTCTGTAGACTAATTCATATCGTTCCTATCTCTTGTATCTTTTCCTTGGTCTCTCTCATCAGCTTATGCTTTGCTGTAATTTTTAGGTCACTTTACCTTTTTTCTGGTTTATCCAGAATGCCATCGAATGAATTATTGCTGAACAAATTAACTCTCTTATCGTTATTTATAATAGTTGCTAGTTTTTCGAACTAATGATATTTTCTTGTCTACCTTTTCTTATACCTATTTCAGTTATCGACTTATCGAGTGGTATGCATTTGATGCACTAGCTTTTGTTGATTTAAGATGCATTTTTGGGAATCTGGATTCTCTGCATTATCTGATGTTTATCTGGAACAATTTCTTAGATTCCAAGACCCAAGTCTCGATTTTAACTGATTGTCAATTTCACTTTAGTATTTTACCAACTGGCTTAACTATTTTTCATAACGTTTTCAGATTTTAGGTATGTTTTTTTTCAGAGTATCTTATATACTAAATATACTGCTGTACTTATAGATTTGTCTGTCGTAATTTTCTATTCCTGTCAACTTGTACCGTCAAGTGGATTTCACAGATGTCTGGTTTAGGTATTGGTAAGAACTAATTTTATACGATTTGTCGTACCCTACCATAGTGGAGTTTTTTTGAGAGTATTTGATGTTCTTCCGAACTATTTGTCATTCTCCACTACCAATTCTCTCTGTTGAACCATTATGAGTCTATAGTAATACCAGCATATTCTAAAATCTAGTAGTTTATCATCTCTTACAGTGACAATTCATGAAGTTATCTTATAGTCTTATGAGAATAATAAATTTTGATTTTCTTTATCTTGTGTATATGTGTATATTTCTTATAACATTACCGTAATTCTCAAGAATTAAGGTACCGTTTATCGTGGATAAAAATTAACTTTTCTTTGTTTGGCTAAATAGACAGTTTATGATAATGCTCATTATTTATCGGAATACCGTTTGGATAGTTAAGGTGAGCATTACCTTATCTTTTATAGATTGTTATCTCGTTGATCCTCTTATAGTTAGCTGCATGATGCAGTGTATCGTGACTTATAGAAGTCAGTTAAGTGGAGATCTCCAGAGATTCGAGCAGTGGATTAGGGCTGCTATCTTTTGGTTTTTTTCTGGAGAGTCTCGTATCGTATTGGAATTGGGATGGTGCAGTGTTGCACTCCTGGATTCTGTGATGTAGAGGATAGACGATTTGTGGCAGTGTGTTAGAGCTGCTAGCATCACCTTCACTATGTCAACGTATGTACCGTTCTTTTAGCGTATCTTTCACGTTTTCCCTTTGATTATAAGCAAGATTTGGATATTTTTGGAGTTCCAGTGTTTTGATGTTCCTTGTATAGAACAATTTCTTGAATTCCAGTATCCACTTCCTATTTATGGCGTGTTGAGTATTCTGTCTCTTAAATAGTAAATCACTTAATCTGTCTTTGACACCCTGTAGCATTATCATATTTCGTTTCAGAGCTATGTCATTTTTGCCGTATATTTTTGCGCTTTTCGGGATTTGTATTTAGTTCTTTGAAATACTTAGTTGTATTTCAACATTTGTTATTTTACACTTTGAATTATGATCTTTGTTTAAATTATGGTTACTCGACAAGTGATAAATAATAGTATATCTCTAATATTTTACCTTTAGAAAATTTGTAAATTGTGTCACTGTCACTTGTCACCGTTTCAAGTTTTGGCTATCACGTTATTGAGACAACTACTTGGTGTTATTCATTAGTTTTTTTGTATCCTTATATCTTATATCGTCCCTTATATCTTATATCGTATCGTTTAAATCTTTTTTGAATTATAGGACCCTGTTAGGAACGGTGTTGGTCTCGTTTCGATGTACTGTGTTCAACACGAAGTCCTTGGAGGATTGAGCATGGGGGGTGCCACTTAGGCCGTTGTATCTTCGAGAAGCCTCAATAATATGCTGGGTGGTACTACTATGTTCGATCTTAGCCCCACCTACTTGTATAGTCGGAAGATTGGCCAACAGTTCCAGACGAGGGAGTATCCTCGTAGAGCCATTTTTTTATATATTTTTTTATCTCTCTTCGTATTTGTATGAAGAATTCCTTTAGTTAGTAGATCGCCATGTGGTCCATTTCGGCTCCTTCTGTTTAGGGAGTGTGGGACTTTTCGATGCTTTGGGGATGTGGTGTGTTACGGATGATTCAACGGCGAGCTTTTTACATCTAGACTCGAAAAGAACATCTGTACCCCGGTGCAGCGAGCGGTTTCACTTCATGGATGGGAGGAGGGTGAATTTCCTTTCGGCAAATGTTGCTAACTCTTTACTAGGTTTAAGTATTTTCCTTATCTTACCTTAAATTTTATCTTGAATATAGAGTTGAATTCAAACATTTGATACCGTGAATCATGTTTGTCTACAACAGATGATACCGTTAAATCAGTCTAATTTAATTATTATATACTGAAATATCTTCCAGAATATATCTAGTAAATTTCGATATGGATTTAATAAATTTTCCTGCAAGCAGTGTAAAACGATTAGATGTTTCTGAATTTTCTTTACTTTTCGAATTACCTCTGAATCATTCAATCTGAACTATTAAGCTCCCTAATTTCGACATCTACTTTTACCGAACATATATCTTCTCTCTTTTCGTTATCAACTTGAAGTTTTCCTATTTAACTACTCTGTTGAATAATTCGAGAGTAGATGCTTCTAGTATCTTGTTAGATTAGAATGGGACTCATTAGAGTATTCTCGCTACAAAATTTTTCACAGTTGCATTGTGAAAAATTTTCCCCACGTGACCGGGGTGTGTAACGATTAAATCGTCACTTTGGGCAAATGTTAATAATTTTTCTATATTTTTGGTTTTAAGTAAAATTTGTACGCCAACCCTGTTGAGTTCAGAATATCATCTCAGGTACGTAAAACATTAGTATCTCGCTTTCAGCTGTTATTAAATTAAATATTCCTCAAATTTGATTTTATTCGCTTTGCATGGCTGATTATTTAATTCTAAAATTATGTTTCGTCATCCCTTATATCGCCTAATGATTAATTTTCATAATGTAACTCGTACAATGAACTAAATCGGTAATATTAATCCATTTATTTGTCTTTGAATTAATTCTCATTTCGACTCTGTGTATCGTCTACCGCATTAAGAAACCTGCGTGGTACTTATTTGCTGGGTACCGGCGAAAAATTCACGTTTTTGGATTCTCTCTCTTCCCTTTTGTCAATCGACGAGACCAGATCGATAATTTTGCCTGGCATTTTTCAGGAAGCCATTTTTATCTTATCGTACCGTTTCGGTTATCGAAGAAAGTGAGTAAAGCAAGTATACATTCTTTTCTCGCGATTAAATTATCTGTACCGTTTCTTATAGTATAATTGATGGTGAAAATACCGATCAATTGAAATATCGATTTATCTTTTATCTATCGTAGATATATGTATATATGCACATGTCTTATTTTTTTATCGTAGCTGAAATTCGGAAGCTGTGTGAAGATGTTTTCCTGACCAGAGTCCATCATATAGCTTCGTTGGATTGTTTAAAAGGAGTGTTTACTCTACATGATCTATTTTCTTTTCCTATTTAGGTGGTGAAAAGGAATCAATTTTTTTTATAATTTTCTTATAGAGCATAACCTTTCTATTGGAACACGTGCTAGGTGCTACTGCTTTTTGCCTTTTATATATATATATATATATATATATATATATATATATATATGTATATATATTTCTTTTTCTCTTTAATTACATCTCTCTTATAAACCAAGAACAGGAACTGTGGTTTTATCATTTTTTAGGGTTGTAGCTGAAAGGGAGAATTCCTGATTTTCCGTTGCAATCACGTACAGTGAAGCCATTTTGTTTGCTTTCCGAGACCACCATTGCTAGGTTTGAAGGAAAAGGTGAAGCTAATCTGGGAAATTTGGATGCCAACCTAGTCTACTTAGCAGAGGAGGAAAGCGAAGTAAGTGATTTTACTATATCTAAAGTCTTACCTAGATTGCTTTTATTTTTTTTTTTTATTAAATTTAAACACATTCACTGTAGAATTGTTTTTATATCACTTACTTCGTAACCTCTCTTTAAATTAGGGAACGTATTTGATTTACAGTTAGCTGACCAGGGTTTTTCTTGCTAGATTTTAGAAGTAGCACAGAACAATTTTCCAATATTTTACTTATGTCATATATATCTTCTCTTTCAGTTGTTTTCTTGCAATTTACCTGGCTATATATGTGAATATATGTATATCTATTTGCGGGCATTATTGTTAATATATTTTTTTATTTAAATTGCTCATCAAAGATACTTGCTGAAACTCCTTCACACCGTTTAAAGGTGGTAACTATCACACCACATTGTTTATAAATTTGGAAAGATTTATGAAAATTTCCATGACCTTCAGTCAGGTGAAATAAATAAAATCAACCGAAGTTAATAGTACTTAGAAATCATTATCTTTTCACTAAAGTAAATAAAAAAGCAATTTGTCTTATTTATAATATTTTCCTTGCTATCTAAGGAATATCGTTCTGGTATCGTAGACTTTTGATCAAATCTGTTATCTTAAATTTTGTATTAGCATATGATCAGATCTGTTATCTTTATTTTTGTATTAGCATATCATCAGATCTGTTATCTTTATCTTTGTATTAGCATATATTTGGATCCAATCAGTTATCTTAATTTAGTATATTTTTCGAGAAATTTAATCTTCATTGTTGTAATAATTATTGTAATACCTTATCATACCTCTCTTGCAGAGAGAAGGAAGTTTTTCTGTAATTGTATTTTCGGTTTATCTTTAATTCACAAATAGTTTGATTTAATATCAAGGAACATTATCGTAATAATAGTGGACGATAAGTGTCAATGTAAATAGAGACTCCTATCGTTATATTCATAGACATTCAAGTGACTTATCGTATGCCAGTTCCAAACCGGGGTTGAATTTAGAATTTTGGGGGAGTTCAGCAAGTCCAATCAAGGGGTAGCACGTACTTATTCTCTGTTTTTATCTTTTTCCTGCATGCACAAAAATGAGCTGGACCCAAGGACGCTAGAGGAATAGCACCTACCACCATAGGGGCGACTATTTACTGCTACTAGTCGTCAGGGAAGCTCCAACCAGTAAAGTCACGGCTACCTAGAAGGCTTCGGAACCCTCTAAATCAACTGACTCTCTCTCTCTCTCTCTCCCGATATAGCTGAGGAACCAGACAGCCCGGCCATAACCAGAGAGCATTGCACCAGATAAGTCTAAAGTCACTACTTACTGATTGTATACTGATCAAACTGCACTATTGTAATTGAAAGAAATTGTTGTTTTGGCTTGGCCACTATTTTTAATTTGTCAATATAACTGTAAGTGTAAATTTGTCTTATTTTGCTGCCTATATGTTTGCGTGTGTCTGGCGCCCTCTCTAAGGTGTCCAAAGTTGGAAAAGAAAAAATTCGCACCCACCATTTTGAGATGTGCTTTGCTGAGCTAGTCAGTATTATGATGGATGCCTCCACAACAGCAAGAGGTTTTCCGTTATATATCATATGGGTAAACTTCAGAATTTAAATACAATTTTATATTTGTGATGTTACAGTGATCAAATTCTGACATAGTCTTGTGAATATTATTTTTTCGATCAGTATGGAATGCTACAATAACAAAACGAGGTTTTTCCAGTTGGCTTGTCGTTTTCACTGCCCATGTATGTTTTTGACTTTGCTGTAAAAGTGGATACTCTAATAACTCCCAGGAACGAAAGCCGATAGGCAAGTCTTTTCCACGTTCTATATATTGTAAAAATTGAATTTTGGGTGCATCAGATAATGACACATGAGGTACTTTCCAAACAACTTTATTTAGGTGAACTTTTGGTTTTTCTGTAGCTACAGAACTAACTGCAGCGTTGGTGTCTGTATTGGCACGTACCAAAATTAAATTTTGACTTGCTGAAATCACTAGACGGCGAAAATCCTCACAAAAGCCAAGTAGTAATTTTAGAGGAATGCATACTGCAAAATTTCCGTTGGCGTCACACATATTTGGAGTGCCTTCAAGATTCCATCCTGCATTATACCATCGAATTATTTCATTTTTTGAATATGATAGATAGGTTTTAATCGTTGATGCGATTCCGGGATTTCTTGTTCGATCGACTACTGTTCCACCAAGTTCATAACGAATTTCTTCAAAGAGGAATGCAAAACCATTATTAATGAATCGTAATGTTGGACTATACTTATTGTCTGAGTTTAAAAGTTTTCCTTCCAGGTACAGAAAACTTTGAGAAGGTAGAGTGTACACGTCTTGAGTTTGTATAGGGATTCTTATCTCATCATTATTAAAAAATGTAGTATTTGCATAAGGTGTGTAGGAATGATATTCAAAATTGGTTATAGCATTATCCACAAGCACATTATCAGCCACTCGTAGTATGTTAAGCGTCATTTTTTTGTTGAAACACACACCGAAACAAACAGAAAAGTTTTTTGAGTCTTACACTTATACTTAATTTTATTCTGCAAATGAATGCTTTGAATTGTCCTCTCTCTATAGTTCTCTTCTTTTTCTTCTTATTTTTTTCTTCTTTATGTTTAGCCGTTGTTAAGTGTGTACCTTAAAACCTAATGATATTAAAAACTGTTTATTGATAGGTGTTAACTGTTTCACTTGTTTCTTGATACTAACGTTTTTATAGTTTGAGTGTGAATATTTTATAGGTTGTTCCTCCTGTTGTGTTAAATAATTAGATGGATTATCATATATGAAAATCATATTAATTAAGTCGTTTTAAATGTAATCTTATCGTAACAACTTCACTTTTAAAATTAACTAAATTTCCATTTTGATCTGTTATTTTAATAATAATCTCATTTATATATCTTGTATTGATTGGTAGATAAATAACGTTGGTGGGGTTTTCAACAATTTTGTAACCAGGTGGAACATTAGGGTAAAACATATGGATTATATGAACGGGCATATCATTGTTGAAAGAATTCTGAATTAAATTGCATTCAATGCAAATAGCATTTACTTTTGAAATACTGATTGGATAATCTGAATAGTGCCATTTTTTAGGTTTTAATTTTCTATTTTTAAATCCTAATAAAGGACCAATGGTGTTAGATTTCTCAAAATCTATTTCTTTGTTACATTTTATTTCGCATTTAAATGTATTATGATTAGCTCTCAATATTAAAACAGGTTTTTCTATTTTTTTTTTTCTTATTGTCATCTTTTTCCACAGGTTTCACATTTTTCTGTATAGCTTGTGATGGTAATGTGGGTGGTACAGCTGTCTCCTTTTGTTGTTTTTCACGATCAGTTAGCAAAGTGTGAAGCGTTTTTTCAATATCTTGTATTTCATAGGTGCCCACCGGTAATTCTAATTTCATATCGTTAATATAAAACTTGTTGTTGGTTTCATCAATATTTGAGATGGTATTAAAGGTCATAAAATCAATTAACCCCATCACATAAGTAGCATCATCTTCTAGAATAATTGGTGGGTAAATCTTGTTACTGAGTATAGAAGCACGTTCAGAGAACGTAAATGTATATGAAGACATCTTAATCTGTCAATGGTTATTAAATAACTAAAACTATTGATATGGTTTTATTAAATATATTCACTTAAATATTTTTTACTATTTATAATTGAATTAATATGACTAAGTTCCTTTTATTGAGATAAAAAATATAAACATAAGTGTCCACAATTAAAACTGTTATAGTTTTGAAAGGTATTATAATTATATACTATTTTACACTGTCCAGTTGAATTAAAATATTTTAAAACTTCTAATGGAGGTTTAAGATTACCAAAACTATCAAAATAGGATATTTGTCTATCATTTTTCTTGTAAGCTGTCCAATGAGTTCCTGGACCTGTATTAGAATCTAAATTGATAATACCTCTTTCAGTTTTATAAATTTTCTTGGGTAATTTATCTCTCATGAATACACCTCGAAAATTTGGAATTTGCCAAATTTTTGCATATTTATCTATATCAATATTTGTTAGCGGACGTTGTGGTAGCTTCCTGGAGGGTGTAAAAAAAGACCATAACCTTTTTGATATGGTTGCAAATAAAGCCCCTTTCCACCTATTGCAATAGACTCCATTTTTCTATTATGACGTTTCGCCTCCTCTAATTTTTGTTTTGCATTTCTAGCGTCTGTTATCGTCTTGGCTATGGCTGCCGATCCCATAGCGATACTTCCCAAGGCTGAGAGTCCAGCAAAAATAGGAATAAGAGGTAGCAAACCTCCTGTCTTTGGTATAGGTATGATACGAGGAGTGGTTGACTTCATATGCTTTTTAATTGACTTAGCAGAATTCAAGGCAATTTTTATAGCATTACCTAAGGTGGTGGGTTTCTGTTTCAACACCTGTTTTTTTATATGTCCTACAGATTTTATAAACCCAAAATTTTTTCTCGATGACTTTGACTTTGTAACTCTTTTTTTTCTTAGCCTTCTTATTTTACACTTTGATTTTGTTTTACACTTTGATTTTGTTTTAACCATACTTCTCCTCTAGTGCTGACAGTATGTGTCTATCTGAGTGTTTTGCAAATACTAATACAATTTTAAGATTAACAATTTTTATATCAATGAAATCTTGCTGCTTTTTGATTTGGTGAATTATCATTGTCTGAATCACTGTTTTTATCAAGTTTACGTTTTCGATCATGTTCAACAAAATCAAGAGGTTCATCTAAATTAAGTTTTAATTTTTTAGAAGCACTTTCTTCAACTTCATCTATTTGTTGTGGTTTTAGTTTTCGTTTAGCTGCTCGAAATTTACCCCTTTTCCTCGGAGGTGTTAAATGTTCATTTATTTCTCTTTTACGTTTCATATTATATTCAACTTCCATATCAATGTCATCATTACCATTTAGTGGTGGTTTCAATAGTTCATTCAGTTTATTTCTCATCATTTGAGATCGTGGTAGTCGTGAGGACTTTTTAGTCTTATCCTTTTTTATTCTAGATGTAGGTTTAGGTTTGATAACTTCCATATTACTACCTCGATCATGTTCAACAAACTCAAGAGGTTCATCTAAATTAAGTTTTAATTTTTTAGAAGCACTTCCTTCATCTTCATCTTTTTGTTGTGGTTTTAGTTTTCGTTTAGCTACTCGAAATTTACCCCTTTTCCTCGGAGGTGCTAAGTGTTTTTCATAAAGATCATCATCATTTATTTCTCTTTTACGTTTCATATTATATTCAACTTCCATATCAATGTCATCATTACCATTTAGTGGTGGTTTCAATAGTTCATTCAGTTTATTTCTCATCATTTGAGATCGTGGTAGTCGTGAGGACTTTTTAGTCTTATCCTTTTTTATTCTAGATGTAGGTTTAGGTTTGATAACTTCCATATTACTACCTCGATCATGTTCAACAAACTCAAGAGGTTCATCTAAATTAAGTTTTAATTTTTTAGAAGCACTTCCTTCATCTTCATCTTTTTGTTGTGGTTTTAGTTTTCGTTTAGCTACTCGAAATTTACCCCTTTTCCTCGGAGGTGCTAAGTGTTTTTCATAAAGATCATCATCATTTATTTCTCTTTTACGTTTCATATTATATTCAACTTCCATATCAATGTCATCGTTACCATTTAGTGGTGGTTTCGATAGTTCATTCAGTTTATTTCTCATCATTTGAGATCGTGGTAGTCGTGAGGGCTTTCTAGTCTTATCATTTTTTATTCTAGATGTAGGTTTAGGTTTGGTAACTATTACTAATATAATAATATTACTACCATTCATTAAGTTTATGCTATCCTGTATATTCTTGAGTATACCTTCACTCATAGTTTTAGTTTTCCCCATAAGCGTAAGACATTTTCGAATTGTTTGTTTGTTATTAGGTCTTTTCAAACCCATACCTAATTTTACTTTTGCTTTCATTGCTCCTGCAACCCCAAGTGCTGCTATACGTTCACCTATAGATGAGTCTTTTGAATGAAATCTCTGAAGAGCTTCTTCTGCTAATATTTTATCTGCCTTATGACGTAATTTTGTATCACTTTCTTTTTCATAGAATTTATCATGTTTTAAACAGCTAGCATCTAGCAGATTTGTTGGTAGACTTCCTTGCAACAGACGTTGTTTAAGTTTTGTTCCAGGTCCACAATAATTATAACCTGGTATATGCAGTTCAAATGGTAAATTATTTATAGCTGAATTTAATAAACCTTGACCTGAATATAACTTCATGATGTTATTTCATTAACTATCAACTTAAAACTAACATATATTATTTATTTATGAATATTTATCTCATTTTATAGTAATGTGTCAAAGAATGAGGGTGATAAAACAAAAAACTTTTTTAGCTATTGAAAATGATAATTTTAATAGTATTTCTGATAATAATAAAAAGCATGGTCCATTGTTTCCGTCAACTGTGAGGTGTATTCTGGTGGACCAAGCAATTGCGGTAAAACCAATGTTATGGTTAATCTAATTGAACACTTGAATGGACTGAGATTTGAGAATGTTTATGTTTATTCAAAGTCCTTATATCAACCTAAATATATTTATTTGGAGAAGTTACTAAAACCAATACAAGGCATCGGTTATTACCCATTCAATGCTAGCGAAAATATTCTACATCCTTCAGAAGCAAAAAAAATTCAATCTTTATATTTGATGATGTGGCTTGTAACAATCAAGATGTTATACGTCAATATTTCTCTATGGGAAGACACAGTCTAGTGGACTCGTTTTATCTGTCTCAGAGGTATGCGAAGGTTCCAAAACATCTCATTCGAGATAATGCAAATTTTTTAGTTCTTTTCAAACAAGATGATTTAATTATTTTGTCTATTCATGGGTTTTCTCTCCTCCAAATTTTTTCCTGTAACAGATAAGTATTTAAAAAATTGTATATGTAGAACAAAGTGTAGTAAGGCAATTTCGTAAAATTGCCCGGATTACTGGTTGTCTGTACAGAGATTCTTCCTCACAGTTTTTCTGAGAGAAAGAGATGTCTATAAAATGATCAACCAGTATTCCTGTATATAAGTAATGTATTGTATATTGTGTAATACTTATCTGTGTATGGAGACGTTTCAACTCCGAGTCTGGAGTCGTTGTCAATCGTTTAGTGTTGTTTTCGAGGTTTTTTTCTAAAAAATTTTCGCTTTGATTTTGAATTTATTGTTTGTCAAAAAATTTGACACTGACAATTTGTCGTTTGGCGATCACTTGACGCTGAGGTTACCGTTTTTTGTTCTGTTAGCAGTAAATTCTTCCAGTCCAAATGAAGGTCGGCTGAAGGTGCTCCGATTTCAGTGTTGTTTATCATCATACAGCTGGCTTCTTTAAGTTTTCTCTTTTTTAAGTTTTCTTCTTTCAACAAGATCTTTGTTTTATCCCAGTCTATCCTATGGCTGCCGGTGCTCGTTAATACATGATTGGCCAAATTTGATTTGTCCACATGTCTTCTGGAAATGTTATATTGATGTTCTTTTTTCCTTACTTCTAAAGGTCTTGAAGTTTCACCGTATAAGAATGGCCACAGTCACACAAACACTGTACACACAATTTTTAGAACTCTGGGTTGCGTTAAACGGTTTGGTATGTGTGAGGATAGAGCGCAAGGTATTATTTGTTTTAAAACAGTTTTAACGCCGTATTTATTTCCTAACCGCTTAATTTTTCCGATACACCTGGGATATATGGAATTATGTTCATAATTGGTTGTCTGTTTGTGTTTGGTTGGTATTAGTGTGATGGTTATTTGTGCTGGTTTGTTGTTGCGATTTTCTTTCTAACTGATTTATAGTTTTATTTATAAAGTCTTGGGGATATTCGTTTTGAAGTAGATGTTCTTTGATAATATTGACTTCTTTGTTAAAGATTTGGGTGGATGAAGATATGTTTTTTGCTCTATCATATAAGCACTTTACAACACCTTTCTTTACATTTAAAGGATGGTTGGAGTGAAAATTCAAATATCTATTAGTATTTGTAGGTTTCGATAAGTACTTGTACTTATTGTGTTGTTTTGTTCTATCTATAAGTACATCAAGATAAGCAGGTTTATGCAAATTTTCCATCTCCATTGTAAATTTTATTGTGGTTCTTGACTATTGATGTAATCTAGGAATGAGTGCAGTTCTTCAGCACCATACTCCCAAACCACAAAAATGTCATCAACGTATCTCCACCACACTTTTGGTTTATTTTTATATTTGCCTATGAATCTTTCTTCAAAATATGTCATGAATATATTACTGATTATAGGAGATAAAGAAGAACCCATGGCCATACCAAATTCTTGTTTATAGAAATCTCCTTCAAATTGAAAATATGTAGTGTTTAAGCAAAGTTCGGTTAGTTCCATAATTGTGTTAATGTTTAGTTTTGTTTTGTTGATTTAAATTTGAAACATGTTTATAATGATCATATTGGTAGTGACATGTCGTTTGAACAGTTGAAAAGCTTATGTGCCATGTGTTGGTATAGACCATATGGATTTTTATGTATCTCTAAAGACAATAACATCAATGATGGACGTTACAGAAGAGGTTTTGATCACTATATATGTTTTGAATAAGACAATGAATTTCAGTATAATAATTAACATCATAAGTGTAAGAGATATCAGAAACTGATTGAATTAAATCAATAGCGGATAATAGCAGATAAAAGCGGATCAAAAGCGGATTGAAAACAGATAGAAAGCGGATTGAAAACAGATAGAAAGCGGATCAAAATGAATCTATCAGAGAAGGAGCTAAAAAACGTCTTGTACAGAAACGTAGAATTGTAAAGAAAAATTACAGCTTCTCAAACATGGAGAAATTGTTAAGGAAAAGTTATTTTCCCCCATAACAAAACATCTAAAGGACATTGAAAGTAAACTAAGTCACAAGGAACATAAAATGGATGGAGCTAGTAAAATGGAAGAAGAGAAAACTTTTTTTAAAACTGAGGATCCTAGTCATATTGATGAGGAAAAAGATTATATCTTTAACGATGATCTGTATCCATCAACATTTTCACATCAAGCTGAATCATTGTATCAGGAAACACCAAAGATTCCTCGCAAACTATCAACGAGTTTATCCACACCTACAGGCCAGTTACGATTATTGCAAGATGAAAACGAAGATCCGAGTGAAAATAAAATGACAATTCTTCAAGAAATCACATCTGATGATGACATAGGATCATTACATTCTCCTACAACACCTGGACGGTTCACTGATATTGCTGAAAAATCCTATGTTGACTATTTAGACCAGTATGATCCTCTACCAAGAAAATATATAAATGACATGTATTATGACGATGACAATAAGGAATTTGATCATAAGTATGGTGTCAGATTAGATACTAATACTGAGAAACTAATGATTGGTGACTCAAGATTAGATATTGATGGATCTGATATTATTGTTAAGAAGAAACGATATCGAGGTAGTATAGGGTTATATGAACTATTGTTTAAAAAACAACCGAAACACTACTCTAAAGAAGATGAAGATAATTATAAACAAATTGTTGCAAAAACTAATGCTCATAGACGTTACTATAAACCAAATAAGCAAATAGATGGTAGTAAAATGAAAAAATATAAAAATTATTGCTCCTATGGTGGCAGGGAAAGGAATTTCTATGTTGGCGAATAATAATAAAATCGATTACATTCACTGGGATGATCCAAACGAACTCGTTGATAGATTGCGATTACTTCTCGCTTCTCAAACTGCGGGGCATACAGGTCATACAAACGAAATAACATCAATAATAGAGGAACTGAGAGAAGCTCAAATTATTGTTTAAGAAAAATGAATGATGTTAAACGGCAAATTGTAGAAGAAATACATAAACCAGCAAGAATTAATTTTAAAAGACGTAGGGTGATTATTAAATCTCTAAATGATCTCTTTCAAGCTGATTTAGTAGAAATGATTCCATATGCAAAAGAAAACAAAGGTTATAAATATATCCTAGTAGTAATAAATTGTTTCTCAAAATTTGTTTGGGCTTTCCCACTAAAATCTAAGACAGGTTTAGAAGTTAGCAAAGTCATGGAGCAAGTCTTCAAACAGCAAATACCTAAAAATTTACAAACTGATGCTGGTGCTGAATTTTTTAATAATTATTTCAAGAAGCTTATGTTGAAATATAAAATAAATCATTACAATTTATATAGTGAAAAGAAAGCTGCAATAGTTGAAAGAGTAAATAGAACTCTAAAAAATATGATGTGGAAAGAATTTAGTTTACAAGGAAATTACAAGTGGTTACACCTTTTATCAAAAATTGTTATCAAGTATAATAACAAAAAACATCGAACTATTGGAATGGCTCCAATACAGGTTACAAACACTGCATATAATAACATAAAAATTTCCCATCTAAAGAGAAAATTTAAAGTAGGTGATTACGTACGTATATCGAAAAAGAGGGGAGTTTTTGATAAAAAATATCTTCCTAACTATTCAACAGAAATATTTTCAATAAAAAAAGTTCAGCTTACGAACCCTACAACCTATTTATTACAAGATGAAAATAATCATAACATTCTTGGTGTTTTTATGAACAACAACTACAGAAGGTCAAATATCCTAATGCATTTTTAGTGGAAAAAATATTAAAAAGAAGGGGGGATAAAGTGTTTGTCAAATGGTTAGGTTTTGAAAACAAACATAACAGTTGAATAAATAAAACTGATATTCTTTAATAGTGTCAGTTATTAAACACACGTTAAAGTGAAAAGACATACTACAAAATGTTTATAGTTGATGTGCAAGGTTTTCAGTATGGTGAAAATAATTTCATCTGTAAAGAAATGGCGATTGTTAATACAGATAATTTATGGCACACTCAACGTTTCATAAAAATATCGAATCCACAAAAACATTTCAGTGAAACAGTACAGCAACATTTTAAATGGTTAACACGAAATTTACATGGATTAGAATGGAAGAATTATGATGATTTGGAGTATGAGCAGATATCTGAATTTTTAAAGAATTCTATACCATTAGATGTAGTGGTGGTTGTTAAAGGATCTCTAAAAAAACTGTGGTTACAGAAATTAATTTCAAACAAAATTGTAGATTTATCTGAGGAGGACTGCCCAACAATTGAGACCTTAAATTTTTCATGAAATCTAATCATTGTAAGAAACATTTATTTAATAATGAACTCAGTTGTGCATTAGAAAATGCTCATTATTTAGCTTATTGGTGTGTCTATTGTAATAGAAATAAAACATATGAATAATTTTAATGTATATATTAATAAATTAATATATGAATATTTTAAAATTTTGTTTTTAAACTTCACCTTCAGACGATCCGAAACCTCCTTCCCCCCGTTGAGTATTAGATGATAAATGCTGAAATAAAAATGTATATTGAAATAAAAATGTATATACATATCTGTATACATACCTCAACTTCCTCCAACTCAGGATAGTAAATTTTCTCACAAATTAGCTGTGCTATCCGATCGCCTGGTTTTACGATGAAGTTCTGGCACCCATGATTAAATAAAAGGACTTTCACCTCCCCTCGATAATCCTCGTCCACAACCCTAGCTGTTGAAAAGTGAATCAATATTGTTTAATTAATTTATTTTAGTAAAACTTACCCCCGACATCAATAAAATTATGGAGGGCTAATCCCGATCTTGGGGCTATTCTTCCATAGCACCCCTCAGGCAGCTCTATTTTTATACCAGTTTTGATAAGGGCTCTACTTTGGGGTGGTATATTGCACTCTTCCAAGCTTTTTAAATCGAAGCCAGCCGATTTATTGGACGCTCTTGTTGGGGTGAAAGCTTGTGGGTCCAGTTTAACGTATTTCAACGTTTTGGTGTTATGCCCTTCATTACAGTGAATATTAAGAAAAACTTGAGATGATTATTATTTTAAAACCCCCTTATTTAAACATTTTTAAAACCCCAAGGTAATGTATCTGTAGAGATATAATTTACAATTCTTTTATCGTCGAACGGAGTTAAAGCAACTTTTCTTTGATTAATAGAATACACCTCATGTTTTTTACTTCTAATAAGTTTCTCATTTACATTGAAATTAGTTTTATTAAACAAGCATTGAAAGTAATCTTCAAATGTTATTCTTTTCAAAGATGCCTCTTTTATTCCTTTATCTTTTTTAATAATACCTAAATTATTTAAGTTAGCCTCTACATCGCCCTCATAAAGATTTTTCAATTTCATTTTTTCAGCTTCCCTTTCTTCCCTTGTATAAAAAAGTTTTATGGTATACATTTTTGATTTTAACCCAATAAATTCAATCATAATTCTACTATTATTTTCATCTTTCATAAGCCCTAAAACTTTTTTATTTAATTGAGGTATGTTATATTCATTATTTATAGAATAATCTGAAGTATCAAATTTATGGTTATCTTCCTTAATATGCTCATAAATATCATCTACAAAAATGTGATAAATTAATGAATCTGTATCTGTATATAATAATTTTGCTCTATCTCCAAATTTAACTTTTATATAATTATAATGAAAATCATATAAAATTGTTTTTGAAATTTCTAAAATACTGAATCCAACATAAATGGGTTTATTAAACTTAACATTCATTCTTTTCATCTCAATTATTACCATATCATCATCAAAAATGGTTAAACTATGGAAATTTGGTTTTGATATATAATTTTTCACACCATATCTACCATCCCATTTTGTAACTAATTTAACATCCTTATATTTCCGAACGTTTTCCATAGTCTTACCAAAAACTGCGTTATTCATTAGTTTATAAAAAATTTTTTCAAAATCATTTTTACTTTGTTTCCTTAAATTTGTATTTAATTCAATATACGATTTCAACCAAGCAGATTGCTCAAATTTTAAAATTCTATGAACCTTTGTAAGTTTTAAACCTAAACTTAACGCTTGTTTTAAATTTCTATAATGAATAACATAATGTTTTTTATCAAAAGTGTTGTTAATAATTTGGGGTGTTTTGATGATGACATTGGTGGTTTCATACTCTCGGGGCATAGAGGAAAATCTTTATGAAGATGATGTAGCTCTGAAGGGTATTCTAAATCAACCTCAAGAATATATCCTATATTAGAATTATCTGGGTTATTAAGTATATCTTCTTTATAATAGTCGACATTTTCAATCCATTTAAAATCTCCAACAGGTAAACATTCACACATTGCAGTCCCATATAAATTATTAACATCAAAATACATTAAAAATGAGGTGGGTTGATTTGAATCATATTTATTTCCCATATATTTATTATTTGCCTTTCCATATCTATTACTACATTGGAAACTCCACCTCGAATTCCCTTTCTATAAACATAATTTTATCAATATCTGTAAGTAATTCTAATGTAACGTTAGAAATCTTTAAACAACTAGCATAAGCTAAGCCTGGAGCTGTATAATATTTCAAACATTCTAAATTATAAGTTTTTAAACAACTTTTCTAAAATTTTCAAAAACATCAGCAAGCAATAGAACATCAGTTTTCAAATATAACTCCATGTATTCACGTAAATTTTGTATTTTAAAAGTATTCCAAACTTTACGTGCATGTTCATAATCACTTTTTCCAACATTGCAATTTTTAAGAGAACTAAAAAAATCTGTAATAGATGGTAATTTAGAATCTGTTAATTTATCCCAGTTGTCTAAATAATCATAAGGAAAGATACCTTTCTTAGATAAAAATTTAAATTCCTCATCAGTTTTACAAAAACTTCTAATTATTACTTTTTCAGAATCTTCTAAATAGGATCCTATTTTATCTAAACTACTAGCCATAAAACGGAAGGAATCTAAAAATCTAAACTTTAAATTTGTGTTGGAAATATATTTAGTAAATGATATGTATTTCTCCTTATTAACTGGTAGTAAATCTATGGCACCAGGTATATCTTTTGCTAATGCTCTAATAATAAAATGACTATCATAACCGGATAAATTATGAAAAACTACAGGTATCATAAAATCATCTTTATAATTTAAATTACAGGAAGAATGAGCAGCCCCTCTATAGTTTCCTGAAAAATGACAGTGATCTTTAACCTTTAAATCAGTTTCAGTAAATTTTTTCCACAAATATGGCAAATTTGAGCTAATGAGAAATCATTTAATTGTGAACTCGTTAATGGAATCACTGGAACTATATTTTGGAATATAGGATTTAAATTCATTGCAATTTTTTGTAGACGTTTAACAAACCAATTAATACAGTCTTTTCCTGTATATAATTCAAATTTGGAAAGAGAATTATCAAAACTACAAACTAAGTAATAGGCAATACTACATGGAACATGTTTTTGATATTTAATAATACTACTACTACTACAATTAGACTCATTAACCTTCTCTAGTATACATTCTAAATCTGCATATATTACAAAGGGAACTTTCTCTTTATTTTTAAAATCAGAAAATGAAACAAATTTTTCCTGTTCAGTTGGAGTTATAATTTTATTCTTATTCATATGTCTACAAGTTATCATATGTTTATGTAAACTTTCCTGAGAATAAAAATGATTCAAACATCTATGACAATAATATTTTTTATGGGTTAAATCATTGCTTTGTCTATTAAGCAATTTGGATAAATCTTTTATTAATGCAAAATGATAATAATTTTGATGAGAATTTATCCTCTCACTCAAATTCATTTCTATATCATGATCATCATCATCGTCATCATTATAATTTAATGGAAGCATTAGTAAATTTATGGTTCTCAAAGATTCAATTTTACTTAAACAAACAGGGGTAACATCTTTTTTTTCTAGAGTAAATACATTTATAGATAAATTATTCATTTTCTCAAATTTGAAAATATCTTTAGTGAAATTGGAAACTTGATACCATCATATTTAAGAATGCTACTAAAATGAGGGTAGGATGATGTTCTACAGGGGTGTTTCGAATTTAGATGAGGATGAAGAGCTGCTGTAATAGACCATAGAAAACAGTATTCATCATTATTTTGAATATTAAGAATCGCCCTAGTATTTTGTAAAAATTTAGGTATTTCAATATAAGTTGAGACACCTACATTTATTGGAGTATAATTATTAAAATTTACTTTTAAGTGGAGAATTTCATAAAGACTCCAACCTGAGTCTCTTTCTTGAAATTCCTCTAATTTTGTTAAAATTGAACTTTTAATGTAATCATCATAAAATAATTTCAAATTTGTATTAAAATCAATTACTCTATTTTTTGTTTGGAAATGCTTAATATCTGTTTCACCAGATTGAGGTTTAACAAAATTAGCTAATAGTGTAACATTTACTTTCAATAGTGTATTTTGAAGTTCAGTTTTTACTTTACTTATAAAAGACCTGCGAGCTTTATTGAAAAATTCTAGGGGATCCCTTATACCTAAATTAATGATTGCCCCAGTTCTCACGCGATTATTAAAACACGATTCTAAATCTTGCCAAATTAAATTTTGTTTCTTACTGTTTTTAAAACTCTTTCTTTTTTGATATGAAAATTTTTGTTTGAAATATTTTAATAGTGATAAGTTTGATTCTAATTTTAAAAAGTGTTTTCTATCTAATACAGATATATTACGTTTAAAATATTTTTTTAAAATCAAAATAGTAGAATTTAAATATTTTACCCATTTACAATAATCATCTTTGGTTTTAATTAACTTACCCACTTGTTGAATTTTAGACACAACACCTTCAACTAATGTATTTATTTCACTATAGGTACTCATATTTTATTTTAATAGCGGAATACAACTGATTGCTATGAAGTATAAACGTTAAATGTATTAAAATTAATTAAAACATTTATCGTTCCATATCATATGACGTAAATCATAAATTTCCAATCTTCAATTAAAAACATTCTTGTTATTCATGCTAAATTACATGTGTACATTCTTTTATCATATGACGCAAATCGTAAATTTTCAATAGTCTAATTAGTAAATTAAAACATCCTTGTTATTCATGTTAGATTGCATGTGCACATTTTTATTATAAACTTACAAACAAATCATTTATCAATGTAATGTAATATTCCCATTACTTTAATTAGTCCAATCTTATTATTCATGTTAAAGTAGTTTAAGTAAACAACTCAATTAATCTCATTAGATAAATATTACTTGTGTAAATTTTTATTCAACTTTGGTTGAAATTATGTGATTTACATCATTATTATTTAAATTTCAATATAGCTATAAAAGCAATATTTACTTAATATTCATTCAGTCGTTTTTGAAAATCAAGAAAACATGAATGTGCCTACAACATTTATAATTGAATCTACTAATAAGGAGATCCTATCCACCAATCTATTGGTGGTATTTTTGAAAAATTTATTCATGTAAGTATTCATATTACTATATTTTAATTTTTATGATATTAAGTTATAATAATTTTTAAATTTAAACTGTTATACTTTAGATTTGGGAGAACTAGCATAAACGTAAATGGAGATAAAATTTATCTATCACTCTCCTACTGCCCTAAGAAAGAAACAATTGACAAAAAACTACGTCAACTCCCCGTCACTTATATGAGGGTCTTCGCTGATAGTGAAGAGGAATTGAAGCTATTATGTAGTGGGTTAGAGAAATTAGGCATAAATTTCTCTCAAGACGAGGAGGATGAACAAATATCACTCCCACCACTACCAGCGAACCAGCCCCAGCCTCGAAAAAGAAAAGTTGAAGTTTTACAAAATCAAATAGTGGTAACGGCATCAACATCGGCAGGCCAAACAAATGAGCCGGAGCGAAAAAGGAGACGGGGGGATGCTACGACAGCAGCGGCAGCAACATACAACCCCTCCTCCACCACCACCGCCACCACCGGAATACATTTACATACCCCCAATTAACTCTGCGAATGATTGGGTGAGTTTGAGGAGGGACAAAAGTGGTAGATGAATGTATATAGTATAGTATAGTATAGATAATAAAACCAAAATTAAATATACACACATTTTTATTTTTCCTTGTGTAAAACCTAATAACCAAAAATCAAAATCATTCACATCATGAGTGAACTGAGTGTTTAAAATATCACTCACATCACGCGTGATCTGCGTGTTACTCGCATCAAGAGTTACATTTAGCTGACACTTGTCTCCAATTGTTAAAGTTTGTCACCAAATGTCTCAATAAAACAAATTTTGACGACACTTGTCTTGACAAATCAAAAGTTTCACATAATAAAAATAAAAGTGTCACAGATATTAACATAATAAAAATAAAAGTGCCACATTAATGTCACCTAATAAAAATCAAAGTGTCACAGATATTATTAATGTCACCTACTGGTTATTGACAATTCTTCGATTCTTCACCAGACTTGTCACATCTAGTCATGCGATCTCATGGTAACCCCCTCATGCCATCTTCAACTAAAACACGAAAAGTGTCCTGTCCCCGCTGTAGTCTATCTACTAGTGGGGACTCATTTGAAAGTTGTTTCAGACGTTGTAAGTCGTGAATAAGGGAAGAGAGATCACGAGAATCTTCAAAGTGTAGGGTCAAGAGTTGCTTGATTTCAAGGTACGATCCGGGTTCCTTGAATTTATCAACTGCGCCGCTTTCCCTTTGAGTTTATTTTTGATATGGATCACTAACAAATATTTTGATCCGCCGTGGACATATTATATGCGCAATTACACGCATCTATAAAGGTTCCCAAGGAAATTTGGTCGCCTTCAAATTCGGGTATAACGGAAAATATTTCCGTTAACCGATATCTCTCGGTTTCGGTGTTAACCGGAGATGGTGATGCTTGTGCCATTTTTATATGTATCGATATAAAAGAATTGGAACAAGAGAATAAAGTGTATAAAATAGAATATTAAATGGTATAGAAAATTAATATACTGTAGAATACGTTAATTGGGATAAACGATTGTTTGGACGATAGAACAGTATGGTAACCAATAAAAATAGTAAACACAAATAAATCAGTTATTCAAAAAATATCAATGAAATAAGTAAATCAAATATACCAATATCAATAAAAGAAATCAAATAAATATATGAATAGAATAAAATAAATCGGTTAATGAAATAAATCAATATTTCATTTGAATCAAATATATCAAAATAAAATTCAAATTGATAAATATGTAAAATCAAATAATAAAATAAATCGATTAATCAAATCAAATAAATTATATCAAATATTAAAAATCAATGTTCAATTAAATGAATCAAATAATATTTACTTAAAACGAATGACGATTCACCATTACTTACATCAACAGGAACATTGAAAGCGCCGTGTTCTACGTTTGATTGCAGTGAGGACTTGAGGGATAGGAATCCGCCGCTACCAGTTAGAGTACTCGTGTTCTAGTAACGTTAGACGGATCCTACTGACTGCGCCAATTTGTTATATCACACTTCCAAAATTTCTCTTTTAAAAAAGACTTTATTTATACTTGCACAATTAATAAAACTTT
Organism: Octodonta nipae; assembly: GCA_034190945.1. Lineage (NCBI taxonomy): Eukaryota > Metazoa > Arthropoda > Insecta > Coleoptera > Chrysomelidae > Octodonta > Octodonta nipae. The sequence goes on along the minus strand of CM067221.1, from coordinate 82,944,406 downwards.
TAATAGAAACTTGAATATAATGAAATTAATAATAAAACTTTATAACAATAAAAAAAGACAAAAATGAGTGTTGAACTAAACTAGACAAATCTGTAAGTAACAATGAATAATGAAACAAGGCAAATGTATAATTTATAAGCTAAGAATGCTGACGAAGCTGCCGCCGCGCTTCCAGTTCTCACGGATGTTCGTCTGCAGGTAACTGGAGACGACACGTGTTATGCTGACTCAGCTTGGGAACTGTTGCTAGGTTGTTTCATATAAGTCGGTTGAATAACTTATATAACATATTATATATATATATATAATATATATATATATATATTATATATATATATATTACGTAGCAATTAACGGCTAAGAATTTGGATAGAATTTTGGAATTTCCAAAAAATGGGAAAGTAGCCAATTTTTATTGTATAAAGGGCACTAAATAAAGTGTACTCTTTTATTATATTATGAAAGCTTTCGAAATTTATTGATTTCTTCTTCAGTCAATTTTCTGAAAGATTACACAAATTAATAATAGTAAAACTTAATCTAGATGGATAAACCAGACTTACAATATCGAGGTTAGAAAATTATTAAAACAGGTTCTCATTGCAAGTACTGTAGAATGCGTAATGTTTGTATATATGTACATGTGTGTGTATATGTATATGTGTTTATATATCATCGAGTCAGTATTCCATTGGACACTCTCTCTCTACAAATTCCTTCAATGTCTTTGTATTTACACCCCATGACCTAAGAATCTTAGTGTCCTGTAACACCGAGGCTCGACTTTTGTTTCCGTTCCATGTCACTGGTTAAATATGACAAATGGCTTGTGCATAACTTTTTAAAATGTGATGGTTTTAATCTTAAAAATTGTACTCAATGGATGTGTGATCCAGTTACAATAATGTTTTATTCAATTGTTGATATATGTTTGTAATGTTTGTTAAAGCGCATTACGCATTCTACAGTACTTGCAATGAGAACCTGTTTTAATAATTTTCTAACCTCGATATTGTAAGTCTGGTTTATCCATCTAGATTAAGTTTTAATATTATTAATTTGTGTAATCTTTCAGAAAATTGACTGAAGAAGAAATCAATAAATTTCGAAAGCTTTCATAATATAATAAAAGAGTACACTTTATTTAGTGCCCTTTATACAATAAAAAATTGGCTACTTTCCCATTATTTTTTGAAATTCCAAAATTCTATCCAGATTCTTAGCCGTTAATTGCTACGTAGTAAGTACAAGTATGGTTTTTTTCAATGACACCACGGTCCGGTATGGTCCTAAGGTTACACAAAATCTGAAAAAATGGGCAACAGTGAACAACAAATTGGCTTCTCAGCGCAATCGTAGAATTTTTCTCCTCAACTGCAGACGGAAAAACATAACACCGGCACATATCCACAACAACACTAAACGCATCACACAGCACATTCAGTATCAAGATGGAGGTCAGGGAAAATGGGTTGAAAACTGTCTAATCAATGTTAACAGAAAATGAATAAATATTGAGATTAGTATTGTCAATGCAACTATCTCCAGGTTAGTAACTATTATCAACGAATTACAACAATCAGTAGAGCTGTGCTACCTAAGTTTGTAGTTGATGAATTTTCCAGAAGACTCACAGTCAGTTACAATAGAACCTTCTACAAAATTAGAACTGCTAACATCAAAAAATTTAACAATCTTAGTAATCAAAAGTACCATTTCCCTATCAACATTAAAGAGGGTTGGTTTAAGAACCTATCTAACACTCTAATTCCTGAAGATGTGATCAACCTGTTGTCTTTGGGCCCTAAATTTTGCATCTCACCCACATCCTCAGACATTTCTATTCCAAAATTTTTAGCAGACATTGAATGGGCATTACAGTTTGTACAGAATAAAAGTTCACATGATATTTATGCTTTCCGAATAACCAACATTCTCACCAATCATTTTAATCATAATTCACCCAGATATAATCATTTGAACAATTTATTTGAGGTTACTAGACGTTTCTTTAAGGACAATCCACATCTCCTAGTCATGAATTCAGACAAAGGCAATGTTACAACCATTATCGTCAGAGATACTTACTCTTCTCTTTCCAGTGAACTATTGAGGGATGAAAGGTATTATAAGATCATCAATAGAGATCCCACATCAAACATCCAACAAAAAGCGTCAAAATTGATCTCTGAATTAAAAATTAATGGAGAAATTGATGAAAGAATTGCCAAACCCTATTCTGTGTACAATTCGGTATGTGCCAAATTTTATGCCCTCCCAAAGATTCACAAACCTACACTATGCTTACGTCCCATTGTTTCGTCAATAAACTCTCCTGTCTCTGGAATTGCCAGTCTGTTAGTAGACATTCTAAACAAGCATATGACAAAAATAACCAAATACTACATAGAGGACTCAGCTACCTTTGCTGAATTATATAACAATTTTATCTTACCTCCAGGCCATATCATTGTAAGTTTAGATGTAGAATCATTGTTCACCATATTTCGTTGGACTAGTTTTTAACAGTTGGAAGCACATTGGGGATCCATCTCATCCACACAAAAATAAATAAATCGAACTTTTTCAAAACTCATTAAATTCGTTTTTGATTCGACGGTATTCTCGTACAATGAAACATACTACAAACAGGGTTCGGTTCTCCAATGGGATCAAAACTATCACCTATAATCTCACAATTTATCATGGATACCTAGTCCAACACTGTTGTCGAAATAAGCTTTAAGGTTCCTTTCTTGAGGAAGTATGTTATGACATCATTTGTAGCATTCCTACTGCTGGCAAAACTGAACTGTTACAAATTTTCAATAACTACAATGAGTTCTTACACTTTACTATTGAAGAGGAGACCATTTTTAGTGTACCTTTTTTAGATACCAGGTCATTAAGATGTCGACAACAGTCTGAAATTAGATGGTACATTAAACCAACATGTTCAGGTAGGTTTCTTAACTTCCATTCACAACACCCTCTGAAAATGAATAATCTAGTCAATTGCATGAAGAGAAGAATTTGCAACATTTGCCATCCAAATTTCAGGTACAAAAGTTTAAAAACTCTTTTTCAACTACTCTTAGACAATTCCTACCCACACAAACTCTTAAGTAAACTGATTTTTCAAAATTCACAAAGGGCCATTATTGACGGATGGCGACCCAGAACTCCTACATCCACATCTAATAGTTCGAATGTCACCAGCATCCAGGTGAACTATGTCTCAATTCCATACATAAATACTATCTCCCACAGAATACAACAGGTTTTTAAATCTGAACGCAACATCATGTTTGCCCACAAACCTCTCAAAACGGTTGGTCACATTTTCAGCAAGGTCAAAGATAGGACACCAAAACTTTTAAAGACCAATGTAGTATACAAGGTGGATTGTAAAGACTGTCAGTCTAGTTACATAGGCCAAACATCAAGAAACCTCAAAAGCAGATTAACAACACATAAAAGTGATATACGCCTTAACAAGTGTAGCTGTGCTTTGGCTGAACATTGTTTGAAGAATAACCACTCACCTGACTTTGACAACCCAGGGTTTTTAGCTTGTGAATCCAATACCTTCAAAAGACAGTTTCTGGAGATGGTTTGCATACATCGACACAACAATAGTATCAATAAAAAACAGACATAAAAAACCTAAAACAATATATTGCAATTTACTTGAGTTGGACAAAAATCATAAACATTAACTGTAATTTTACAAGCTATATCTCCCCCTGTTTTTTGGGTTTTAAATGTTTGTATATATGTACATGTGTGTGTATATGTATATGTGTTTATATATCATCGAGTCAGTATTCCATTGGACACTCTCTCTCTACAAATTCCTTCAATGTCTTTGTATTTACACCCCATGACCTAAGAATCTTAGTGTCCTGTAACACCGAGGCTCGACTTTTGTTTCCGTTCCATGTCACTGGTTAAATATGACAAATGGCTTGTGCATAACTTTTTTAAAATGTGATGGTTTTAATCTTAAAAATTGTACTCAATGGATGTGTGATCCAGTTACAATAATGTTTTATTCAATTGTTGATATATGTTTGTAATGTTTGTTTAAAGCGCATTACGCATTCTACAGTACTTGCAATGAGAACCTGTTTTAATAATTTTCTAACCTCGATATTGTAAGTCTGGTTTATCCATCTAGATTAAGTTTTACTATTATTAATTTGTGTAATCTTTCAGAAAATTGACTGAAGAAGAAATCAATAAATTTCGAAAGCTTTCATAATATAATAAAAGAGTACAACTTTATTTAGTGCCCTTTATACAATAAAAAATTGGCTACTTTCCCATTATTTTTTGGAAATTCCAAATTTCTATATATATATATATATATATATATATACAGAGTGTAAATAGTTTGAGTGCATATATTTTATGTGGAGGTAGTATACACCAAATTAAACAAAAAACTCTTATACCACTATGGTCAGTAGCCTTAATAACCAAGAAAATCCCTAAAACATATTAAGTAAATTATTGTCAATCCGGCAACGTCGCTCGCGTTCGAAGCAGATTCACTCTTAGCGCGAATAATAAAGGAATGACTACGCCGACAAAAAAATATTATTGACTGATGATATTGACCTTCGAATTAAATAAAAATGTATGAAATATTTTGTTGAAAATATTTACGTTTTTAATACAAGGTATTGCAATTAGAATTTGTATTTGGCGGTTTCTTTTATGCAATTATACAAAGTTGGATATAATGATATTCAACTCAAGAGATCTGTATATGTAGTTTTTTACCAGTTAAATTATTCGTAGAGTCATTATTACTGATTTAATTAATATTATTTATATTAGACAAGTAAATATGTAATCCTACTTACCGAATTTATTATAATGATAGAACTGAGTTAAAACAACGGATTATTCACAGCAAATGTTCAAAATGCCCACCATTACTATCGACACAAGCACGACACCGTTTAATCCAATTTTCACGTATGCGAGAAAAATTCCTGGAATATTTCGGATTTTGTCAGCAGCGTCAAAAATGCGTTGCCTAAGGTCATTCTCGTCAATAATTGGAGTCGTGTAAACCTTACTTTTCATGTGTCCCCATAAGTAGAAATCTAAAGGATTGAGATCAGGAGATCTTGCTGGCCAACGTATATGTCCGTTTCGACCAATCCAACGACGGGGAAATGTTCTATTTAAGAAGTCGACAACTAGATGACTTGCGTGGGCAGGTGCTCCGTCATGTAAGTACCACATATTGGAACGGGTTTGTAGGTTCACTTCATCTAACAAATCTGGTAGCGTGTTGTTCAAAAAATTAAGGTAATTCTCACCTGTCAAACGTGCAGGCAGTATACATGGCCCAACCAAGTATATACCAACTATTCCAGCCCACACGTTAACTGAGAATTGGTGTTGAAATACTGACTGCCGTATTTCGTGCGGATTTACCTCAGACCACGAATGCGTATTATGAAAATTTATTATTCCATTCGTATTAAAACTTGCTTCATCTGTTGTTAAAATATTGTTCACAAAATTAGGAAATTGTCGATGTTTTCTGAGGAACCAACGACAGAAATTGAGTCTTGGTTGAAAATCATCAATTGAAAGCCCTTGAACCCGCTGCATGTGATATGGATAGAGCAATTGTTCCCGTAATGTTCTATGAACAACAGTGTGAGAAATTTGCAGCTCACTTCCAATACTCCGTGTGCTACGATATGGGTTGATGTCCATAAGGTCTAGTATTTGATCCTCAGCAGCTAAGATACGATTATGTCGCTGTGGTCCGCGATTGTTTATTTGTGGTATTACAGTACCTGTTTCCAGAAGCCTCTGCGAAACAGCTACGAATGTCCTAGCATTGGGCAGGCGTCTGTTTGGAAACCTTTCCCTGTATAAGATTCTTGCTATTCTGCAATTACGTCTGCTTTCCCCATAAATTAAGAGCATGTTATGTCTTTCCCTAATTGTATAATCGGCCATTATTTATAACAAATAAACACTGTCGCACTATTCTTAATTTTCGAACTTACACACTAATCACAACCGATTTTATTTATTTAAAAAATATATTAAATGGAAAGCAAACCACGAAGTCTACATCAAATAGATATCATTCAAATCACTTTACCGTTTATCTATTCTTATTTACAAGAATCGAAATCGCAAAAAACAATCGTAACTCTCAGTCGTCGTTAAAGTATAAATGTAGTAAATAAGTTGGTCTGTATGCCACGTTGCCATATCTATTCGGAGAAACTTACACTAAATTATAAAAGCATATTTCGAGTTTAAATAATCAATTTTCATTTTTAATGTGGGTATTAAAGATGTATAAGCTATTGAGTATTTACATATTTAGCTTTACCGACATTTTGAAATTATTGTATTATTCATTGTAGCAAGGGCTACATAAAATCTAACTTTATGTGTTCTTTTTGGCAAAACTATAGTTTATTTTAGAAAATGTTATAAAGCTTTTTGATTTGTTTTTGTCTGAAGTACTGTTCTTCAAAATCTTTGCACTCAAACCGTTTACACCCTGTATATATAGAATACAAGATTTTACCACTAGAACCGAAAATTGACGGAGAGTGCATAATTTTACTTATTTAAATGATACTAAAAATTTAGTAAACCCATCTTTATAATTTTTGTCTCTTTTGACGTTCCATGAATTGCCCTTTTGAAAACAGGCAATCTTAGGTCAACTGTGGGGTTGCTTCAAATTCATCACAATTTTCTTGTAAATATTTGTCCGAGTAGATATTGAATGACAGTAAATTATTTCCAAGAGAGTCTCAGGTTATGCAGGCAACACCTTAGTGATACGAAATTCCTGTGACCAGGTAGTTTAGTTATTTTTTACAATTTATTGTTTGCTAGTGATTCTTGTGTTAGGAAGTTGCTTTTTTTTCGAAAAATCTTGAAATTTTAAATGGCATCCGATGGTATTGATTTCGTTTTAAATTCATTTTCAACATTATCGTTCACGAATAACATTATATTTTATTATATCTTTGGATAATTGCAATTAATTAATTTTAGTTATTAATCAACTAAGGCTACAAATTTCAAGTCAAAATTCTGGCAATATCTGAGGTTGTAACCACGTGTTTCTATACAAGCAATCGTTTCTAATGAAATGCATAGAGCGCGTATATTCATTTACTATATCATCGCAAACCATATTAGGTTGAACTTCCTCAGAACTGTGTATATGCATCGCCAGTGATTGAATATAACAAACATGAAAGCTTGAAAAGCTCCTGTAACTCTATTTAAAGTTGCCCGATAGACAATGAATAACAGACTGTACTCTTAGATGAAAGCGGGCTCAAACAAAATGTATCGCATCGTCCTATGTACACACGAAAACCGAACTTATTTAAATACACCCGTAGGGCACGAAACTATATAATGTCAACAATTTCGCAAAATAACTTTAGAACAACTACTATCCGTGTAGTAAACATGAACTTTTATGAGAAAAATGTTGTCATTCTTTGAAAAGGACGGCCTATGTAAATGAGCACTTGAATCAGTAGAATAAATAAGAATATTATTCTAAAACTGGTAGACAATGTAACTCGTTCCTTGAAGTTTCCTTAGATTTCCATCTTCTTAAAATGGTTGATCTCACAACGTTTCTATAGTTGTAGTTTCTATATCTGCTATCATCTTCAGGTGCATTATGGGAAATAAAGATCATCCGTCGTATTTATACTCTTAACCGGTCATGCGTCGCCGGTCATGATCATTGGTTCTTTTCTTGTCCAAACAGCCTGTTCGAGCCTGGCGGTTACGACTTTATACACCGCCATAAATGTAACAGAGAATTTTGTAGCTGAAAAAAGCTATACCTATTATTTAAAAAACAAATCAAATTTTCTCAAGAGAACTTAAACTATCCTAGGTATTTTATACAAAAGAGTTCGAATGAAAAAATAACAACCCGTAAAACATACAACCCAATAATTAAAATATGTCATAATTTAGAGTGGTTCAAGTTTAGATGCAGATTGTAATGATTTTAAATAAACCTTATTCTTGGATGAGTTCCAGTCTTACTTTTACCTCCTGTTTTCCCCGTAAAACTAATTATCTCTCTAAATATGTATTATTGTAGGTTATTAGGTTACGTAAAGTTGGCAGTCCCACCACACAACTGGTTAGCTTGACATTGGTAAATTTTACAAAGAAAATTAAAAGATACTCAGAAATACACGTAACGAGCAACAAGGATAAAAGATTTGGTGTTGTAATTAAACTAAATTTAGCGACTTAGAATGTATCTAAATTGGGACTGAACCAGAGACAACTGAAAAGGGCAGTTGTGTTTCATTTATCACATTGGTGCCAACAATTAAAACTAATCTTGAGGAGATTAACCAATAATTTTGGGTTCATAACTCTTTAGTTGTCATCGAGTGTGTCATGTAGGTTTCTTCTGAACCATATACAGACTCGCTCACTCTCTACAAATTTCATATTCATCAAATTACTCAAGTTCAGCAAGATCTTCCTCTTTGTTCTTCGATATTCTTGATTGTTCAGTCCTACTGATTTGTAGCAAACATTTTTTTCTTTCTTGATTGTTGGAATCTGGATGTGCCTGTAGTATAGAAGTTGCTTACACACCATGTGCTGAAATGTTTGTACTCAAAATTGAATACCTTATAAAAATACTGATTTTACGTTATAGTAGTAGATTACCACCTTATTGTATTTTAAATGGTTGGAGATTCTCCTAATTAACCAATATGCCGTCTGTATTTCACATTTAGTTCAGCCCTTTTCTTCTCTGAATGTTCCCTCTATCTGTGTCTGACGTAAGGTATATTGCCTTGGTCGAATATGGTATTATTTTTCTATTACTATCTAACATATGGGGGTATCTCACCTTGTTGCTATGTCACCGTGATTGAAACCCTTTATGTAAGATTTTTTTTAAACACCTAGCTTTAACACCCTATATTTCAGTTATGCAACTGCTTATGGTCTACGCTACATAACAATAATTTTTTGATAATTTTTAAGCCACCTTGTAAAGGATAAACCGTCTCCACGCTATGTATTTACCACCTTATATAAACAACTTTTTGTAACATTGTTTAAAACACATATTTCAGGTATTACATACAGTAGGATGCAACTGCTCTTGGTCTACCCAACATAACAATTTTTTAAACATTTTATGATTCACCCTATAAATCTATACTTCTACTTCGCCCTCGATTTCAACCACCTTTTATATAGAACTACTTATGGGCCATTGAATATAACAGTTTAGTAGCACCCTGTATCCACCAAAATCACCAACATATTTCACCCAAGCTGCAACAGCTTATAGACCACACTATATAACAATTTTATTAAACTTTCTTTAAACGGCCTTGTATAATTGTTACTCTACTTCCATCTATATTGAAACCATCCTATTCTGTATATGTTGCTGTCAATTAATCAACCATTATAACTGATTCGCCTATCAGTTTTATATGCACCCTGAATAACCATAATTTTACTCCTCAAAATACTTCCACCTTCCTGTATAGGCATCTGTTTATGAACCACCCAACTTAATATATTTTTAATCATCTTGTATAAATCTACTTCAACCTATATTACAGTCATTCTAAATTCACTGCTTCTTATTGGTGGCCCAATATAACTTATTTGTTTGTAATTTTTGGAAACACATCCTGTATATGTAACTGCTTATTTGTTGCACCCTATCTTTTAACTATCCTATTTGTGGAACTTCTTATGCGCTATGCCATTTCATTTTTCCCCATGTTTTTTAAACACAATGTTAAGAATACTTTCTCTCTACCGTTTATTCAAACCACAATTTATTTGCAACGTTTTGTAACAATATTTAAATCATTATAATTTTACTTCATTCCATATTTCAGGTTTTCCATATCTGCGATTGCTAATATTCTACCCTATATAACATTTTTCTATCATTTTTTGATTAATGATATATAACTATAATTCTATTTCACCCTGTAGTTCAACTTGTATATGCAACCATTTATTAGCACCTAATCATAAAAATTATTAATACTTTTCATTTTAGTCCACCCTTTTTTCAACCAACTGATGTACACAACTTTGTCCGTATAACCACCCTCTTTATCTTATTCTACTCCAACCTTATATCAAAACATTGTACATATGTAGTTGCTTATCGGCCATCCAATATTAGTTTTTTATATTTTATAAACACACGTAATTCTACTCTGTTCTATATTTCAACTATCCTATATATATATATATATATATATATATATAATATATATATATATATATATGGAAATTCAATTTAGCCCAAAGTGTAGCTAAAAAAATAAAAAAATAATAATAAGAAAAATAAATAAATATAAATAAGCAAATGCAATTCAAAATAATATATTTATACACCCTGCAAAATTTAACTAGAAAAGCCTATGCATATAAAAAATAACCTTTCGAAATGAATTACATTCAATTAAATTTAAAAAATGACAGCACTATTAAGAGTTTACCTGCAGATAAAGGCAATGCTACGGTTATTTTAAATAAAATTGACTGCGATTCCAAATTCAAAACATAATAAACCAAGGACAATATACAAAATTAAACAAAAGATCCCACAACTTCTATAGAAAACAAAATATACCGCTTACTTTACAATTACAAACATGAATTTACAGAACAAGAACGTAAACATCTTACTCCACACTATTCTAAACCGCCTCATTTTTACGGGTTACCTAAAGCAAAATTCATAAACCCAACATTCTATTAAGACCAATTGTCAGCTCCATAAATTCTTCATGCAGTGAGCTCTCAAAATTCCTTTTAAAAATTATTTCACCACTTACTGGTAACTCTAACTCTCATTAAAAACAGCGCACGTTTCTTAGAAAAATTATCACATATACAATACAAAAATACTTTCACACTAGCAAGTTTTGACAATGTGAATCTATACATTAACGTTCCTGTCACCAAAAACACTTCCCATAGTAAAAGAACGATTAGAACAAGATTCTTTACTAAATCAAAGTACTCAATTGTCCATTAATACAATAATGGAACTACTAACATTTTGTACAAAGGCCTACATATTTTCAACATATTGATGACTTCTACCAACAAGATTTTGGCATGTCTCCTGCTTTAAGCAACATTTTTATGGAAAAATTTGAAGAACAAACAATTTTCTCAAAACAGATTAAACCTTTGGTTGGTGGCGTTATGTTGATGATATATTCGTTATTTGGGAACATAATCTTAAGGAATTACATGCATTACTTAACGACATAAACAACACAGAAAAATCTATTCAGTTTACACTAGAGCTTGAACAGAATAATAAATTACCATTCTTAGACATTTTAATAACCAAAACACAATCGACATTTGACACAGAAGTTTACAGAAAACCGACTCATACTAACAGGTATCTCAACTTTAAATCTAATCATCTAAATTCTGTAAAAAGCGGTATCATCAAATCTCTAGCAAAGTCATTTAAAACAAAGTCAGAATAGACCTGAAAACGTTTGATTTTTCCTTGAATATACAGATTTTTGTTTTGGTAGTGATGTTATTTCCCAGAACACATAATAATAATCACAAAGTAGTTGACAACAACGACTGCCATATCATTATTTTTCATACTATTATTTGTTCCATTACCACTTTCAGATACTTACCTGTTACAGGAAAAAAGCGATAGAGAAAACTTCAATAAGAAGCCAAAATAATCAATAGACTCTAAACAATAATTTAAATTATTTATAATTATTGAAGTTACGAAAACAATTTAATAAAGCGGACATGGACAACACTGGTCAATGGTTCCACATGGTACTCGAAAAAAAAAAGTTACATAATAAGTCGCCAAGGTATTTACGTAGGGTACATTACGAAAAATATAAAAAATATAAACGCGGTAATGCTTGAGTTACTGTCAAGACTATATATCCATTACACATAATGGTAATAAATAATCAGAGAATAGACATTTATAGTGAAGAGATAAAGAAGAAGCTCAAAGTTAAAGTTGCTACAGCACTGAATATTTTTAATGCTACTGTCAAAATTCGCACCTTAATTAATCCTCGATAAAATTCCCTGAGATTTCTAGCATCTTTCATAAAGTCTCTTGCAAAGAAGACATAAAGCAATTGGATGGCGTCACTTCAAAGAAACCCGCATAATGTACTACACGACTGATTCTTGGACATATCTTCTGTTAACGTACGTTTCAGGATTAGTGAAATTTAATTGAACCATATTTCCACATGTACTATGAATCTTATCCTGAATTTCCGGGAATACCGACTTAATCCTGCTTTTACGAGTTATTTGATTTCTGCGGAAGGGCAACATGTGGTTCATACATGATGCTTTCTCAGCATTTCTCACAAAAACGATGCGGGAAACCCTGGAATCAGAGCAGTAGAACTCGTAACTAAGATTTTAGTTTCCCTATTATAATTTCCTTGCGTTTCTATATTACTTATATGAATTGAGTCATTCCTAAAGTGTCCAATAGTAACAAATTATATATTTATTAAACATTATATTCCTACTTTTCTTTGCATATTAATCTTAAATAACTGATATTAAAATTATCACACTGTCGTGTTTTTCACATACTTGTTTATTGAAATTGACATTTTTTTCACAAATTAACTGGTTTGTATGGAATATAATGTTAAACTAATGGCTATTCTAAATTTATTACACCTTAAGCAAAGAAAGTTATTATACAGGGGTTTCTAAACTAGGGTTCCAAACTTCTGCAGTGAATACAACTCCTTAAAGTAAGCCAAAAAGTCCCTATTAACATGTGCCCTAAAACGCACCCTTAGGAAGTTATATGCCCTTAAAATGGCTCAAACAACACATTTTTGTTCTACTCAAATTTTCCAGTCACCATTTTTACTAATTATACACTGCAAAGCTCTATTGACAGTATATCAATAACTTAAATTGTTAAGCATTGTGGCAAAGATAGTCTTATATTTGCCGTGGAAATTTTTTTTTGTTTTTTTTTTGGCCTAGTAACTTAATAAAGCAGAGTAATTTTCAAACTCAGTTTACCAGTGGAAATATCGATTTGGCCAAAAATAATGTTTTTTACGTAAAATTGTTACGATTTTTTAGATCTGTAGAGAAAATTGTAAAAAATTCAAATGAAAAATTACGAGCCGAAAACCCCCTTCACCAAGCTAAATAGGACACTAATGATTTGCATGTGGAAAAACGGAGTTATGCAAGATCCATACTTTATTTTTGACCGTTTTGTCAATAAAAAAGTTTTGTTTGAGCCTTTTTATGGCCATATAACTTCGTAAGGGTGCGTTTTAGGACACACGTTAATAGGGACTTTTCGGCTTTTGAGGAGTTCTATACACAGCAAAAGTTTGTAACCCTGACATCTATCACAAATATGGAAACCCAGTTGTCAAGGCCATCTTATATTACGACAGCGCTGCTCTACATCACCCACCCTATGTATATATATATATATATATATATATATATATATATATAGATAAGTAAACTTAGCGTAAACTTATACGCAACGACATTTCAACATTCCCAGCTGACTCCGCGACACGTTCAGTGTCAGATTCCGGCGCAGCCAACATCCGTGGCGATTGCAACTTCAACTTTACTTATTTAGCACATATTATGTTATAAATTGTAAAACTGCTCTAATGTTGTATTCATTATTACTCACAACTTTAGTTAGTTATATTGATATTTTTCATTTTTATTTCAAAGTTATAATTGTATTTGTTTTAATAAAAAAAATTTTTAAAAATTTAATTAATTGAAGTGTGATATAAGAAATTGGCGCAGTCCGTAGAATCCGTCAACGTAATTAGAACAAGAACTTAATTCTAACTGGTAGCGGCGGATTCTATCCCTCAACGGAGCAAAGAACCGGGCAGAATTCCCAACTGCTATATCAAGGAGAATACGGATCTTCCAATGTTCCTGTTGATGAGAGTAATGGTGAATCGCCTAAAGTTTAAGATTTTAAGAATTTATTTAATTGATATGATTGATACATTTGATAATCTTGATATATTATTTGAATTGATTTATTTATTGATTATTTGAATTGAAATATTTATTTGACATTTGATTTACATTCACATATTTATTTTATTATTTCATTCTTTACTGTTCTATTATCCAAAATATTTCCCATTACCTCTCGCCTCTCGTACAGTACGGACCTCGCTAGAAACTTTCAAGGAAAAAACGTTATCCTATGTGCAACCCCAAGTGTGTGTGCAGCTATTACTCACTTATTGTAAACCCCCTCGTGAGTGCGCATTGGCCAACATTATAAACTCTAGTTGTGCCTAAAAACCCAGGGTTAAGCCGGCTACCCGCGCCGAATGCAGACAAATACATGAATGTCAGATTTACCAAGGCTTTTACTAGGTCTAACTCGTGGAGAAGGTAAGAGTTTTCTTTTTATCAAAATAGAATCAACTCAACTACAGTCTACTTAATCCAATTCATTACATTTGCTTAATAATTTTTATACTACATTTTTATTGAAATTTTTATACACCTCCGTTTATTCTTATTCTTTTATTTATTAATTTTTTCACTTGTGTGTACTTTTATTTCTAACACATTGAAATGGCACAAGCAACAAACAACGTAGTTCCCTATGATTCTCGAATTTGAAGGCGACCCAATCTCATTAGCCACCTTCATACATGCTTGTAATTGTGTTTACAATATGTCGACCGCGGATCAAAAATATCTATTGGTGATCCACAATAAATTAAGGGGCAAAGCGGCGCAGTTAGTCAACTCGAGGAACCCACCATTGTACCTTGAGATTAAGCAATTGCTTTACTAATTTTGGAGACTCTCGGGATCTGTCTTCTTTGATTCACGGTCTCCAACGCCTTAAACAACTTTCAAAAATCATCTGGGCTAACCAATGAACAAAAAGATGCTCAGACTACACTTGTTGATACCATGGTTCTAAACACGCTTCTAATAGGATTAGAACCACGTCTAAGACAAATAAATCGTGCCAGCAACCCTAAAGGTCTTCTGGAGGCACACTCTCGCATAAGAAGAAAACTTCAGTTGTCTTACTTTGAAGAACAAAGGTAAATAAATCCGCTCAACCTCAGCCAAACCCAAATCCAGAATGTGAATCTGGAAGATTTCCACCCAAATGCGAATTTCCCGGAACAAGCGTTTCTCTAAGTCTTCTTTTACCGGTAAACTCCAAAAATTTTTATTGCATTCACGACGCTTTCGGAAATTCAAACTCCTCATTGATACCGGAGAAAATCCCTATTTCTGAATCGACTCTTATTCCATTTGCCATAGGTAACCCTCATAAAGTTTTTATCTAAAACTTAGATATTGAGTTTGATGGAATATTAGGTCTTGATTTTCTAGAGCATTACGAGTGTGTTGTTGACTTAAAATCAAAGCAATTAATTACGAACTTTAAAACTATTCCCTACATAAAGTGCCCGATCACAATCAGTCTCATATACAAGGGTCAGACATTTCCAATACTAAAATGCCATCTTGTACTTATAACAATCTAATAACTATCCAGGCACGTACCGAACAAATTTTCAAAACTAAAATGTGAACTTTCAAACACCGACGCAATTTTACCGACACAAGTAATTGACAAAGTACGACTTTCTGACTTCAATAATAAACGCGAACGCAATGCAAAAACTGTTATTTTCTTCTATCTTCATTTAGAACCCCTTGACCACACACACCCTCTCCTAAATTTAAATACACAAGAATACAAAGACTCTCTAAACTTAGACAGAAACTTAACTATCAGGGAACAAATTCGGACAGAACACCTCAACGATGAAGAGCGAGAATTTATCACGAAACTCTGTTTAGAATTCGAAGATGTTATCTATCTCGAAGGCGTTGTTTTACTGCTTTACCAACGCAGTAAAACATTCAATTGACACCAATAATGCCAAGCCCGTTTTCACAAAATCTTACAGATATCCTCAAGTCCATAAGGAGGAAGTGAAAACTCAAATTGCCAAAATGCGTGATCAATGCATAATCAGGCACTCTTGTTCTCCTTGGTCCTCCCCCGTATGGGTCGTCCCCAAGAAATTCGATGCTTCTGGTAAGCAAAAGTGGCGAGTTGTTAACGACTTAGAAAGTTAAACGAACTCACTGTAGACGATAAATATCCTCTGTCCAACATTTCTGATCTCCTCGACCAACTTGGAAAGTGTCAAAACTTTTCGACACTGGATCTCGCTTCCCGGTTTCACCAGTTGGAAATCCTTGAAGATCGAATTCCCAAGACCGGTTTCTCTAGTGACAATAGCCATTACGAACGCGTTCGTATGCCGTTTGGTCTAAAAAATGCACCTAATACATTTCACGGAGTCATTTACAATATTCTTTTCGGTATCCAAAATGAACGTTGCCTTGTGTAGATGGATGACATCATAGTTTATTCACCAACCATCCATGAGAATATGTAGCGTTTGACAGAGGTCTTTATGCGTCTTAGACAGTCAAACTTAAAAATTCAACCTGACAAGTGTGAGTTTCTCCTTAAGGAAGTTGCTTACCTTAGTCATCTTATCACCCAAGAAGGAGTAAAAGGTTGAATGTATATAGAATTTTCCTCAGCCCCAAACTCCTAAAGATTTTAAATCTTTTCTTGGTCTCGCCGGATATTACCGACGATTCATCCCAAATTTCGCCAAGATTTCGAAACCTCTCAAGAAACTATTGCAGAAAGACGTCAAATTCATCTTCGACGCAGATTGCAAGTCTTCCTTCAACGAACTGAAGCAAGCCCTTGTATCTGACCCTATATTGATTTCCCCAAATTTTGAAGAACCATTCCTGCTCACTACTGATGCTAGTTCTTTTACAATTGGAGCGTTCTCTCACAAGGCCCCGTAATGAAAGATCTTCCTATAGCATATGCTTCCCGTACTCTCTGCGCTGCAGAAATTCGATACCCCACTATCTAACTGGAACTGTTAGCCATTGTTTGGGCAGTCAAGCACTACATACCTTGTCTTTTTGGAAGAAAGTTTACTTTACTCTACGATCACCGCCCGCTTACTTGGCTGTTCTCTATTAAAGATCCTGGCAGTCGTTTAGCCAGATGGCGCCTCAAACTAAAGGAGTATAACCATAACTTGAACGCTCTTTCCCGTATCAAAATTAATCATTTCAAAAAACGCACCGATTTCTAAAATCAAAATTATTGCATGTAACGAAACCTGCCCACAACATCCAGACTCCGATAATGATGAATAACCCGATTATCATGACAAACGAATTTAATCGATTTGTTCAACTATATAAAACCCAGTCGATAATCGATTATTTAAAACTATAAATTTCTAACGCCTAACTCCTAGACAAATCTCACAAACGAATAGCCACTTTCTTCTGGCAAAATAAACTCCATGAATTGCATGACAAAATCATTGAAGACATTTTTGAAGAAGACCCCAACTTCAACGTTCTAGCCAGTAAAACTGTAAGGCATAGAAAATTTTTATCTGTTTACAATTTGATCCTGGAAGAATTGTCTCACACCTTTTTAACATCCTCTATAACAACCAAGTACGAGTTCGACGAATCCTAAACTTTTTGTGTTGAAAACAACATAGAACTACCGATTCTCGAAAGTCTATCCTTTATACTCGCAGACAAAGGCGTAAAACTAAAAATTTGTCAAAGCATTGTGACAACTCATTCACAAGACGAATTCCCGTTATACTTCAACAGTACCACTGCGTCAAAAATAACCTCCAACTTTGAATTAATGTGACCATCCGACGTATTAAGGAAAAGTATAATTGGACTGGACTAATCAAAAGTGTAGAACAATTTATTAAGGCTTGCGAAACTTGCCAAAAGGTAAAGTTCTGAAGAAAAAACTTAAGTGCTCCCTTGTCATAACTGAAACACCAAAAGCGCCCTTCGAACGTATCAACATTGATATTTTCGAATATCCAACTAGAAATTACGCACTGACTATTAGGGACGAACTCACCAAATTTACTCAGGCCTACCCCAATAACAAAACAGTTAACACTTTAGTACACACCCTCCTAACATTCTTCCAACATTACGGTACACGTTTTGGCATCCATTGTGACTATGGACGTGAATTTGGTAACACTCTCAAAAGGGACCTGTGAGAACTATGTGACATAAAACTATCCTTTTCAAGTGTCCACCAACCCGAATCAAATGGTTCTATCGAAAGGTTTCAAGCGACTTTAGCGGAAATGATAAGGGCAAATACCGCTGAACATCCGAACGAACATTCATTCAACATCCTCCCTTACGCAGTTATCTGCTTCAACAACACTAAAGACTACCGCCATACGAACTTATTTTCGGGCACACTGCTAGTAGGCCCCCGGAAACAATTTACGACCAAGAAAAACTCATTTCTAAATACGTTAGGGACCTAAACAACAGAATGAACTACTATCATAGACGTGCCCGCGCAAAAACCGACCAACAAAACAAAAATCTAAAGTTGGATTTGAGAAATATGTTTCAACTAACCAACCAGACTACAAAGTAGACGACAAAGTTTACATGAAAGAGTTTCAGATTAAAAACTAATCCGAAAACAAGTTCAATGACCCCTTTGAAATTAACGCGATACGAAAAAACTCTGCCACAGTTATAAATTTAAAGACTAACCAAATTAGTAAAATTAACTTTGACAGACTAATACCCTATTTTGAATGAATCCCTTCTTTTCAGATTCTGTCGACTGTTTTCAGTTGTGAACTTCCAACAATATTCTCTCACACCTGTTAACAATACAATAGGAGTCTGAAGTTGGTAGACAATGTAACTCGTTCCTCGAAGTTTCCTTGGACTTCCATCCCCTTGAAGTT